>CM035411.1:167906334-167966334 GCA_020310875.1 Ceratopteris richardii | reverse complement strand
ATATATGTGTATGTGTATATGTGTATATATATATGTGTATGAGTATATGTGTATGCATGTGTAAATACCCTAAAAACCCTAATCCTATTTTTATATATTTGATGTGAATAAAATCCTAATTTTATATATTTAATCTTATATATTTGTGTACTTGAGCCAAGAAGACTCAAGACTTGTGCCAATGAGACTATATCTCAATTGCCACACAAGTGCATATAGTGGGATCTTTAACACACATTTAAATGTCAATCCTAAGGAACGACTTACCAAGTGTATGAAGACTTGTGCACACGTGATGGATAATGAAGTGGTTTAGCTAGCATGCATGAGAAAAGACTACTACCTCTCACTCTTACTGAAATACTGAAAGTGTTTGCCGCAAGCCTCTTTTCAGCAGTTTTGGTATTTTGAGGTTTTCTCCCAGCCCAGAACTCCGAATATAGGCAATAGGGTACTCGTTTCGAAGCTCTCGACGAGACGCATCCAACGGTGGTCGTTTCACTCAATTCTGACCACTCTGCTTCAAGTTATGGCAAAAACAGTGAATGACGGGAATCACAAATACCCGCGCCACAGCTTCTCCTAGCTTACGCACGCACTACAGCAGCTCAAAACAAAGGGGAAGGGGTAGACAACAGTCCTACACATGCATTTCAAGCATCACACACACATACAAGGACAAAATGAAGATCAAAATCAGCAAGAAAGAGGCAAACTCGAAAATTCAGAAGAGCTCCTTGTTCACAATCACAAGAGTCTTTTACAAAGAGTCACAAAGTGACTTATATACATGAGCCCTAAGTTTGGTCCTTTCACACAAGTGACCGGCACTTTATTCACTAAGAGACTAATTTCCTACTATTGTACATGGGTAATCTCTATTCTTCTGTGGGGATGCATCTAGAGAACTCCTCTAGTGCATTTAGAGGGGAAAATATATTACAAGAATGAATATGATACAAAAATATGTAGTCCAAATCGGAAAAATTTTGGGGCCCGTCTTTTTCTCTGCTTTGTGCGCTCTTTAGCTCTGCAACACTCTCCCCCTCTTCGTCTCTGTCGTCCCTTGACAGACTTTGCTTCCCACACGCGTCCCGTGGTCAGTGTTGCCTGATTCTTGATCTTGCATTACGTTTTAGAGGCGCTCTGCTTTTCTCCGCATGCTCCCCTTGGTCAGTATTATCTGCAGTTAAACAGACATGCAGATTTGATGGCCTTCTTGATTCAAGCTCTACTACTCGAGAGTCTGTTGTACTTGTCTTGCCTGTTGACTTGGGTTGCCACGCACGCCACCAGTGACTAGGAATGTGTTGTTCTTAGTCACCCTCTTAAACTTTTCAGCCTCTACCCCTTTATAACTTTTGGTCCTGTGATTTATCCTGGTTGCACACATCGGACCCTGTTGTATTGCTTTGAGGCTGTTTACTTCTCTTCACCGTGCATGACCTGGCTGTTTTCTCTTTTTGCCTGATGCGTGCCCCTGCGGGGCTCTGTGCAGAGATGGGTAATGCGCCCCTGTGGGGCTTCCTGCAGAGATATGTATCTATTGCACCGTCTTAGACTTTGATTTTCTTCTTCTTTTCTTTTTGCTTGATTGCCCCTCTACACGTCCCTTCTCCTGAACTCTGTCGTCCTCGACAGGCTTTTTGTGGCGACGTGTGTATGTTTGTATGGCTTGTTGCTCTCTTTGATTTAGCAGATTCGCGTGACACAGCATGAATTCCTTCCATTGCTGAGACTTTACTCCGTCTTCTGGCGCCTGTCTATGATCAGCAAAGAAACTTGTTTCATAGGCCACCAGCCTTGCATTCAAATTGGAAGTCATTTTAACAAAAATTTCTGAATCCATTTCGAAGAAGCCTGTAAAAAATGCTTCTTCAAAGGTCTGCATATATGGCGATGGCAAAAACATAAGGCGAGAATAATATGCCATAATGGTAAGTTGGCTGGGAATTGTAGATAAGTCAAAAATCGAGGCCTCTGAGCCTTGCGTAATTCCAATGAAATTCAAAAATCAAGGCCTCTGAGCATGTTGGAACACCTTTAGCACTGTTAATAACATGCTGAAAATTTTATTGGTCATTTTGACCGCTAAATCTGGAACTGAAGCGTATCTGGAGATCCAAAATTCCATTGTCTTTACCATATATTCTTCGGTTGGTAGGTAATTATGTGGCGGACTAGGTAATAAAGGGTAGTTGAGCCACTGATTATTGATATTGCCTTGGCGCTGTCCTTCCCAAAATTGCGTCCAAGATCGTCTACGGGGTACCGGACAAAAAGATGGATTGACTTGAAGTTCATATGGTGATGCTTCCCACTGTACCCTCAACGTTGGATGTTTCTCTAAAATCTTTCTGCGCCATATCGGATCCGCCTTCTCAAACTCCTCTTGAGTGTATTTAAAAGTGTCACTCCTGAATTGAAGGTTGTGGTCCGGATCTTTATTCGTTGCAGACTTTATGTAATATCTAGTTTTCTCTTTAAGTAGTCCGTATGGTACATTGAATGGCTTCAAAATTTGTTCCATTTGTTTATTATCTATCTGAGCTTCTTTCATGATCCTGATGATCTGATCTTCAAATTCCGCAGTAAGCTGGGACACCAGTAGTGCCCTTTCTGGTCTGCTCAGTTCTGCAATTTCTTGTGTGTTAGGTTCTAATGGAACCTCCTTTTCCGCCCTTATTGGTGAATGATACGAGGGGGGAGAGAGAGGACGTACCTCTTCCTCCACAGTAGCCGTGGTCTCTTGTGGAACTACTGGTGTCCCCTGTGGTGCTCGCTGCTCTAATTGCTCCTGAAGCTGTTTGATTAAATCATCTTTTTGCTTGTTTTCCTCTTCGGCCTTAGCAATGGTTGCCTGGTGTTTCATTAGTTCCTGAGCCACAATATTCATGTGCTCTGTGTCTTCCTTACATTGTCGCAGGTAGTTATTCTCTGCTTTTTTCCATTTCGTTCTGAGTGCAGCTGTGTCCTCCATATATCTCTTTTCCCAATCGGCAATTGTCTCTTGCTCCTTCTTGAGCTGATCTGCATACATGATCACTTTCTCTTCTAATCCCTTGATGTCTGTTTCCGGTTGTGCTTGTACTTCGACTGGTTGATCATTTAAAAGAGCAGCCATAAGCTCTTTGTTTCGTTGTCGTAATGCTTCTGCTTCATCCATGTACACTTTAATCTGGGATTCGAGAATTTTGCTTCTGGATGTCACGCGTGCCTTTTCAGCTTCATTTGCGTGTAGTTTCTTGGTGATATCTTGTAGTTGTGCTTTTAGTTGCTCGTTTTCTATTTCTAGCATGCTATATTTGCTTCTAATTGCTTTCAGTTCAGTTTCTTTTTGTACTACCTGTGCTTTTTCTGTTTCTAGCTCCGTAGAGAGATTCTTACCCCATTTTTGAAGTTCGATTTTGTCTCGCATGGCTTGGTCATAATCTTCATCCGCATCAGCCATAAGTTGTTGTGTGTCTAGTGCAGTTCTGATCATGTCCTGCACCACGGGCTTGAGCTGAGCTATATCCACATTTAGCCATGTCCTTGGTATATCTGGGGTTTCTGTACATCTTTGCCTTTGTCGCTATGGATCGTTTCATTGTGTGGTTGCCTGATTTGGAGATGTACTTGCGGTTCTGTGTCATCGTCCACCACATCAAGAACCTTCGTGGCACTCCCTTGAAATGTGACATCCATGGGGGACGGTTCTGCCACAACCCTTATAGGTGTAAAGGGTTCTTCGTCTTCTTTGTGTGTTTCATGACATTCCTGCTTTGGTGTCTTCAGGCGTAATTTTCTGGGAGGTGTGGCCTCCTTGATTTGGATGTTGGAATTTTCATTAAGTTTTAAAGTGAGGTGACCTTCCCTGTTTGCTTCCTTACTCCTGGTACCTTGATCTTCTTGTGTCATGTGATCTTCCTGCTTGAGGTCTTTGTGCTCCTCGTTATAGTCTACCTCATTAAATTCCTCCCATTGGCCGTCATCCTTGGATTCGCTTTGAATATCTACATCCAATAATGATGTATTGGGTTCCTCTTGGCCATCGGATCCAGAACTAGAGTTATCTAGCCCAATTTCTCGATATCTATGTACTTTGGTGAGTTTGGTCTTTGTTTCCCTAGCTTGTTCGGACTGCTGATAGTGATGACCCTGAACCGGTAAATTGACTTGTCCTGCTGTATATCGATGGGTCTCGTCCAGAGCATCTGTCAAGTCTTGGGCTGTTATTTCCTTCCTTCCTTCAATAGTACTTTTGGGCAGTGCATGGATCCTCTTAGTAGTTGGTGTGTCTTCATCATTTAGCTTTACTTCTCGTAATCTTTTAGTACCTCTCATTCTAGGTTGAGAGCTCGTTTCTGCCGCTTCCACAGTATTTGCTCCTTTCTTTTTCTTAGGGACTATCGCCATTTTGGCATACTGGGCAATGACAGTCGATGATGGCATCTCTTGTAATTGTTCCCTTATTCCTAAGGCATGGTAAATCAGGATGGTTAGTGCCACACTGCCATTTAGGAACTTCTTATTCTTCCATTGCTTCTTCGCTTCGAACAATCTTTCTTGAATATAAGGAGTCAAATTGATTTGATTTCCAATTTGTTTGATGGCATGGGACAGTAGTTGCACAATAATTTTTTGTGGAGCCGTGTATCGATGCATGTTAGGGAAGCAAAAGTGTTGGTGGATCAATCTAACCTCATCTTCTATGTCCACCCGGTTGATGTCGACAAAGGTTCGGGTCTTTGCACCTTTACTTTCTTCTTTTACTATGGTGACCCCATCCTTTTCCCATCCAAAAGCTTCCTTGATTAATTCATGAGTGAATTGAATAATCACCCATTCGCCTGCCTTATCCATTACTCTAGCTTCTGGCACGAGAGGATCATGTAGTGCTGGCTGTAGCGTATTCATTACTTGAGTGCATCTTTGAAAATTAGGCTTATAGATTGGAAGTTCAAAGTACTTATTTATGCCTGCTTTCTTCATGGTCTCTTCCACGGAAGGAAGTGTATGTTGCACGTGAAAATCCTGGGACATTATTGGAAACATATGATCTATGTCCATGATTTTGATTGTTGCGAGGAACAAGTAGTCCCCTGCAGGCTGGTCATCTCGGAACCAGTGTCCCTTGGCCTTTGTGATACTTTGGGGAGGAAAATCCATCACCTCCTCAGGTACGGTTGCTTCAGAATCTTCAGAAGCCATCTGCAATCAATATAGAGCATGAATTAATGGCCATATTTTATCAGAAATCCTCCTTTATTTGTTTGCCCTAAGCTTGATATTGCTTCGAGTGAATGGTGTCGTCCCTTCCCCGTGTGTGCGAGAAAGGTAATACCTGGATTTTTCTTATGTTTATGTATTTTTTTATATTTTCATCTGAAAAGGAAAACAGAAAAGTTAGTTCATAGCCGAAGCGGTTATTAAAATTTTTTGGGGTGTTTTCTTAGTCTATGTACAAGTGCTCCCCTATTTCTCCATTAGGAAAATGTGCTTGACTATCCTGAAATAGAAGAAGGATGTGCCGAATGCTTGGCCTTGTAATGTGGCCCTATCATGCATACTTGAGGTGCATTAGAAACTTGATGAGTGCACTGGAAA
The DNA here is from genome assembly GCA_020310875.1 of Ceratopteris richardii. Classification (NCBI taxonomy): domain Eukaryota; kingdom Viridiplantae; phylum Streptophyta; class Polypodiopsida; order Polypodiales; family Pteridaceae; genus Ceratopteris; species Ceratopteris richardii. The sequence continues at coordinate 167,960,745 of CM035411.1, read as the reverse complement.
GCTTTATCTCTTCGATCCTTAGTTCCTCCTGGTTGCTTTGGTTTCCAGATCCATTTTGTGGACACTAAGGGAGTTTGGGTTGGCTTCTTGATCCGTGCAGCGCCTTGTGTTCTATTTGCTTCCTCCATTGTTCGAGTGAAATTGGCATTGGTCTCCCAGTTTCTCGGTTGACTCCTGCGTGTTGTTGCCTTTTTCCTTGTCTGATGTCGTACCTCTTCTTTTGTCTTTAACTCCTGTTTAGCGGCTTGTGTGAGCTTTTTGGGAATCCATATCTGGAGTCGCGATCTTTGAGCTTGGAGCAAGGTCTTAGGGATCCATACTTGCACTGATTCTTTTCGTCTGTAGCTCCTTGCAGCGGGTTTGGTGATGCCTGTTTCCTTCTTCAGAGTGGGTGCGGACGTTCCTCGACTCTGTATTTGATCCTTGCGTACCCACTTATATTTGGGTGGGTCTTGATTCGAGTATCTGCTTGTTGGTTTCCAATAGTGCGATCTTTGGATGTTTCGAGCCTGCGTAGGAGAGCACGTCTCCTCACTGGTTGGCTTTTCCACAATTGCATTGGATAACTTCGACTCTATTGTGGACGTCGCTAGGATTGAAGTTTCAGCTTCTATGCATTTGCTTTCTGAGTGGTGAGCATAGTTGATACTGTCTTCTGTCGTTTTTTGAACCTCCTCTGATCTTGGCATTATCATGGTTTGGTTACATGGTTTCTCTTCAAGTAAGCTGAAAATCTCCTTATGCCCTATCGTAGCTGAAATATAACCTTGAGCTAGATGGATACACGCCTCTGTCTCAATGATCCAGTCGTGTCCTCTGGAACTTCGAAACGGTCTGGTTCCGGTTCCACTTTACTCGTGTCCTCCTCCTGTCTGTGTATTGCAGTAGCCGTTTCAATTGCAAAGATCTTTGTTGGTTCCTGTTCCTTCGGGTTCTGAATAGCATTTACACAATTTTCTTCGTACTCAAATTCTGGTTCCATTTCTATGCTTTCATATTCCTCCTTCCATTCTTTTTCCAGGATCTCCCCTTCTTCTACTTCTTGAAGAACAACCATATAGAGATTTATATCATAGCCCTCCTCATCTATGCATTCATTCATTGTCAAAACTTCCTCGTTTACACACACATCTAGAGTCGCCAAGATTTCCATCCATCCATGTGGCTCAAAGATTTCATCAGAGAAAATTTGAGGTGTGTAAGTGGGATCCTCTACGGGTCTATGGTTAGGATGTCCTATCGGCCATGGTTGCCGTTTGCTCTCTTCTCTCTTGGATTCCTTACACATCCACAACTGAGCATCTTCATGCATCCAAGATTGATCACTTGATCCAGCACTGTGAATGGATAAGTCATCTTCTTCTCGGTGTACTGGATTCCATTGTATTGGAGGGACATCTCGATAAGCAAATGTGTGCAAATTTATTTTGGTGGTGTTTCCTTGATGTTGCAGGTACAACGAATCTCTTCCCCAATCCTGTACTACCCGCATTTGTCTCATGAAGGGTCGTCCTAATATCATCTCGTAGTTGTTTGCTTTCTCGAATTTACAAATGGCTAGAGTGTGTTCGAATTCTACACCGCAAGTGGTTAGTTTGATCCTTTCTAATATTCCTAAGGGTTTTTCTACATGACCGTCTGCTAATTGGAGTTTCATGCGTGTGGGTCGTAAGGCAGGTTTTCCCCATTTTTCCCAGATTTCCTTGGTGGCAATTCCTACCCCGGCTCCCGTATCTAGAATAGCCTTGGTCATGTACCCATTGTGTGTGACTGGTAAACAAGTATTACCCTCATCTCCTTCACTAAACTCTCCCACTTTGTCAACAAGAACTTGTATTGTGGAGTTATTTTCCTTCTCCTTTTCTGTCGGTTTTCCAATCTCTGGCTGTGATTCTAATTGGTTTGCCATTTGCTTCCATAGTTGTGGTTTAAGTCAAAGCAATTCTTCCACCGTCAATTGGCATTGTACTTTTGTTTTCTTTAACTCTGTTAAATTGTGTGAACTCTCTTCTACTTTTTCTTTTTCCTTTCCATGCACTGTGGGTGCTCGTATTATTACTGACTCCCTTTCGTATTCTCCCATGTAATTGGGCAACGTTGAAATGCTTATGGTTTCCTCTCTACCTCTGTCAAGTCTTGACACTTCTTCGTACACTTCCTCCAAGTTGGGGTGAGATTGACAATCTTCCCCATCTATTTCTTCAAAAGGAGGTGTATGATCTCCGTTCTTCTTCCATTGCTCTTCTCTGATTCTATCCCACAAGTCCTTGGGCCAATCTGCTTCTAAGTCTGGTATGGCTGATACAGGGTCATCTTGTGCTGTCTCTTGTTCACCTTGGGAATCTTCTTTTCTAAGTTCTTTATCCTTCGGTTTGATGCATTCTTCATAAGGTTCCTGTGCAATCCTTGTCTCTGGTAGGGTTGGGATAGTCTTTTCTAGGGTTGCTTGTGCTACTTCTATGAGTTTTCTGCATATGGTCAATGTTTCTTTTTCCAATTCCCCTTGAGGATAGATTTTTTCATGTTGCTCTATGTTCGGTCCCATTTTGATTCTAGCTTGGTACGCTTTTAACCACATATCCAAGTCGTCCGGTTTTGGGTCTGCTAAGATCGATCCTGGCTTTTCTCGTACGCTTTTAACCACATATCCAAGTCGTCCGGTTTTGGGTCTGCTAAGATCGATCCTGGCTTTTCTCGTTCAGTATGGATTCGTTGTGATTCGGGGGTCTCTTTAGGTTTTCTTTGTTCTTTGTGTTCCTCCCGTTCCTTTGTTTGCTTCCTTCTGTCCTGACTCTTATTTTTTGCCCATTTTTCTTTGAGTTTTTCCCGTCTTTCTTTCCATTTTTGTACTCTGAGATGTTGTGAGTTTTCCCGTGGGATCTCAGAATCCTCGACTACCTGAGTCTCAGAGTCTAGCATTTTATTGTTCTTCTCTTCCTCTTCTGATGGTTTTCCCTTTTGTAGTTTTGCTTGGGCTCTAGTGATAGCTTTTAGTGGCACTGTGTACTCCTTATCGCTTCCAGATCCTTCTATGACCTCTATTACATTGATTGGTGCAAAATCTTGGTTTTTTACAGGGTTGTATGGTCGAGGGCACTCTCTAATGAAATGGTCTCCTCCACATCTATAGCATGGTCCTCTCTGTACTGGTGGTCTACTGGGTGGTCTCATGGGTTGTTGTGCCTTAGGAGCTGTATACATTAGAGTGGAAGTCTCTGCTCCATAAGTCTGATCATAGCCTTCATACCCATAGTATGTAGTCTCATATGCCGGTTCGTATTCCATCATGTAGGCTTCATACGGATAGTACTCACTTGGTAGGGTTTCGTATCCAAGGTTTGTTGATTTTATCTGGGTCATTGTCGTGGCTGGTACTATAGCTCTTTCTAGATTTTCTTCTGGTTGCGCATACTTTACTGATACTAATTGTTGAGGTTGCGACGGTTGGGGTCCTAGCACTGGTTGTGGTGGTGGGTATGGTATCTGTTCAATTGGTCTAGGTACTCCCGTCTGTGTTGGATAAGGGTTGTATCTTGGGATCTCTCTGTTCGGGTCTCTAGGTGGATATCCATACGGTCGATACTGAGGTGGTTGGAAAGGGCGTGTTTGCCTATTAAATGGACAGTTCTCAGTAGTGTGATTAGTGTATTTCTGTTCTATGTGACAGTACCAAGAAGTCCCTTGTTGTTGCTGCTTGTTGTATGGATAAGCTGGTTGTGCACTGCCCCCTCCTCGAACACACAGGTGAGTGAGGTGATCTCCTCCACATAAGCTACATCTCCGTAGCATAGGCAATCTTTGAGCTGGGTGTTGATAAGCTCTTTGCCCCTGAGCCCCTAATTTCTTGGCTAATAGCTCTGCTAATTCTTCCACATGACTGGAGTTGGAAGAGATGGTACTCCTTGAATCGTCCGATTTAGTGTGGCTGGACCTGCTATTGAGGTCCTCGGCCAAGTTATCTTCCAAATCAATACACTCCTGAAGACACTCACTCAAAGTTTGTAGTCTCTTCACGTACACTAGTGTTCTTAAGGTTCCGTTAGTGAGCCCATCCAAAAATAATGAAATCATTTTTTGTTGAGTCGGTCTCTCTGTCACTGGGCATCTATCCACGTACTGGTTGAATCTTCTGGCAGCAGTCTTCACCGTTTCATTAGGATTTTGTTTGAAGCTGTGAATTAACGAAGCTGAATTGTGTTTGATTCCTCTCTTAGTGAATTCTCCTATAAATTCTTGAAAAAATTGTTCCATGTTTCCAAATTGATTGGGATCTAAGGGTTGGAACCAGGTCAGAGCTGTTCCTATGAGGGTGAGTCCAAACGCCTCATACTGTACAAAGAAGTCGTCCACTTGTTCCGCTCTTAGGACTTGTTTGAATTCTGCAATGTGATCATAGGGTTCTCCTGATCCATCATAAGGGTTTCGTACACACTTTGCCACTTGAATAGGCCTCAGCCTTCTAATCGGTTCAGGTGGTCTAGGCATCACAGGAAGAATAGGGACAGCTGGTCGTATTGGTGGCATTCCAGGCTGCCCCCCTACGTGTGGTCATGGTCTTACCGGTGGTCTGTACTGATTTCCTATCCCTGGTTGGGTCTGATAATGTGCTTGTATTCCTGGCGTGGCAAATTGTACGTGAGCATGATTAGGTACGCTCCTATGGCTGGTCTGTCCTGATGCAGTATTTTCTGTTTCTTCTTGATTTCCAAATGGATTTTGTGAGGTTGTTGCCTGCTCTCTCTGAGGAAACACAGGTGTACCTATATATCTTAATCGAGACCTGTCTAAGACACTCACAGGCCAATACCTCCTTTGATCTTTATCCAGGTATGTGAGTCTAGTCTCGTCATCCGGGTCTTTCAGCTCATAGAATGTCATGGGGTTTTCTTCTCTCCCTGGAACAGGTGAATCGGTTTGCAACAATAAGTTTGATCCGTGAATCATATAGACTTCTAACAAATAGTCGTCTTGAGGTATCAAGTCACCTCTCAAGACACGTGACACTCGGGATCTGCCTCTAGGGGTGGTCACAAACTCTTCTGGTTGTGTCCTTCCTAGGTTTTCAGGGTCTAAGAGTTCCCCTCTTTCATTGATCCTTTCCGGGAATTCGGTTACAATGTAGATTTGGCCAACTTTGTCAACATATGCACCTCCTTCGTATTTGACAGCTGGTCGGGGTACAATCGTGGCATTCTGGGAAGTTACCATCCTGGCCACAAACCTATTTAAGCCATCCAGGTAGATTGGAATCTCCTGGGCATTGGTGGGCACATACTGCAAGGAAGTACGGTAGTCCCCCTCCAGAGTAGTCATGAAGCTTCTCGTTGGTGTGGGACCTTGCATGTCTTCCGAAGCCATGGGTACTTCTTCCTCAGACTCACTAGAGGTCTCAGCGTAGGTAGAGTGATGGCTAGCTTGGGCTACACTTCCCACTGAAGATATGACACTCCTTCGACTACTTAGAACTCTTCCTGACCTCAAGTTCATTCACTCTACTAAGCCTCTCTTTATGCTTCTTAGAATCCCCTTGGGTAGCTCTCCCAATGACTCAATTTGTCTGCCAAAAGAAGGGGTTAATCTGGGCGATACCACTTCTTGACGATACTGCTCTCGGCGATACTACACTGACCGCGATACGATACCAGAGGTCTATGCGATACGATACCAGACACCCAGACGATACGATATCAATCTGGTGTCGCGATATTATCCCGGAAAACAAACGATACGACACCTCAGCTATGCACGATACGATACCTGAAAATCTCGGCGATACGATACTAATGACAGTGTCGCGATACTGTCCTGATGAACAGACGATACGATACCACAGTGGTGTCGCGATATCAGAATTCTCAAGACACGATACGATCTCACAAGGGACACGATACGATCTCAAAAAGACCGACGATACGATACCAGAGACCATAGGCGATACGATCTCACCGCGATAAGCGCGATCGCGATACCAACCTTGGCGACACGATACCACTACGGTGTCGCGATACCAAGATAAGTAACCAACGATACGATACTTGGGGAGGGTACGATCGCGATACCAAAGTAGTGTCGCGATACCAATGTATCAAGCGATACGATACCACCCGGTAAAGTGAGGTCGCGATACTAAAAACTTAGGCGATACGACACCACAATGGTGTCGCGATACCAAGTTTTAGTACGAGACGATACGATACCAGGGACCGGATACGATCGCGATACCAACTCAGTGTCGCGATACCGAAATAGTGTCGCGATACCAAGGCTTGTATCCAACGATACGACACCTCTGGCGAGTGTCGCGATACAAGGGAATTTTGGTATCGCGATACCAAAACTCAACCGATCGCGATACTCAAGCCAAAAGGTCTCCAAACTTGAAAATTTTTATAACCCCTTGCACCTCTCACCCTTCTCCTCACTCCTAGGCCTCTGTCTCTCACAAAAAATGCAAACATTCAAAAATTTTCCCCCTTGCGATACTGCGCATACCTTTTAATCATTTGTTTGTGCATGTTTGATGAGTTTTAGCTATTAAATCTTAATGGGGACTCACCTTGGGTCTATCTAGTTTGCTTCTTGAACTTCTGCACAAGCTTTGAGGCTCTATTTTGCACGATACCAACCCGACGATACCAGTCACTGCTCGCCACGATACTGAAACACAGAGAAGTGTCGTTTGAACTAAAAATTTTTTGGTTTTTATAGTTTTTGGACTGAACTTGAAATTTTGCTAAATTTCGGTGAATTTTTTGGGGATTTTGGTCTACTCCTACTCCTCTTCTCCTCACTTCTCCTCTCCTTCTAACCTAACCCTAACTCCTCCTTCTCTTCCCTCCTCCTAAACCTAAACCTAAAACTTATCACACACACCTCGAAGATGAGAAGTGACAAGTGCTGAACTGATGGACTACTTGCCAAAGGATGAATTTGCGTCTACAAGTACGATTCGATCACACTCGGTCTATAACCATCACGAAGGCACCTCGGTTGAGTGACTCCCCGGCAACGGCGCCAAAAACGTGTGTACTTGAGCCAAGAAGACTCAAGGACTTGTGCCAATGAGACTATATCTCAATTGCCACACAAGTGCATATAGTGGGATCTTTAACACACATTTAAATGTCAATCCTAAGGAACGACTTACCAAGTGTATGAAGACTTGTGCACACGTGATGGATAATGAAGTGGTTTAGCTAGCATGCATGAGAAAAGACTACTACCTCTCACTCTTACTGAAATACTGAAAGTGTTTGCCGCAAGCCTCTTTTCAGTAGTTTTGGTATTTTGAGGTTTTCTCCCAGCCCAGAACTCCGAATATAGGCAATAGGGTACTCGTTTCGAAGCTCTCGACGAGACGCATCCAACCGCGGTGGTTTCACTCAATTCTAACCACTCTGCTTCAAGTTATGGCAAAAACAGTGAATGACGGGAATCACAAATACTCGCGCCACAGCTTCTCCTAGCTTACGCACGCACTACAGCAGCTCAAAACAAAGGGGAAGGGGTAGACAACAGTTCTACACATGCATTTCAAGCATCACACACACATACAAGGGCAAAATGAAGATCAAAATCAGCAAGAAAAAGGCAAACTCGAAAATTCAGAAGAGCTCCTTGTTCACAATCGCAAGAGTCTTTTACAAAGAGTCACAAAGTGACTTATATACATGAGCCCTAAGTTTGGTCCTTTCACACAAGTGACCGGCACTTTATTCACTAAGAGACTAATTTCCTACTATTGTACATGGGTAATCTCTATTCTTCTGTGGGGATGCATCTAGAGAACTCCTCTAGTGCATTTACAGGGGAAAATATATTACAAGAATGAATATGATACAAAAATATGTAGTCCAAATTGGAAAAATTTTGGGGCCCGTCTTTTTCTCTGCTTTGTGCGCTCTTTAGCTCTGCAACACTCTCCCCCTCTTCGTCTCTGTCGTCCCTTGACAGACTTTGCTTCCCGCACGCGTCCCGTGGTCAGTGTTGCCTGATTCTTGATCTTGCATTACGTTTTAGAGGCGCTCTGCTTTTCTCCGCACGCTCCCCTTGGTCAGTATTGTCTGCAGTTAAACAGACATGCAGATTCGATGGCCTTCTTGATTCAAGCTCTACTACTCGAGAGCGTGTTGTACTTGTCTTGCCTGTTGACTTGGGTTACCACGCACGCCACCAGTGACTAGGAATGTGCTGTTCTTAGTCACCCTCTTAAACTTTTCAGCCTCTACCCCTTTATAACTTTTGGTCCTCTGATTTGTCCTGGTTGCACACATCGGACCCTGTTGTATTGCTTTGAGGCTGTTTACTTCTCTTCACTGTGCATGACCTGGCTGTTTTCTCTTTTTGCCTGATGCGTGCCCCTGCGGGGCTCTGTGCAGAGATGGGTAATGCGCCCCTGCGGGGCTTCCTGCAGAGATATGTATCTATTGCACCGTCTTAGACTTTGATTTTCTTCTTCTTTTCTTTTTGCTTGATTGCCCCTCTACAATATTTAATTAAAACACTAGCTATTTTCATATTTATTTATTGAGATCGTATATGTGTGCATGTGTGTATGTGTGCATGTGTGTATGTATGTGTGTGTATGTATGCATGTGTGTATATGTGTATGTGTGTGTATGTATGCATGTGTGTATATGTCTGTGTATGTATGTGTGTGTATATATATGTGTGTGTATATATATGTGTGTGTATATATGTGTGTGTATATATATGTGTGTGTATGCATGCATGTGTGTGTATGTATGCATGTATGTGTGTATGTATGCATGTGTGTGTGTATGCATGCATGTGTGTTTATGTGTGTGTATGTATGCGTACATGTGTGTATATGTGTGTATGTATGCATGTGTGTACATGTGTTGTGTGTATGCATGCATGTGTGTACATGTGTGTGTGTATATGTGTATGTGTGTGTATGCATGCATGTGTGTATATGTGTATGTATGTTTGTGTGTGTATATGTGTGTGTATGTATGCATGCGTGTATATGTGTGTGTATGTATGCATGTGTGTACATGTGTGTGTGTATGTATGCATGTTTGTGTATGCATGCATGTGTGTATATGTGTTTGTATGTATGCATGCATGTGTGTATATGTGTGTATGTATGCATGTGTGTACATGTGTGTGTATGTATGCATGTGTATATATGTGTATGTGTGTGTGCATGTATGCATGTGTGTGTATGTATGTGTGTGTATATGTGTGTGTATGTATGCATGTGTGTGTATGTATGCATGTGTGTGTATGTATGCATGTGTGTGTATGTATGCATGTGTGTACATGTGCGTGTATGTATGCATGTGTGTACATGTGTGTGTATGTATGCATGCATGTGTGTATATGTGTGTATGTGTGTATGTATGTATGCATATGTATGTGTATGCATGTGTGTGTGTATATGCATGTATGTATGTGTGTGTATGTACTTATATATCTCTCTCTCTTTATCTCTCTCTCTATCTTTCTCTTTTTCATCTCTCTTTATCTCTCTCTATTTTTCTCTGTTTCATCTCTAGTCTTTATTTCTTTCTCTGTTTCTCTGTTTCATCTCTAGTCTTTATTTCTTTCTCTATCTTCCTCTCTTTCATATCTCTTTATCACTCTCTCTCTCTCTTTGTCTCTATCTATCTCTCTCTCTCTATCTCTATCAATAGAGAATAAAACAATCACTGATAGGTATGTCCCTCTTTTGGATCGTTGTCGTCAAAGCGTAATGTATGTCGTGTATCGTCGAATTCCAAAGAATCAATCCCAAAAAACTTTTGCAAAATCAAAGAGAAGAAAATTTATAAAACATAAATCATAGAGAAAGACAAAGGGTAAGAGTACGCACACCACTTACCAAGATGCGGTATCTAAAGAGAGAGAGAGAGTGTGTGCATGTGTGTAGAGAGAGAGAGATCTGTGTGTGTGCACAAGACAATGTAGGTCACAATTCGATTCACGCATGCAAGTTCGATAGAAGCAAGTAGTACTCAGCGTAAAACATGCGCAAAATCTTGTTTTGCTCTCGGGTTCCCAGTATGTTTAAAACACGGCCTCGATATAGGCGTCAGTATATGCATCAGTAAGTTCCAATAAATTATTGATGATCATACCGACGCCCATACCGATGCCTATACCGACGATCACGAAACATCCCGATGATCAGTTTTAAACAGTCATACCGACCGTCAAGTGACCGTCGGTATGCTTAAGTGCATTTTTCCAATGTTTATACCGATGTTGGGCGCCACCGTCGATATAGGCAGCGTCGGTATGGCCCTCATATGTTGTAGTGGGACATGATTGATCTTCAAAACCAGGAGGTTGAGCCATGTATACCTCCTCTAATATCCATACATTCACAAAAGCATTTTTCACATCCATTTGATAAATCTTCCAATTCAAGGAAGATGCAACACTCATGAGATGTTAGGCATCTTTGCAACATGTGAAAATGTCTCTTCATAATGAATACCTTGAGTTTGTGCATATCCTTTGGCCAATAGCCTTGTTTTGTACCTATCGATTGAACCATCATGCTTGTAATGAGCAAATATGCATAGACTCACGATGTATATCAATATTATGCAATTTAAAAGAATATTAATATTTTCTCTTCATCTTCTTCAATATCTTTGATTTGTAATGTGTCCATAAGGAGAAATGATTTTGATGATGTGAAAAGTTTACTGTTCAAGTGTATTTTAAAGATAGGGTAAATCATGTTTGATGTATATATTTGGATAGTAATGATGAAGTATATTTTTTCTTAAGTTATGAGTAGATATACCGGTTTTTTCATATAATTTAAAAATGTTATTATTTTACAAGGCTAAACAAGATTTTTAAAGTAACATCTTTGATAAAAATCTCATAGTGCACTAAATTTTTCTATAATATCAAAATTGAAATTAACACTCGCATTGTGGATTTTATTTTGGAAGCTTTTTGAGTCGTTTTTGTGCTTTCAAAGGAATTTTTAGGGAATAAAAAAAAAACATGCAATAATGAGTACAATGCATTTGAAAGGAATCGATATGAAAAAAAAAAGAGAATATTGAGATGACGTCTTTGATCATCAACAATATATATATATATATATATATATATATATATATATATATATATATATATATATATATATATATAGAGAGAGAGAGAGAGAGAGAGAGAGAGAGAGAGAGAGAGAGGAGGTTCGACGTGTAATCGCCCTTGGCTTGAATATATTGAGATGACGTCTTTGATCATGAACAATAAATTTATAATAAACAAGTCAATGTGTTTATATGACACACACATGATGCCCATGTCACACGCACACACATCTGTTGGAAGATTTCTCCTCCAAATGCACAACAAAGAAGCCTAGACCCTTCCCAAGACCTATCTGCCCTCATATCAGTACTCCCTAGAACTAGTATATCTCCCAATTCCCGAATCCAATCCAAAAACCCTTTCAGCCACAGAAACTAGACAGTAAGGGCTTTCCAATGAGCTATCAATCACTATTTGGACACATGTATACCTGTCAACGAAGTCACACAATTCAGCCCAATTTTCCTAGCAGATTTTGGGATAGAACAACATTCAAATCAAAATTCTTTTTGGAATACAATCCTTGCTTTATAAGCTCTCTATCAAGTACAAGAACTCTCATAATGGAGCTTCCTACAAAGAGAAAATGAAGTCCTAACAGGCTGCTATAGAAATGAAGCACCCTTTGGAAAGGGTAGGAGAGATATACAAGAGAATATGAGCATCTATGAGAGCCTATGGCTCAATGTCACATATATATGCAGCACCCTGACTTCTTAGCATCCACACTTGCCTTGAATGAGCTTGTATGGTCTTTATATAGCCATGAGAGCCTTCTATGACCCTTCAGATGTCCTCCATGTCTCTTCACATGCCATCCTTGTCTCTTCACTTGCCTTGTGACTTTGTCTCTTCATTGGAGTGGCTTTTGGTGGTCCAATGCCTCCTTTTGGATAAGGTTTGCACCTTCAGCTTTGTTCTTTGACTTTCCTAAGGTTCAAAAGCCTTCAAATGGAGTTATTTTATGAAAAGAAAACTTGAGCTTGCCCTAGAAATGCATATCTTTTAACACTCCCCCTCAAGCTCAAGTTTCCTTTGCGTTTGAAGTTGATTCCTTGAGTTGTATCGCTTGCTTTAGCTTAGCAAGCTTTCTAGCATCCAAGAACTTTGTTAGGAGATCAGCTACCTAGTCTTTTGTACTTACTTGATGAATATCCACTTCCTTTTCAAGCACCTTTTCCCTCATGAAGTGGTAGTGTACTTTGATGTGTTTGCTCCTTGCATGAAACATAGGATTGTTTGCAAGATAGATGTTTGATATATTATCTCCAAACAAACGAACTGATCCAACCTGCACATTCAAGTATTTCATTAGCTTTTTCATCCACATTATCTCACAAGTAGCTTGGGCCAAGGCTCTATATTCAACTTTGGTTGAAGATAAAGCAACCGTGGGTTGCTTCTTTGGACTCCATGATACACAATTGTTTCCTAGCATGATCACATAACCTGTGGTGATTCTTCTATTATCTTTGAAGTCGGCCCAATCAGCATCCGCATATCCTTTGAGCTCTAAAGATCCTCCATAAGCATAGAAAATTCCTTGATTTACTAAGCTTTGTGAAGGACTTGGGATACTTGGTCCACTCAATGTAGTGCCAACTTGCACTTGCTCTTCATGTACCTGATCTGCATGTACAAAATCTTTTTTCAGCAAATCATTCACACCTCCATACCAAGGTTTTAACTCATCAAACACAACATCCCTTGACACTCTAAGATTTTTAGTGACTGGATTATAACACCTGTACTCCTTTCGCTCATTTGATTAGCCAACAAAAATGCATTTTCAGTCCTAGCATCAAGTTTACCTTCTCTAACTTCCTGTGGGACATGAACATAGCATATGCAACCAAAAATCCTTAAATGAGACAAATCTGGTTTCCTTTGATAGTATACCTCATCTGAAGTAAGATCATGAACTCCTGAAGTTGATATCATGTTCATAATATATGCCGTTGTGGTTGTTGCATCAACCCAATATGAGAAAGGTACATTCATCTCATTCAACATACATCTAGCTACCTCTACAATTTGTCTATTCTTTCTTTTTGAAATACCATTTTGTTGAGGGGTATACCTACATGTGTATTGCCTACTTATGCCTTCATCTTCTAAGAACCTTGTGAACTCATTGGAGAAATATTCTCCCCCTCCATCTGACCTTAGGGTTTTTATCCTATGACTTGTTTCATTCTCAACAAGTGCTTTGTACTTTTTGAATACTTCAAACACATCTGATTTTTGCTTGATTATATACAACCAATTTTTTCTTGAAAAATCATCAATAAAGGTAACAAAGTACCTATTACCTCCATGTGAAGGTTCTCTTGAAGGTCCCCATACATATGTATGCACTAAATCCAAAATTCTTGGAGAAACATACTTGCTTGACTTGAAAGACAACCTAGTTTGCTTCCCAAATTGACAAGCTTCACATACCTCATGAAGATGTGATGTTGAGAAGTTTGGAAGCCCTTTTACCAATGCACTTTCCTCCATGTTCTTTAACTTTTCAATGTTGACATGTCCTATCCTTTTATGACATATCCAAATCTGCAATTCTTCTATTTCATGAAGTGATGAACATTACCTTGTTGGGGTTTTTCTTGATATTGAGAGTAAACATCCTTCCATGCTTCTCTCTTTTTGCCACAAGCTGAAATCCATTCTTTGGATCCTCTATGAAGCAACCTTGAACTTCAATTGGTATCCTTTATCTACCATTTGACCAACAGAAAGGAGATTCTTTGTAATAGTAGGGACATATAGTACCTCAGATAGTGTCTTGCTCTTCTTGCCATCCTGAAACTTGACATCACCAATGTGTTTGATCTCATGCTCAGTGTTGTCACCTGTCTCTACACATCCTCTTTGCTTTAGAGCCTATAAATTGCAAAACATGTCCTCCCTACAAGACATATGATTACTACAACCACTATCTATGTACCAAGTATCATCCTTCTCATGTTTACTATCTCCATATGCATGAATCATGGCAAGAACTTGATCACTAGACTCATTTGAAGCATAGTTACCTTGAGCATTGTTCCTCCTTTGGTAGCATTCATTTGCCCAATGTCCTAGCTTCCCACAAATGAAGCATCCATTGCCTCTAGATCCTCTCCCTCTTCCTCTATTGTTCTTGCCTCTACCTCTTCCATTTGGAGATGAGCCTTCATTTGAGTCCTCTTGGTTGTCACTTTGCTTGATTTGGCTTTGCCTTCCTCTTCCTCTACCTCTTGATGCTTTGCCTCTTCCTCTATCTGCATTATAGCATTTGACCTTTGGCACCTTTGCCCTTGCTTCCACCTTGCAATATTTCATCATTAACTATTAAAGTGTTCAATTGATCAAAATTAGGCATGCTTTCCCTAGCATACAATGAGGATATGAAGTTCCTCCACTTGTCATCATCTTTAAGACCATCAAGTACAAATGCAACCATGTCATCATCATCAATTGAATGTCCTATGGCTGCCAATGAATCTCTAATGCCTTTGGCTTTAATTATGTAATCATGTATGGATTGGTTACCTCCTTTCTTCAAGTTGTTGAGCTCATTTTTGAGTTGTACCTTCTTTGCCTTTGTGCTTGTGGTGAACATCTTCTCCAAATATTCCCACATTTCCTTGGCCGTCTCCATACTTTGAATGTGACCTATCATTGTGTTGCTTACATGCTGAGATATCATAAACATAACCCTTCTATTTCTTACCTCCTATTCTTTGATTGCTCTCCTTTCTTGGTCGACAGGGTTAGTTGGATCCACAACAATTTGCTTGACATCTCCTCCATTGATTATGCCTCCTAGGTCCTTGCTCATGATGAAGTTTGTCGTCCTAAACTTCCAAGGTTGAAAGTTGCCTTTGTCCAACTTCTCAATTTGGTTGGATACCTCTCCCATCTTCTTGAATCACCTAAAATTGAAATATGGTGTGGGATTACCTCCTTTGTTGAAAGTGAACTCCCTTTGTGTGATGAAGCACTTTCTCGATGGAGCTCCCCTTTGGTTCCAAGTTTGCAACCTCCTTCAAGCTTTGAAAAGGCTTCAATGGTTGATTCCTTGGCTTGGCCGCCTTCTTTTTAATCTCCTTGATGTCCACAAGGAGCTCTGATACCAACATTGGAAGATTTCTCCTCCAAATTCACAACAAGAAGCTTGGAACCTTCCCAAGACCTATCTGCCCTCAAACCAGTACTCACTAAAACTGATATATCTCCCAATTCCAAAATCCAATCCAAAGACCCTTTTAGCTACAGAAACTAGACAGTAAGTTTTCAATGAGCTATGAATCACTAGATTTGGACACATGTAAACCTATTCACTGAGTCACACAAGTCAGCCCAGTTTTCCTAGCAGGTTTTGGGACAGAACAACAAACAAAGAAATAGCTATATCTCATAGTACAAGAAGCTTTTTGCCAAAATTCTTTTTGGAATAGAATCCTTGCTTTATAAGATTTCTAGCAAGTACAAGAAGTCTCAGAATGGAGCTTCTTACAAAGAGAAAATGAATTCCTAACAGGTTGCTACAAAAATGAAGCCCCCTTTGGAAAGGGTAGGCGAGATTACAAGAGAATATGAGCATCTATGAGAGCCTATGGCTCAATGGCACATATATATGAAGCACCCCGACTTCCTAGCATCCATGCTTGCCTTGAATGAGCTTGGATGGTCTTTATATAGCCATGAGAGCCTTCTATGACTCTTCATATGTCCTCCATGTCTCTTCACATGCCCTCCTTGTCTCTTCACTTGTCTTGTGACTTTGTCTCTTCATTGGAGTGGCTTTTGGTGGTCCAATGCCTCCTTTTGGATAAGGTTGCACCTTCAACTTTGTTCTTTGACTTTCCTAAGGTTGAAAGCCTTCAAATGGAGTTATTTTATGAAAGACAAAACCTGAGCTTGCCCTAGAAATGCATATCTTTTAACAACATCCTCGAAACCTTCAATGAGATGCATCGATAGAAGCTTTGTTATACAATTATTTTGTTCTAGTTACCTATGTTTCTCTCTTTTCTCCAAGCTCAAAATCCTCTGAAAATCTCATGGGCTCTCATAGAATCCTACATTTTGACCAACACTTCATATATATGTCATAGCTATATTTTGACCAACACTTCATATAACTCACGTCATTTCCCTATCCCATTTGTTGTAGATCTGCATCTCCTTACTCGTCTTGTGTGGCTTCACATGTGCCATTGTATATAGATTTTGAGCTAATCAATTATTATTATAGTGCACTACATCAAAATTGCCTATAGGCCAAATTTCCTTCTTGAAAAAAAAAGTCTATAGGACGGATCACGAGAGTATTTGTTATTCTATCCATGTTACCACATGACCGAAGCGAATAAATAATGATCATTAGGTTGTTTGGTTGGCCCGTTGGCCTCTTGAAGCAAGGGCGAAGGTTCAATTTCTTTTTGTAGCCGTTGGTTGGAGAGTTGTGGGCTCTAGGCCATTGTATTGCTTTTAGGCAAGTTTAAAATCAGATATATTCAAGAAACTCTTTCCCAATGTTCCTTGGGCACTCTTAATCTTTGCTTTGGGGGATACAAAAGGTCCTATCGATACTATGCCTTCACCTGTAGAATAGTTCTTTCAATCTAGTTCAAACTATAATGAAGATAAGGCTCATTTCACACTAAGTAGCACGCCCATTTGTTTTGAAATAAGATCCTATGTGATTTGAATGCCATGTCACAGAACAAGTTTCTCTTCTTTGTTCTGATTCTCCCTCCTGCTCCAAGACACTTTTGTGTGCCACGTAAGATTTTGAAACACTATTTTATTAAAAATTCTGCCATGTAAGATTTTGAAACACTATCCGAGCCCGCATAGCCTAGTGACTGATGTCTTGAAGTTATGGGAGAAAGTCTTGAGTTCAAGTCTTGATTGGACATGTCTATGAGATTCTCATGATAGGTGCCTCTACCTTACCAGGTTGGATGTGTGAGTGTGTATTTCCAATTCATTCATTGTACTAAAAAAAAATTTGAAACACTATTTTGTTTGAAATCCGGTCTCCCTATGTAGAAGAGTTTTCAAAGTTTTGTTCTTCCACATGGAACACGGTCAAGCAACACTGTTGTTCCAGAACCCAATCTGAAGCGAGCGTTAGGCTTGAGCGCCCTTCCTCTAAAAAACATAAAATAATGAACAAGCTCGAACATGCTTGTGAAGCTTCATTATATACGGGTTGCAGAGAGGTGGAGAACTGCTGCAGATGCATTCCTGGAGAACCCACGGGATAACACCTGCTTATGCCCCATATATTCCATGTGTATAGGCCGCTGATCTTGAATCTGTTCACCGTTCGCTCTCTCTCTCTCTCTCTCTCTCTCTCTCTCTCTCATGGTTAGCAGCGATCTACTGAAATCTCGAGTTTCTTGCCCCTCTCTCCAGATTCCTCTGTGGATCGAGTGGGCTGCTTAATTTCAATTCCATCTTTCTCGGTAACGTCGATCATCCATTTGCCAACACGTTTCTGTGATTCTGCTTCTCTTCTTCGCCGTGCTCTTGGGAAATCCATCCGTGGTTGTTTACGTGCGGATTCCTTGTTAAATATGGATCCAGCTCGACAGGATGCAGCCGACCCAGACGACGAGGGTTCCTTCCCCTTTTCTGAGGCAGGTCTTCGGGTATGCGTTGCTCGAATGTTGTGGATGTACAGTTTCGCAGCAGGTGTGCTAGCTCTTGTTTCCTGTATTTACTTGGGGGCAAGTATGGTCATCATGTGGAAAGTGGCCATGTACTCAAATGCCCTTTCCCCTATCGATCTCTCTCTCCTTGTCGGCACGGACATGGGTGTTCTCGCTGTCATTGTGTGCTTGGTGTTTTTAGTACCAAGGATGATTATGACATGGATAACAGCATTGGTCTTCGAGTTCATTTTCGAGCGTAAACTTCAAAGAAGTAAGGCTGTCGTTGAAAACGGCAAGAGGCTTGCGCGTGAGATTTCCATAGCTACTATTCGAAACGCTTTGAAAGGTGGAGAGGTGGCTGCTATAGTGGGAGCTCTGGCGACGCTAGTTGGATTAACTCTCCTGCGATCTCATGTCAGCGACTCTACAAGTACATCTGTGTTTTCATTGTGAATTCCATATTAAACATACTCCTTTCAGAACGGATCACTAGTATGTATTCTTTTGAAGCTCGACGCTTTGGACAAGCTATCCATGATAATTCAGATGTACGCTCATACGATCCTCATGATCTCAGAGGGCTTGTGCTCAAGTTGCCTCCCCGAGGCATGTGTGCCCTAGGGCCTCAATGAACAGGGATTTTCATGCACATGATGTACGATGTATTCATGTAAATGAGGACATCCATCTGAAGTGCACTACGAATCTGTGCAGGTCTGAATACTGTCTAATGGCTTCTTCGTCAAACACTTCAAAACTAGGTCAAATGATTATCCTGCAGACGCAAATTTTGGACCTGAAAAAGGAACATCGGAGATTTTATAACAGAAAGCTTAAATGTCCAAAATTGAAGGACTGAAGCAGTCCGCCCCATTGTTTGCTCAGATTCTAGAAAGTATTCTTCAGGGGGTTAGACGATCGATGTCTACAAGGGAGCTCTTGAAAGGGAAAATTACGCAGACATTAGGAAAATCTCGCAGTAGGCGCCTCTGCTACTGCACAAATGTACATTATTTTATGCACATTGCTGCATGTTCCTCCTTGTAGCTCAGATATGAATTGTAACCTTAAATTTTATGTCCTTAATTTATTTTACTAAATGTAATCATTGTCCGCTATAATTCGTTGAAGCGATTGATCTGTGAGCCGTTACTAATTCTTCTGCTATGCAAGCTTTGAATACGAGGAATTGCACTTTCGGGTGAGCTTATCACCTTCATTATCATCAAAACATGGAGGGTACACGGTTTGAGGCTCAGGTACACTACCTAGAAGGTGCTCGATAACAGTCAACACCTTACATAGTGGGGGATGTTTGTCGGTAAATGTAGCAGATCTTGTACAGAATTTTCAACATTGTTGCCATATACGATTCACAGGCTCTTAAAGGTGATGGAGGCAGATGTGCAAGGCACATGACGCTTGACAGTCTGCACTGGAATGGCCAGTACTATTGCATATGGTCCACCACACTTGTCTCCGTATTTCTTGAGCTTCCGCAACTCCTCCACTTAACCTCGTAGTCGCTGGAGCACCTCATCGTTGTGTTGTGTGGGCAAAAGAATCTCCTCTTCATGGCGATTGTGTTGCATCGTTAATGGTTTGATCGGCCAGGTTTAGCTCGAATAAGCACAGGATTCCACAATATGCTGGATTGACTTAAGCAGTGGTAGACCATGATTTCAACTGTTTTTTCACGAGGGCTGTTATAATTATCATCAGTGAATATGATGGCACACAATGTCATGCATGAGCCAAGAAGACCCCAACTCAACAATGACTGGATGCTCATGTGCCTGGATCACCTGAAAGACAAAGAACAAATTGTAATAAAAGCAGGGCTTTCTTTTCGAAGTTCCTAATGACAATGGGTAAGAACTGTTGCCACTGGAATGAGCACAGGATTCCGCAATAGGCAGGATTGACCTAAGCAGAGTGGGAGAACATGATTTCAACTGTTTTTTCTTGAGGGCTGTTATAATTATCATCAGAACATGGAGTGGCTGTTGTAATTCCATTTCTCCGGTAGAAGCTCACAATTGCTGAAATTTGGCACCTTTTTATGGGATACTTGTTTTCTGGGATACGAGATCTGCTATTAAATATGAAAATTCCATATTTTTTGATGCCCTCGACTCCCTTTTTTTATTTTTCAAGTCATCTTTGTATTAGATTGAGTCATCAGCTTTGAAAACTGTTACATGACCACTGCATGGTTAAATCATTGAGGGCTCCCGTGTGGCATCATACTATGCCGGTCTATGCATATTTCAAAGATATGGTTAATCGTTTGAACATCTCGGACAGGTATGCTCCTTGCCTGAAACCCACAACTAAACACGATATTCATGATTGGTGTGCGTTTCTTTTCGTGGAGAGAGAGAGCTTATAAATATATCGAGCACACTCGTACACATACACATACATACATCTGTGTGTGTATGTGTATGTTTGTATATATATATACACACACATACATACACATACATACACACATACATACACATACATACATGTATGTCTGTATGTGTGTGTACATATATATACACATATATATACATGTATATAAACATATATACAGATATATGAGCACACATACACAGATATATGAGCACGCGCGCACACACACACACACATACATACATACATACATACATACATACATACATACATACATACATACATACATATATATATATATATATATATATATATATATATATATATATATATATATATATATATATATATATATATATATATATATATATACACATATGTGTGTGTATATATATATATATATATATATATATATATATATATATACATACATACATACATACTGTGTACCTAATTCAAGAAGACTTAAGGACTTGTGCCAAAGAGACTAAATCTCAATTGCCACACAAGTGCGTATAGTGGGAAATTGACACACGCTTATTTGTCAATTCGATCAAACGACCTAACCAAGTGTATGAGGACATGTGCACACGTGATGGAAAATGAAGTGGTTCAGCTTATATGCATGAGAAAAGACTAATCCACCTCTCTAACTCTCTAAAATACTGAAAGTGTCTGTCGCGATATCACTTATAACAGTTTTCACTAAATCGAGGATTTCTCTCAGCTCCGAACTCCGAATATAGCCAGTAGCGGGTTCCTTTCGAAGTTCTTGACGAGACGTTTCTATTGGAGGTGGTCTCACTCAGTTTTGACAACCGTGCTTCAAGTTATGATCAAAATAGTGAATGGCGGGAAACACCCATACTTACTCCACAACTCCTACAAGGTCACACACACACTATAGTAGCTCAAAAACAGTGGGGAGGGATAGATAACAGTCCTACACACACATTCCAAGCATTACACACAATAGAAGATCAAAGAGAAGATGAAAATATGCAAGAAAGAAGCAAATTCGAAAATCAGGAGCTCTCCTTCTTCACAATGACAAAAAGTCCCTACAATGAGTCACAAAGTGACTTATATACATGTGCCCTAAAATTGGTCTTTTCACACAAGAGACCGGCACTTTATTACTAAAAAGTGAATTTCTTACTAATTTACAAGGAATATATTACAATGAGTTAGGATTATGCATCTAGAGGACTCCTCTATTGCATTTACATGGCTTGAGGGAATTTCCTAAGACTTTGAAGAAGAAACATGTGCCCATTAATTTAAAAATTTTTGGGACCTCTTTTGTGCTTCTTTGCTCTGCAATACTCTACCCCTCTTTGTCTCCATTGTCCCTTGACAAGCTTTTGCTTCTCGTTTGTAGCTCGTCGAAGAGTTTTGAATACACGCACCCAGTGGTCGAAGCAGCAACAAGGACTGTCAACGAATTTTTTACTTTATCCGAGGTATGTCCTTTGCTTCTGTTTGCCCCTTGATATCCTATACGTCACAAATCTGGGTTGCTGTATTCAGTCTGGCTGCCACGCACGCCATCTGTGACTAAGAATGTGGTATTCTTAGTCACTCTCTTCAACTTCTCAGCCTCTGTCTCTTTCTAACTTTTGGTCTTCTCATTTGTTTTTGTCTTCACACATCTGACCCTGTTGCATTGCTTTAAGCCTGTTTCTGCCAACGCACGCTATCAGTGGGAGGCTTATTACCTGCCAAGTATTGTCTTGCACTTCATGGATACTTCCTGGTCTTGGTCCGTTCTTCCCATGAAATATCTTGGTTATGATTGTTCTTTTATTCCATTCCTCAGGACCTGGATATTTGGCGTTGTTGCTTGATGCGTGCCTTGCAGGGCTTTTTGCAGAGGGTTTCAACTTCTCAGCCTCTACCTCTTTTTAACTTTTGGT
This sequence comes from Ceratopteris richardii, assembly GCA_020310875.1. Lineage (NCBI taxonomy): Eukaryota > Viridiplantae > Streptophyta > Polypodiopsida > Polypodiales > Pteridaceae > Ceratopteris > Ceratopteris richardii. Next base: position 167,938,691 of record CM035411.1, on the reverse strand, counting down.
CTTCTGATTTTCTTTGTCTTCACACATCTGACCCTATTGCATTGCTTTAAGCCTGTTTATTTTCTGCCAACGCACGCTATCAGCGGGAGGATTATTACCTGCCAAGTATTATCTTGCACTTCTTCATGGATACTTCCTGGCCCTGGTCCGTCCTTCCCATGAAATGTCCTGGTTCTGATTGTTCTTTAATTCCATTCCTCAGGACCTAGATGTTTGGCATTGTTGCCTGATGCGTGCCCCTGCGGGGCTTTTGGCAGAGGATGGATCTTTTGATTTATGATCTTCATTCTTTATTGAGCAGTTTTGGTCTTTGATTTTCTTCTTCTTCTCTTCTTACTTGATTCCCCTTACACACGTCCCTCCTCCTGAACTCTGTCGTCCCCGACATGCTTTTTGTTGCAACGTGAGTACGTTTGAATGGCGGTTTGCTCTCTTTGATTAAGCAGGTTGGCGTGACATATCATAAATTCTTTCCACTAGGTTGACTTCACACCATCCTCTGGTGCTTGTCAGTGATCCGCAAAGAAAGCTAGTTTCATAAGCCACCAGTGTTGCATTAAAATTTGAAGTCATCTTTACAAAAATTTCTGAATCAATTTCGAAGAAGCCAGTGAAAAATGCTTCTTTAAAAGTCTGCATGTATGTGCTCGGCAGGAACATAAGTCGTGAATAGTAGGCCGTGAGTGTTAAGCGGCTTGGAATGATGGAAAGATAAAAAACGAGCGCTTCGGATCCTTGAGTAATGCCGATAAAGTTTAAAAATGTATATTTGGCATGCTAGAAGACTTTAATAACCGTAAGAAGCATGCTAAAAATATTATTGGTCATTTTGACGGCTGAATCTGGTACAGTCGCATATCTCGCAATCCAAAATTCCATGGTTTTCACCATATATTCTTCCGTTGGTAGGTAATTATGTGGTGGACTTGGTAGTAGTGGATATTAAGCCATTGATTATTAATGCTACCCTGGTGCTGTCCTTCCCAAAATTGCGACCAAGAGCGTCTGTGGGGTACTGCACAAAAAGATGGGTTTACCTGAAGCACATATGGTGATGCTTCCCATTGTGCCCGCAGGGTAGGATTCTTTTCCAAAACTTTGCGCCTCCATATAGGATCCGCTTTCTCGAAAGTCTTCTTGAGTGTAGTTGAATGAATTAATGCTGAATTGGAGGTCGTTGTCAGGCTCCTTATTTGTCGTTGTCTTTATATATTGCCGTGTTTGCTCTTTCAGGAGGCCATATGGTACATTAAAAGGCTTCAAAATTTGTTCCAAGTTTTTGCTCTTAATTTTAGCTTCCTTCATGACCTGGATTACTTGATCTTTAAATTCAGCAGTAAGCTGGGACACCAGTAGTGCCCTCTCATGTCGGCTCAGTTCTGCAATATCCCGATTATTACGTTCAAATTGGATCTCCGTTTCCTCCCTTATCGGCGAATGATGTAAGGGAGGAGAGAGAGGACGTACCTCAATCTCCTCAGTAGCTGCTGTGGATTTTAGAACTACTGGTATCCCCTCAGTTGCCTTCTGCTCTAGCCGCTCTTGTAGCTGCTTGATCATCTCATCTTTTTGCTTGATTTCTTCATCGGCTTTAGCAATAGTTTCCTTGTTTTTGAGAATTTCTTTAGCTACAACATCAAGGTGATCAGTGTCTTCTTTACATTGCATTAAATATCAATTCTCTGCTTTTTTCCACTTTGTCCTTAGAGCTACGGTATCATCCATATATCTCTTCTCCCATTCAGTAATGACTGCCTACTCCTTCTTGAGCTGATCTTCATACTTAGCTATCTTGTCCTCCATTTCCTTGATGTCTTTTTCCGGTCTTCCCTGAACCTCTATAGGCTGATCGCTCAAAAGAGCTATCACTAACTCCTTGTTTCGGTTCCTTAGGTTTTTTGCTTCCTCCATATATACCTTTATTTGTGATTCTAGTATTTTGCTCCTTGCATTCATCCTAGTCTTCTGAGCCTCGCTAACCTCGTATTTCTTCTGTAATTCCTATCGTTGTTCTTTTAATTCTGCATTTTTCGTCATTTGCACTGTTGTTTGACCTCTTGAACTTCATTTTCTTTATGTACTATTTGCTCTTTTGCTAGCTTTAATTCTGCTGAAAGATTCTTACCCATTTCTTGAAGTTCATGCTTGTCCTGCATCGCTTGATCATAGTCCTCATCCGCCTCAAGCATTAACTGTTGCGTATCCATTGTTGTCCTGATCATGTCTTTCACTACGGGCTTGAGCTGAGCGATGGCGATGTTTAACCATGTTCTTGGTATGCTTGGAGCTTCTCTAGTTTGTACATCTTTTCCGTGCTCTACATGGATAGTTTCGTTGTGTGGTTGTCTGATTTGTAGTTGAATTTCCGGTTCTTTTCGTTCTTCATCCAAATCAATAAATTTAGTGGCACTCCCTTGAAAAGTAACATCCATGGGGGAGGGTTCTACCACAATCTTTATAGGAGTGAAGGGTTCTGAGTCTTCGACCGTAGCTTCTTTAGGTTCTTGCTTTGGATTCTTGAGTGGTCCCTTTCCTATGGGCGTTGTCTCTATGATTTGAATTTTGGAAGTATCATTTAGTTGGAGGACATGTATCCCTTCTTGGTTTGCCTCCTTGCCTACAGTGTCTTGAGCGGTGTGGACTGTGTTGTCTTTCACCTTCATGTCTCCTTCTGCTTCATTGTAGTTTACTTCATTAAGTTCCTCCCATTGTCCATCATCCTTTGATTCACTTTGAATATCTACATTCAATAAGGATGTGTCGGGTTCTTCTTGTGCATCCGAAGATGAGCTTGAATTATCCAACCCTAATTCTCTGTATCGATGTACTTTGGTGAGCTTCTTTGTAGCTTCCACGTCTTGTTGAGACTGTTGGTAATGGTGCCCTTGCACTGGTAGATTAATTTGACCTTTCGTATATTGGTGTGTGTCTTCCAGTGCTCGTGTTAAATCCTCTTCAGTAATAGGTTTGGGCTCTTCAATTCGTGTCTTTGGAAGTACGTGTGCCCTTTTCGTGGCTGTAACGTCTTCTTCTACTTGCTTTACTTCCTTAATCTCTTTGTTCCTCTCATTTTGGGTTGAGAATTGGTTTCTGCTTTTTCAACAATTTTGACTCCTCTTTTCTTTTTCGGTACCGTCGCAACTTTTGCATATTTAGCCATAGCAGTTGATGAGGGCATTTCTTGCAGGTGCTCTCTAATACCTAAAGCATGATAGATCAAAATGGTCAGAGCTACACTGCCATTCAGGAACTTCTTGTTATTCCATTGCTTCTTCGCCTCAAATAGTCGTTCCTGTATATATGGAGTCAGATTAATTTGATTGCCAATTTGCTTGATAGCATGTGAGAGTAGTTGAACAATTATCTTCTGAGGGGCGGTGTATCAATGCATGTTTGGGAAGCAGAAGTGTTGATGAATGAGTCTGGCTTCCTCTTCTATGTCAACTCTATGTATGTCAGTGAATATTCTGGTTTTTGCCCCTCGACTCTCTTCCTTCAAGATAGTGAGTGCGTACTTCTCCCAGCCGAAAGCTTCTTTAATCAAATCATGTGTAAATTGAATAACCACCCATTCACCTATTCCGTCCATGACTCTAGCCTCTGGTACCAATGGGTCATGTAGTGCTGGCTGCAATGTATTCATGACTTGTGTGCACCTTTGAAAGTCGGGCTTGTAGATCGGCAGTTCAAAGTATTTGTGGATACCCGCTTTCTTTATGATGTCAATTGTAGTCGGAAGCTCATGCACCACTTTAAAATCTTGGGACATAATCGGGAATTGATGATCCGTATCCATGATTTTGATATTCACCAGGAAGAGGTACTCCCCGGCCGGTTGATCTTCTCTGAACCAATGTCCCTTTGCTTTGGTTACACTTTGGAGAGGAAATTCCAATACTTCCTCCTGAATCGTTGCTTTAGAATCTTCAGAAGCCATCTGCACTTGTAATGAAAAGTGCATTAGCTTCAATAGAAGATATAGCAATTGTGCGGTGCATTGTTTATGACATGTTGTCGCTTCGTCACTCCGCTTCCCTTGCTTCTATAAGTGAGATCTCTTACCACATATTTTTTATTTCTTTTCTAAAAGAAAACAAGTATTAGTGTAGCCGAAGCATTTATTTAGTTACCTAGTAGGTCCATTCCTAAGGAAGTTGAAGCTATGACCTATTCTCCATTGGAGAATGTGCACCACTAATTTTATTATGTACATCATGTGCTGAATGCCTGGCCTCGTAATGTGGCCCTATTATGCATACTTTAGGTGCATTCGATACTTCATGAGTGCAATTGGAATCTTCGTTGTTTTGGTGGTCCATTCCTCACAGTTGCTTTGGTTTCCAAATCCATTTCGTGGTCGCATTGATAGGCCGTGTCTTCTCTCTGGTCCTTCAAGTTTTATGTGTTTCTTTTGTTTCTTCTGATGTCCTAGTGATAGAGGTTTTTCTCTTCATGTTTCTATGACGAGTCTGTCTTGGCTTCATTGTCTGAACGTCTCGATGTAATGCGTCTTCATGTTTGCTTATCTCTTGATTGGCTGCTTGTCTGACCTTCTTGGGAATCCATATTTGTTGTCGTGCCTTCTGAGCTTCAATCAAAGGCCTAGGGAGCCATACTTGCAAGAGTCTTTTTGGTTCGGTTTTTGGTGAAGCTGACTTCTTGTCCTCCTTTTTTTCCTCATGATTTGGTGTTGAGGTCTCTGATTTCTGCACTTGATCCTTGCGTACCCGTTTGAATCTGACCTTTCCCAGATGTGAGTATTTGATTATGGTTTTCCAAATTGGTGATCCTTCTGTTGCATGAGAAACTCTCAGATTGTTGGTTGCCTTAGTGTCTAGCCGTTCACCAATTGAATAGGGTGAATTCACTTCTTACTTGGACATGTTAGGGTTTGAATTTTTCGCTTCTTCCAAACTTGCTTCTGAGGGATTGGGACTGAAATCCTGTTCCAAGTGCTCTTCGGGGAATTCTTCCGCACTGTTGATGGCTTCTGGTTTCTGTGAGGGCTTCTCCCCTAATAGACTAAAAATTTCTTTGTGCCCTATCTTGGCTGAAATATAGCCTTGCACTATGTGGATGCTTACTTCATTCTCAATGATCCAATCCTATCCTAGAATCAAGTCTTCTATTAAGTCTTCATCCTTGCACACTAAGACTCGTTGTTCCATAGAGGGATACATTAGCTTCTCCCATGCTGTTGCTCTAGCACAATGGTGAGAACCACGTTAAGAAGCTTCACCTCCTTAATGTCAATCCGAGGGAGAGGTAGGAGTGATATGAAGATCGTGAACGTGAGATGATGTGAGAGTGAAGGTGAGAAGCACAAATATGCACACACACATACACACACACAATGAAGAGACAAGCAAGACACAATGGAATGTGGGAAATTAGCTCTATTACTCAAGAATACTCTTACAAGCTCAAACTAGCTCTACTCTCTTCTTTACTCCAACAAGCCAACCTCAAAAATGAGCTCTCTAGCTCTTTTTATAGTTTCTAGACTAGTTTTGACCGGTTTCACATCTAGTGACCGGCCTAGTTAAAAATTAGATCCTAGAGGCTATTTGGGAGGGTAAACGATGTCTAAAAATAACGAAATTTGGTACGAGTATTCTACCTAAGCTCCTCAAGCTCGAGGACTCCTCGGCTTGCACAAAATGGAGCTATGGATTACAAAAATGGGGTTTTGTCTATATTACATATGTTACAAGAGTGATGAAAATCACTGTTGGATGTTTGAAGAAGTAATAAAAATATAATTGTTTTGAAAAAATGATCCGACTGGCTCCCTGCTTTGTCTTCACATGCTTCCGTGGCGTCTGTGCCTCTGACTGCTTCCAACACCCCCCTCCCTCTCGCTTCTGTCGTCCCTGACAGAACCTTGTTGTGAGGTCTGCCGGATGTAATTCTGTAGGAGGTCTTGAGCGAGGGTGTGCTCTGATACACGAATACCTCGGGCTAGATCAGCCTCGAGTTTCTCCTAGTCGATGGGTTGCGGCTCGTCTGGTGGTGGGAGCTGATAGTGTGTGGAGTACACCATTCGTTCGCAGGCGAATAATTGCAATAAATGTGTCGGCCTGCTTATGAATACTTCTGAATGGTACTCCCAAAAACCGGTGGTGAACATTTCTTCGAATGTTTGCTTGTAACATGCCGGTAGATATTTGAGCCTGCAGTGCCAGGCGTAACACACCCGTAGCGATGGCGTTGTGCTCATATCATAGACTAAATCCAAGTTGCCATGCTCAAAGCCCGGGGTGTTGACATGGGGAGCCTTGATGCGCCGGAAGACTTTAAAGACCATCTGCATCATGTCAAAGATTTTGACAGTCATGTGCGCGGCGATATCATCCATAGGTTTTAATCGAGGGAGCCAGTGGCGGATCGTCGCCATCATGTAGCCAACTGTGGGTAACGCGACTGGTGGCTTGAGGTAGGGATAGTTCAACCAGTCTTGGCACTGCTTATTGTTCTGTAGCTTTATAGCGAAGGCAGTCCAAGAGCGGCGTCGTGGTACTGGTCCCCAGCACGGATTAAATTTTAAGTGAAGCGGCGCTTTTACCCACGTGCTCATCATCTCTGGATAATTTTGCAGTAAATCTTTGCGCCAGTCTGGTTGGTGGATTTCACCTCTCTGCGCCCTTGGTGGCAAGTCCTCTGGCTCGAATTGAGTTGCATGCGTAGGTTTCTTGCCGGTTTCTTTCTCTATGGTTAATTGATATTCTGCCATTAACATAAAGTATGGTTTATACTGAAGCTCATGCCCGGATATGTATCTTCGCGGGGCCATGTGAGCAAAGAATGGTGATTGTAAAATTTTTTCTTCAATTATGGCCATGGCATGTAGCTGTGCCTCTACTCTGGCCGAGTGTGTTGTTCCGAGTTCTTCTACTGTCTTCATCCACGCGGGGGTAGGTAGTTCGTAGGTCATCTGGCCTTCGGCCGTGACACGTCCGCCTGGGATGGGTATCGGTTCATAAGCCTCTTCGAAGGTCTCCTCCACCGGGATAGTGACAGTCTCTTCCTCAGCTGGTAGCTCAGGTGGGGAGTCTGGCCTTGGTGGTGCTTCATAGATGGCAATTCGAGATTCAAGATTCACTACCTGGGCCCGGAGTGCGTTGAGTTCCTCTAAAACTTCAGGGGCAGGGTCCACAGGCGTTGGTAATTCCGCTGCTACTGGTACCTGTTGTGTGGCTGGTTCTCTGAGCTGTAGCAGTTTGTGATCTTCCTTTAACTTTTGATACTCTTCATTCATCCGATCATAGTCCTCGAGCAATCTGACATGGTCGTCTAGCAACACCCGCATCGACTCAGATGGGATGGCCTTGAATCTGCTCGGACTTAGTGGCTTGTCTGGATGATCTAAAGCCGCCTCCAAGTTTTCTCTGTTCTGCTCTTGGAGTCTCTGGTTCTCTTCTTTTGCTGCGGCTAAGTGTCTTCTTAATAAGCCCATATTTCTAGTAAGCGTCGCGTTGCGGACAGTCTGGGCTCTAAGTAGGTTATCTAAATCCGCGGTGGCCTCTTTGCTTTTTTCCTCACTTTCTATTTCTAACTTGTGATAAGCCTCGCGTAACTCTTGGTACCGGCTGTTCAGTGAGGCGTTCTCAATTGACAACAAATTAAGCTGCGTTTGTAAGTCGTTCGTCGTTTTCTGCAGCTGTTGATAATTGGTGCCGAGTGATGCAAACTCATCTCGGACTTGCGTCATGCATGCGAACATGTGTTGAAATGCTGTGTCGATGGTGGGCGATAGTAGTAGTGAAGTGCTAAATGAGGATGCAGTGATAGTAGATGCAGTGGGAATGGGAATCGGGGTTGGGACTGTGGATGCAGTGGTGATTGTGGAAAATTGTGAAGTGCCTAAATATGAGGGTGCTGTGAGTGGAGTGGGTGGCGGTGAGGTGGGTGGTGATATGTCCATGCCATTGGACGTGTTTAATGTTGTGACTGTGAAAAGTGGTGTGATTGTGGGTGGTTGCGTAGGTGTGAATACGGGATTTACAAACGTAGAGTAGTTTACAGGGGGGATTGTTGGAATAGTTTGTTGAAACGGGGAAATAGGGGTTAGGGTAGGTTGGGGAGGTGAGACTGGTGAGAAGGTTAGAGGGGTTAGGAAGGGAAATGGGGGTCTTAGAGGTGGGGGAAACGCTGGGAAGGATGAAGGGGCGAAGGGGTTAACATAGGGATGTAGAGGGCTGGGTGTGGGCCTGGTGGTATGAATGGGTAAGGAAGAGGTTGGGGCTATATTGCTTTGTACAGGTGTGGATGTGGGGAAAGCAGGTGGGTGTGCGGGTGAGACAGGATGGGTTGGTGAAGGATGAGGTGAAAGAGGGGTCGAAGGGGTGGAGGTTATTTCGAGGATTGTAGTGGTATGAACAATGGTGGTACGGGGTGGCGAATCTACAAGAATGGTTTCTGCTGTTGCTGAACGTTCGGGGGCGAGGCGTGCCTCCCTGGCTTGTGCTGAAGATTGGGCTCCTGTTGGTACACGAATATACTCCCCGGGTTTTGAGAGTAGTCGCACTCGGCGGGGATCAAATTGTGGTAGTTGCTTTCTTTGTAAAAATCTGAGTGCTTCATGGGAGCCTACTGATTGGACTAACTCTCGGAACCCTCTGATATAGGCGTCTTCGAATCCTCCGGAGATGAGTTCCTGTTCAATTAATGCCTGGCTCTCCTCTTCAGTTAACTTCTTTCGTGCCCAGACTTTCTCCATGGTACGATATAGTTTCTTTATGGCCAATGTATACGCTGCGGCTTCAAAAGTTTCATCTTCATATGTGCTGGTGTCGCCGTGTGTGTCAGTCTGTTGGCCTTGGCCCTCTGTCTGTTCCTCTTGTGAGTCCTGGCTGGCCTCATCGTCGCCTTGATCGTCGTCTGTTTCAGTTCTTTCTTCTTCAGAGCCCGACACAGCTTGTCCCTGTGGCAAGTCTCGCGGCGTGGTGGGGTAGCTGGGGCGCTCATATTCCTGGGAGAACAGTGGTGCTTCTGAATACTGAAACTCGTTTGAGAATGCATCAGGCATCTCAAAATCAAATGTCGTGTTTATGGGGTCGGTCTCCATATGTGGTATCGGGAAAGAAAACGCTTCCGCACCAATAGTGGTGGGAGCTTCTGCAGTTGTGGTGAGGGGTTCTGAGGTGGTAGCTGCCTGAGGTGCAGCGGTACTCGTGGTGGCCTCCGTAATTACTGGTCTGGACAACCGTATGCGAATAGGTTGTACAGTGGGCTCAGCTTCTGTCTGTGGTCGCTCGGGAGAGGGTTGTGGTGACGGCGACTCTGGCACTTGGAGGCAAGGGATGGTGCCTCGCATGCGCTTACCTGCCCGTGTCCTACTGGGCTTCCTAGCTTTCTTCGCTGTGCTCTTGAATGCCTTCAATTCCTCTCCTGTTAATGCACGCTCGATGGGCAAGTCATAAGCCAAACACATATACACAATTCTTGTGAGTGCACAACATCCGTTAAGCACTTTTTTACGCTCCCATCTGTGCTGTGCCAGGTACATCTGATCTATGATCCAGCTTGCCAGATCAACTGTTTGAGGTCCCGTACATGCCAAATATAATCCGAACCATATTCTTTTGTGTGGCATGGTAAATCTGTCCTGAGCTGGAAATGCAAAATGTTGCATGCATATTCTTAGTGGCTTTGACAACTCAGGTGTGATGGCCGAAATCTCTTCCCACTTCGTGACATCCCCACGTTTCATCGGTTCTGGAATCAATCTCTCTCGGTCTGTGGGAGTGTGGGTTCCATGAATCTTGATGGCTGCTCTGATTAGGTCCTTAGAGAGATAAAATCTCTTGTAAGGTGGATCATCCACTAGAGTAGGCAAGATGAAGGTTCCTGGGATGTCCTTATTTTCTGATGCCAGCAATGTAGTGATCAAATAATAGCACCTATAAAAATCTGGTTTGGGTAGAGGATCACTGAAATATTCTGTGAAACCGGCTCTAGCCCAAACATGAGTTAAATCCTGGGTGTTTTGTAGGGCTTCGAATTCTCTGGAGAAAAACTGGTACTTTCCCCACGTGCGGTCATCAAAAGTTAGAGAGGATTCAAATATAAAGTCTGCGTCCGCGAGGGGTCCTGCCAGGCCCTGAAACCAATGAGAATTCCTGTGTATCTTTTCGGTGTAGCCCATAGGGGGGTTATCGATAGGCATGGGCCCTGGAAATCCCTGAAATTCCGGCGGTGGAGCAGTAGGGTGGGACTCTGCTCGTAGCACATTGAGTGGTACTGCTGCTACACTGGGGCCTGCTCCTGATGTTCCTTCGTCAGTTTGCATGGTGGCTGGAGCGCTAGTGAGAAAGATCTGCTACAAAAGATTAACACATTAGCATGGAAATTAATCATGATCCCATTAAAGTGAGATCGCAATCCCTTTCCATAACTGATGCGTAACCCGTGTAGCCGAGTGCTGTGATGTGATGGATGCAATGTTTCTTGCAGCACTAGTGCAGGTTTCTAGACACCTACACGTTTCAGATCATGCATACATTTCTTGAAGCGATGAGATTACGAGTGATGTGTGATGATGGTGGGTGAATTTTTACAAGGTTTAAAGGTTAGTGATTTAGTACAAGGTTGTAGGTTAGTCGGGGGGTAGTTAGACAACGGGTTAGGGGAAGACGGTTGGACACGTTTCGGTATCCATTTCCTAAGAGTCCTTGAACGGGTGGTGGGTTTCTGCTGAGGGGTAAAAGGTGGTAACGGGTGTGGTGGTGTCGAGGGGTGAAAAGGTTTGTAAGGATTATGTATTACATGGCTTATGGGTTGAGCTATGATACATGGTTTGGGTACCCAAATCTGCGTGGGCGTGGGTCTATGGGTAAGGTACTTCTTGGCGATCCACATTTGTCGAATGGTCTGACCTATAGAAGAAGGTCGAGGGGATGGTGGATGTCGATTCTGTTTCTGTTCTGCCTTTTGTTTGTTGATCTCTGCTTGGTTGGAGTTCTTTGGTGCTTTTTGTCCTTTTGGCACCCATATTTGTCTGGTGCCGCTTCCTTTGGGAGGCCTAAACTGCTTTCCTTGTTGTTTCCTCGGATACTGCAATCGGTCTGGGTTCCTTTGTCGTGGTCGACTCTGTTGTTGCTGGGTTTGAGAGGTCGGATGGACACTCTGCTTTGGAAAAGAAGGGAGTTCCAACACTTGCGTGACCTGCCCATCAGGAAGTGATGCCTTTTGTAACTTTAATCTAGGCCAGTCCGCAACAAGCTTGGAAGGATGAGCACCGTAGGGTGTCGTGCTCATTTGGCCGCTGATGCAACCCACCTGACCTCTGATTGTGCCCTTCTGCCCTTGCTGTTGGGTAACTGTCTCTTCTAGTTTGCAGGAAGTCCCAGGGAAGATCTCCTGTCGTCCTTCTGATTGACATTCATCCATCGCCAAGCCCGAGTGGGTTGGTGTGGACGTAGCGTGATTGAGCTGATCAAAGATCTTCCTGTCTTCCGTCGCATGCGTTTCATAGGGTCTAGGGTCACAACCGTCAAGCGGAGTGCGGTTAGGGAAGTCAAGCGGTATCACTCGCTTCTGCTCTAAGGTTCCAATCTGTAAGGAGCCTTGTCTAAGATTTAGGTCCACTGAGTGATCGTATAGCCAGTCTTGGCCAAGGATTAGGGGTTCTATCAGGTCGTCATCATGGCACACTAGCAATTTCGCTGTCATCGTCAAATCCTTAATGAGGATAGGAAGGTCCACCTCACCCATGCAAGGGGTTTCCATGCCTCCTAGGCCTATGAGGTATGCCTCAATTGGCCGCATTTCTATTCCTGAATCCTTATAGTGGGACCATCTAATCGCACTAGTCGCAGCACCCGAGTCAATCAAAGCCCTGAGTTCTTGGCTATGGTTACCGTGCGCTAGCCTTACTGTAATGAATGGTCTCCTGTCCACTATGCTAGGATGAGTGGTTGACTTTACTTGACACATGGCCATGGGATATCTGGGTGATGTTTCCAGATGGTTATAATGTTCTCTCCCTAGTCCTTGTCTTCTTAGCTTCATGCGCTTAATGCGTTCTATGGCTTCTGCCTGAGCTTCGGCTCGTATTCGGTTTTCTTCCTCCTTACGCTTCTTTGCCAACGTGAGTCGTCTAAGCATATCCTCAGTAAGAGGCTCTTGATATAACCTGACTCTACAGCCACTAATGTAATTAGGCATTATATCTCCTTCTAAGGTGGCTAACTGCACTGCTCCGCTCGTCGAGAGTCTGTTAATGATCATAGGTCCATAACCTCGCTTTTCTAACTTCCGTGCGTGCTGTTTCAGCGTATATACTAGAACTAAATCTCCTTCTTTTAGGCCTTTATCTTTCACATGTGCATCAAAGTATGCTTTCTGTCGCTTCTTCGCAGCGTATATTCCTGCTGCTGCTTTCAGCCTGGTTTCGCCTACTCGTTCCAAGTCCATTATTCTCGCTGATAATTCATGGCCGGTCCACTGATGTTCTTGTGCAACCTTAAGGGTCGGTATCAAGAAGTCCAAAGGAAGCACTGCATTCTGACCAAAAACCATCTGAAAGGGAGTTGCATTGAGTACGGTCTTGTAGGCCACTCGATATGCCCAAACAGCGTGGTGTAGCTGTTTGTCCCAATCTGAACGTTTATTGTTCACGAGTTTCGTCAGTACGGTACATAGTATCTTATTAGTGCTTTCAGCCTGGCCATTGGCCTGAGGATGATATGGTGCAGATTTCTTGTGAATCACCATAAAATCCTGTAACAAATATTCAATGACCTGGTTTAGAAAGTGAGTGCCTCGATCGCTCACTAACTCTATAGGCAATCCATATCTTGTAAAGACATTTTCGAATAAGAATTTTGCAGTCGTGTGAGCATCATTCTTTTTTGTGGCTTTCGCCTCTACCCATTTGGTTAAATAATCTGTGGCAACAATAATGTATTCCGCATGTGTACCTTTTGCAGGGGGGTTAATGGGTCCTACAAAGTCTATACCCCACTTAGAAAATGCACGTCCGCCCATCATGGGTTTCAATGGCATTTCATCTCTGCGAGTAGGAAACTGAGTTCTTTGGCACACGTCACATCTCTTTACATAGATATGTGCATCCATGTGAAGAGTGGGCCACCATAATCCTGCAAAGAGGATGGCTTTGATTATCCTATCTGGTCCAAAATGACCTCCTGCTACACCTTGGTGTGCAGTCTCTAGTATTCTCAGATAATCGCTTTCATGAACACATTGTCTTAGATATCCGTCTCGTCCTCTTTTGTATAGATTATCGCCAATAAGTGAATAGTCTTGAGCTTCCTGCTCTAGACTGCGTTGTCGAGCTAAGGTCATTCCTTGAGGGAATGTGTTCGTCCTCAAGTATGTCACTAAAGGTTCACTCCAGTCTGGTGTGAGAGACACATGATACAATGTAGCATGCTCTACTGGTGGTCTTTCACAACAAACACTGCATTCCTTACACAACTTGTAGACATCTGCTTCCATCGTAGGCCAATATACTCCTAGTCTTTGCAGAGTCTGTAATGTTCGATGTTTTGAATGATGTTGCTTTAGTGCACCTATGTGTGCTAATTGCAACCAATTCGCATGTTCTGATTCATCTACACAACAAGCAAGAATCTTTTGATTATCCTGTTTGTATATACTTCCTGCTATTATTTGGTACCTCTGAGATTTGGTAATCTCTCCTTCTTTGATCTTTATCCTAGGACTCTTGGGTCCGTATGTCAGAATAGGGACTAACGGCTTAGCCCATTCTGGTGCTATCTCAAGGTTAAACAAGTATGCATCTGGTAGATCATCCGCTACTCCTTGAGGGGCTTCTCCCGAGGTTAATCTTGAGAGGTGGTCAGCTCTAAGATGCGTCTTTCCTTTCCTAACTACCACTTCAAAATCATACTCCATGAGTAATAGAAACCAACGTATCAGTCGTCCTGTGTTACATGGTTTGTTGACTAAATATAATAGGGCTTGATGATCTGTAAAGAACTTGAATTTGTTGGCCAACAAGTAGTGCCTAAACTTCTTTACCGCGTAGATCATCCCTAATCCTTCTCGTTCCGTCGTGGTGTAATTTCTCTCTGCTGCGTTCAGTTGTCTGCTGGCGTAAGCTATGGGGAGATCTATGTTACCTTCATTCGTGGGTTGTGCTAACACACATCCTATGGCGTAATTGGATGCATCCACATGTACATGGAATGGCTTACTCCAATCTGGAGTGGTCAATATAGGTGCTGAGCACAAGCGTCGTTTAAGTTCATTGAATGAATTTTCACATTCATCTGTCCACTCAAAATTGGTTAAAAGAGAGTACAAAGGCTTGGCTATGATTGCATACATGTGTATGAATCTCCTGTAATAACCGCAATGGCCCATAAATGCCTGTACCTCTTTCACATTAGTTGGTCTAGGTAATTCTGCAATTACTTTCACCTTTTCCTCGTCCGTAGAGATTCCATTTTTTGACACAATGTGTCCTAGAATTTTGCCTTGTCTGACCATGAAAACGCATTTTTCTGGGTTCAAACAAACCTGATATTCTCGACATTTGTCAAATATTTGTCTTAACTCTGGGATATGTGTCTGTCTTACATTTGAATGAGCACATAGATCATCGACATAAACTTCCAAGCTCTTGCGTAAGAATTCCTTAAAAACATGACACATGAGTCGCTGGAAAGTAGCGGGTGCATTTGTCAAGCCAAATGGCATTACACGAAATGCAAATATGCCCCATTCTGTGGCAAAAGCCGTCTTGTGTTGGTCTTCTGGAGCAATGGCTACTTGATTATAACCTGAGAATCCATCAAGAAAGCTGTAAACTTCCTTGCCCGCAACTCTTTCCAATAGGTGTTCCGTGATAGGAAGAGGATAACTGTCTCTAATCGTGGCGGCATTAACCTTTTTAAGGTTAATACACACACGCAATTTTCCATTCTTCTTGGGCACAACCACAATGGGGGATACCCATTCGGTATGCTCAATTTCGTAAATGAATCCTGCTTCTATCAAGCGATCTATCTCCTCTTTAATCTTCGCAGCGTAGTTATCGTTGTACGTGTACGGTTTCTGTTTTGTCGGTTTCGCATCTGGAGTCATAGGGATTCTATGAGAACATATATCTGGATCTACTCCTTTCAAATCTTTGTAACTCCAAGCAAAAACATCTCTATATTCGCGCAATAGGGCAACTAACTCTTCTTCTTCTTCAGTCGTCAGATCATGCCCTATGTAGGTGCATTTTTCTTCTTCTCCTTCTATGGCAACTATTATTTTCTTGGTTTTCTCTCGGCTATCATATGCTTGTCCATCATTCGCTTTTCTATTAGGCATTCGTACCATGATTCTTCTATCGTCGATTTCGTATTTCTTGAAATTCTCGGGTACTTCAAATAAAGATTCTTCTTTTCCTGACATGGTTTCTTTCTTCTTTCTTTTCTTGCCTTCACTCTTAGTAGTCACTTCTGTGGCTAGTCTTACCTCGTTCGTAATTTCCTCGTGTCTCTGAATGTGAGTCTCTACTTCGTAGAAATATTCTTCCTCTGATGCAAAGGGTGGGTCCATGATAATTGATTCTAAATCAAAATCGCTTGCATCCTCAAATGCATCAGTGTTTGGTTCGCACTCTTCTAAAATTGCATCGCCCATGATTGGCTCTATCGTGAAAACTGAAATGTCATAGCCATCCTCGTCACAGTGGGGTGTCCATTGTTCTTCATTGATGGCTACATCCATGGTTGCTAGGATTTCCGCCCAACCATGGGGTTCAAACTCCTCGTCAGGGAATACTACAGGTGCATAGGCCGGATCTTGAAGGGTTCGTGGGTGTTGTTCTGCACCTAAGGTCCTTGCTTCTAATCTTTCTTCCTCTTGTTTGGCTACTTTACACATCCATAAATGGGTATCCTCATGCAACCAAGAAGGATCTGATTCTAATGAGTGCACGGATTCCGTCTCTACTGGTGTTTTATGGATGGTATTCCATTGTATTGGGGGTACATCTCTGTGTGAATAGTCTTTAAGATTGACTTTGGTAGTTACTCCCAAATGTTGCAAGTACAAAGAATTAGTTCCCCAATCTTGTACAATTTGCAACTGACGCATGAATGGTCGTCCCAATATCATCTCATATGCATGATTTTTCGCAAAGTCGCAAATGGCAAAGGTATGCTCAAAGTCTACACCACAAGTGGTGAGAGATATGCCTTCTAGTAAGCCTAATGGTTTTTCTATGTGTCCATCAGCCATTTGCAGCTTCATCCTAGTGGGTCTGAGTGCTGGCTTACCCCAACGTTTCCATAAGGCGGTAGTGGCGATAGCTACTCCGGCTCCTGAATCTAAGATGGCTTTCGTGGTGTAGCCCTGATGGGTTATTGGAAGATATGTGTTACCTTCCTCTCCTTCGCTTACGTCTCCAATCTTTTCCACGGGTATCTCTGGTACCTTCTTATGTGATCCTATCTGAGAGGGTGTGGTAGCTAGCTCAGGGAATTGATTTGCTACGTGCTTCCACAATTCTGGTTTTACCTTTAACAGTTCCTCCAGAGTGAGATTACATTGTACTTTGGTGTTCTTGATCACTTCCGTATTTCTAGGGATCACTGATTCTTCATTCCTCACTATTATCGTGGGTGCTCTCATACTAATAGACTTAGCTTCCCAAGGCCCTGTGAACTGAGGTAATTCTTGTAGAGAATTAGACTCAAATCCTGTGGGTTCACTCAGTTGCTCCACCTCTACCTCATCATATATAGAGGGGATATCTTGGGGAAATTGTTCCTGCAAGTCGTCTATTTCTTGAATAGGAGGATGAGTTCCTTGTTCTTTTCTCCATTTCTCTTCTTGGATCTCCCTCAAAAATTCATGTGAGCACTTATGTATGGAAGATAGGTTATCTTGACTCTCTGTATTGGGTACTTGAGACAGGGATGGTGCATTTCTTTCCTGTGTCTCTGGGACAATAGGGTTCCTATGCTGATCCTTTTTCTCTTTGCTCTCTATTAAGTGTTCTAGCCTCTCCATTAGTCCTTGAAAGTGTAGTTTTGGTTTTGCCATGTTATTCCAATTAAGATATCTAGAGGCTTCGAACAAGGCTTGTGCTAGTTCGACCATCTTCATGCAAAGTTTAGTTCTCTCAATTTCTAGATCAGCTCGAGGGTAGTTTTTACTCATTTCCGTGACTTGAGGTCCCTCTTTTATTCTAGCCTGATATGCACGAAACATCATGTCTAGATCTTCCGGTATGGGTTCCGCTAAGACTGATCTCGATTTCTGAGCTGGGATTTCTTGGTTTAATTCTTGTGAAGCCAATTCTTGTATTTTGGCTCTAGATTCTCTTAGACTCCCTTCCAACTCACTTATCTTTTTACTCCATTTTCTCTTGATTCTTTCTCTAGAATCTTTCCAAGATTTCGTCTTTTTACTACTCGATTCCGCAACTTCACTAGTTTCGGCTATTTTCTCATGATTAAGCTGTTGGTTTTGTAAGAGTGTCTGGGCTCTGGTTATAGCTTGGATAGGCACGTATGTAGGGTTAGATCCCTCTGCGTTGTTTACAATACCTATCACGTTGATCGATGTCACATTTGAAGTGTTAACTGGGTTCTTAGGACAATCTTTGATTACGTGCTCCTTGCCACAATCGGCGCAAAAGCCTTGGATGCTATAGTACTGCGATTGCCTTACTATTGGGGGATGTGGACAATCCTTAATGAAATGATCTCCTTGGCACCTAAAGCATGGTCCTCTAGGGCCCTGTGGTCTCTGTTGTCTCAGTTGGGGCCGTGGGTTTGGGTTTGCGTACATCACATTAGTATAATCTGGCTCCCAACTAGGTTCCATTGGTGGACTATCATAATGATATGTCTCCCCATGCTCTGGTGACTCCGTGTAATAGGCGGGTGGACTAGTTACATGAGTAGAGTCAAAACTGTTAGAGTTCGGGTCACTTTCGGTGATCAGGGGTGAAGAAGGCACTAAGGCCCTACTTAGGTTCTCTTCTGCAGCAGCGTATTTGACTGAGATGACATTCGCTGGTGGGGGTGGCTGCTGAGCTAAGACGGGTTGAGGTCTCTGTTGAGCCTGGTATGGGTAGTTCTGAGGAGGCCTATAGTAATAAGGCTGAGCATTGTATTGGCCTTGATACCTACCTGGCTGCTGGTATGCTTGCGGGTAGTTCTGTCTCACGGTTTGTTTGTTGTATGGGCAGTCCTGAGCCGTATGATTCGTGTATCTTCTCTCAATTGTGCAATATTGGCCACTAGGGTTGGCGTGAGGTTGAGGTGCATTGGGGCACATGTTTGCCAAATGATTTCCACCACAAGTGTAACAACGTACATTTGTAGGTAGCTTGGGCACCTGTTTACTAGAAACTCCTAGTTTTTGGGCCACTTTTTCTGCTAGGTCCTCTATCGAATTAGACAATTTTGTGGATGCTAGAGAAGAACAATCTGAGTCCTTATAGACCTTTGAGAGTTCTAATTCATCTCCTAGGTTGTCCTCAATGTCTATACATATTCTTACACACTCCTCTAGCGTTCTGGGTTCTTTTAGGTACACATAAGAGCGTAGTTTAGCGCTCAACAAGCCATCTAGGAACAGTGATACTTGTTTGGCTTGTGAGGGTAGTTCTTGCATTGGACATCGTTCAACATATTGTCTGAACCTACGACCTGCCAGTCTTACTGTTTCCTGAGGGGTTTGCTTAAAACTATGAATCAACGAAGACGTGTCATGTCTAACCCCACTTTTAGAGAATTCAGTAATGAATGACTCTAAAAAGTGATGGATGTCTCTAAACTGCCTTTGTTGCAGTGGTTGGAACCAAGTTAAAGCGGTATTCTTTAACGTTAGTCCAAATGCGTTGTACTGCGTGAACATGTCTTCAACTTGTTCTGCTCTTAGTACTTGCTTGAATTCTGCGACATGGTCATAGGGATCTCCTGTCCCATCAAAGTAATTTTTCATTGATTTTACTAACTGTGTGGGTCTCAATACTCTTGCGTGCTCGCGTGGTCTAGGTAGAGGAAAATCATCTCTACCACCTGGTATTCCATGTTCTCTTTGTCTGTCCGCTCTATGAGTGTTCGTGGTTGTTCTATCTCTCCCTATGGGGTGAATGAAGCTTACTTCCGGTCTCTCGTGATTTCCTTCTCTTTGATTTCCATGGGCTGAGGATGTTCCTGCCCCTTGTTGATTTGCATTCATGTTTGTTCGGGATGGAGGGAATATCAATTCACCTCTCCATGTGTATGTGTTTTTAGCGCGCTCAGGCACCACAAAGACTCTTTCTGAAGTCTCATCTAGGTATACAACCTTTCCAGGTGTATCTGGGTCCTTGAATTCATAGATTGTAATGATGCCTACCTCACTGGGGTTTTCCTTTCTGTACCTCCAAAAGGCTTCATCTGTCTCTTTATTTATGAACAACTCGGTGCTCCTGTTATCTTGAGGGATCCACTCTGGGATGATTACTCTTGTTAATACGGATTTCCCTCTCGGTGTTCTAGGTTCTTCTAACGGCTCTTTTCCTTGAAATTTTCCTTCTGTCTCTAATTGAATTGTGCCAAACTCATTCGTATCGTTTGGTTGCGTACTTAGAATGTACATGGTTCCTTCTTTGTCTATGTAAGCGTCTCTCTCAAACTTCACCACTGGTCTTTCCAATCCAATGGGTTGATCAGGGTTGTGCAGTTGCACCACTTGCCTCTGCAAACCATCCTCATAGATGCGAGCACCTAATCGGTTGGTTCGGAGAAACTCTAACTGCGTTCTATAGGGTCCTTCAGGTTTTTCTAAGTATGCTACATGAGATCCTCCTGCTGGTCTGTCTGCGCTGAATGCCATTTCTGATTCGCTAGTTTCTGAGCTCTCGTAGAGATAACTATTATTCAATTGCTGAGCCCAAGATCGTGCAGTGGTTCTTACACTAGCCTCTGATGATCTAAGGCTTCGTCGGTCCGACTTACCTATATGTTTGCCCGATCTAAGGTTCATTAATTTCCTTCCTTGCTCACTCAATTACACACTTAGATCGTCAATGGCTCTTTGTGATCAATTCTTGGTTCCTTTTAATTTCTCTTTGGATTCTTGTCTTAATATATGCGTCAGGAATTCGACTTTCGTGATGATTTTAGGTTTTCGTTCCGTCAGACTTATGTTCTTTTCTTTAGGTTTTCGCGTCACACACACCTTTACTTTAAGTCTTAGACTTGAAATAATTAAGTATCTTAAACTTGAGGCGTTCCTATCGTCGTTAATCCACAACTACCGTTTAGCCTAAGCTAAAAATTGACTGAGGGGGTTGAGTAATCTTCCAACCTCGAGTCGGCTTTTCTGGTTGCTCTGATGCTCTGTTGCCCAAGAAGCCGTGCTTCCCAAGCTCTGCTGTCCTCACTGCCTTGCTCGCTTGCCTTTGCTTGCCCTTGCTAGACCTGGAAAATTCCAATGTTAGACCAATTCACAAGATGATTAAACACTTGAGTATATACACCTTTTTAGCTCAAATTTTCAAGATGTGCCCCCTGACTTCCTAGTCCCAGACTAGGTGAACCTCAAAATAGCTTATCCAAAAATAGATGTATTCTTTATGAAAAAAAACAGTTGAGGTCACGTAGTACTCGTCGCGAGCTTTCTAACGAGCTATTAAGCTCAAAAAACGGACTCCGGATGAAAAAGTTATGAGCGTTCAGGCCCTGGGGGGTAAAAACTGACACTCCAATTTTCCCTCAAATATGAGCTAAGGGGTCTCCTATGAGTCTAATGGTCCAAAAATTTTCCAAAAATACCCTCAAATTTGGTCAAAAATTGAAGTCCAAAATTTGCGATGGGGGTGGGCAATCGCGATGGTCTGGGACCGTCGCGATGGTCCGAAAAAACGAACAATCGCGATGGCGCGGGTCAGCGGTCAAAGTTGGACAATCGCGATGGCGCGAAAAAGTGGACCGTCGCGATGGCGTGGGAGTTGGACAATCGCGATGGCCCGAAAAAGCGAACCGTCGCGATGGCTCGATGTGAACAATCGCGAGGGCGTGAGGTCGAACCGTCGCGATGGCCCGAAGTGAACGATCGCGATGGCGTGGAAATGGACCGTCGCGATGGTCCGAAAAATGAACCGTCGCGATGGCGTGATCAGGCGGACAATCGCGATGGCGCGGTCAACGGTCAACGGTGGACAATCGCGATGGTCCGAAGTGAACCGTCGCGATGGTCCGCGATGCGATGGCTTGAGCCAATCGCGATGGTCCGAAGTTGGGCTGTCGCGATGGTCCAAAAAGTGAACCGTCGCGATGGTCTATCGTGACACGTGGCACTGTCGTGGCGATGGCCCTAGCCAATCGCGATGGTCCGAGCTCAGCTGAACCGTCGCGATGGTCCGAATGGACCGTCGCGATGGCTCAAGTGAACCGTCGCGATGGTCCGAAAAAGCGAACCGTCGCGATGGTCCGGCCGAGCCGTCGCGATGGCGTGAGCCTATCGCGATGGTGCGACACAATCGCGATGGTCCGAGCCAATCGCGATGGTCCACCAAACAATGAATTTTTGAGATGCGAGTATGGATTCCTAGTGGCGCAGGTGTGCTCTTCACGCTGGTGTGGTCGCCTTCTCCAAATTCCGAACTTGGCGGACCATCGCGATGGTCCAACACAGTCGGAAATTTCTGACAGAAACTGAAATTTTTACCTTTTGGAAGCTTTCCTGATGCTCTGAAGCTCTGTACCTGCAAGAAAACTCAAGAAAACACAAGTGCATACAAGCGCAAAAACTCTCTCTCGCTCTCTCGCACGCACAAATGAGGGGAAATGAGGTGAATGGGTGGATATGGTGAATTTTCTGATTTTTTTGGAGATGAAGATGATGATGCGATGATGAAGATGGAGTGTGGGGGAGGTGAAAAACACTAAAAACTAAGTAAAAACAACAACAAAAACTGAAATTTTTACCTTCCAACGCCTCTTCT
Organism: Ceratopteris richardii; assembly: GCA_020310875.1. NCBI lineage: Eukaryota > Viridiplantae > Streptophyta > Polypodiopsida > Polypodiales > Pteridaceae > Ceratopteris > Ceratopteris richardii. Next base: position 167,916,754 of record CM035411.1, on the reverse strand, counting down.
TGCTATACTCTTACCATCACACATTCGTCCTAGACTCGATCCCCGGCAACGGCGCCAAATTTGGTGTTGCTCTAGCACAATGGTGAGAACCACGTTAAGAAGCTTCACCTCCTTAATGTCAATCCGAGGGAGAGGTAGGAGTGATATGAAGATCGTGAACGTGAGATGATGTGAGAGTGAAGGTGAGAAGCACAAATATGCACACACACATACACACACACAATGAAGAGACAAGCAAGACACAATGGAAGGTGGGAAATTAGCTCTATTACTCAAGAATACTCTTACAAGCTCAAACTAGCTCTACTCTCTTCTTTACTCCAACAAGCCAACCTCAAAAATGAGCTCTCTAGCTCTTTTTATAGTTTCTAGACTAGTTTTGACCGGTTTCACATCTAGTGACCGGCCTAGTTAAAAATTAGATCCTAGAGGCTATTTGGGAGGGTAAACGATGTCTAAAAATAACGAAATTTGGTACGAGTATTCTACCTAAGCTCCTCAAGCTCGAGGACTCCTCGGCTTGCACAAAATGGAGCTATGGATTACAAAAATGGGGTTTTGTCTATATTACATATGTTACAAGAGTGATGAAAATCACTGTTGGATGTTTGAAGAAGTAATAAAAATATAATTGTTTTGAAAAAATGATCCGACTGGCTCCCTGCTTTGTCTTCACATGCTTCCGTGGCGTCTGTGCCTCTGACTGCTTCCAACACATGCATTCTATGATTTGACCTCCGATACCTATCATATGAGCTTTCGTGGGAGTCATAATTGTTTGAAGACCTCGGATGACCGCATTTCGTATGCAACTGAGTCCTGCTCCTGAGTCTATCAAGGCATCTATCAATTTGTACTCTGTCTTGCCAATCCCTAGGTTTAGGTAGGGTTGTGACATGTAGGCATTAGTCGTGTCAGACTTATGGACTTGGTAATTAGCCATAGGGATAGGCTCTTCTCCTTGGAGATACCGTTCGTCTCTTTGCCTAATCCACTCTTTCTGTTTCTTAATGCATTCTAGGGCTTCTTGTCGTGCCTCTTCTCTAATCCGTTCTTCCTCTTTCTTCCTATTTTGCGCACCTACAAGGCGTGCTAACATTTGGTCCGTCAATGGCTCCATGAACCATTTCACTCAACATCCACTTATGTAGTTAGGAAGAATGTCTCCATCCAGAGTGGCTAGATTGACAACTCCACTCGGCGAGATCCTATTAATGATTAGAGGTCCATATCCGCACTTTTGTAACTTCTTGGCATGTTGCTTCAAGGTGTAGACCAGGACTATGTCTCCTTCTTTTAGTCCTTTGTCTTTTATGTGAGCATCATAATATGCCTTTTGTCTTCTCTTGGCTGCATATATTCCAGCGACAACCTGCAACCTAGTTTCATGCAGCTTCTCGATTTGGTCTAGTTGTTGGGATAATTCATGTCCGGTCCATTCGTGCTGTTGGGCTACTCTCAAAGTGGGTATCAGAAAATCAATTGGTAGGATTGCGTTCTGTCCGTATACTAGATTGAATGGGGTAGTTCCAATGGCAGTCTTGTACGCTACTTGGAAGGCCCAAATTGCATGATGCAATTGTTTGTCCCAGTCGGACCTCCCATTATTGACAATCTTTGTCAGTATTGTGCATAATACCTTATTGGAACTTTCCGTTTGACCATTGGCTTGGGGATGGTATGGGGCTGATTTTTTATGGATCACTAAAAACTCATTCATTAGAGACTCTATCACTTCATTAATGAAGTGTGTTTCTCGGTCACTCACAATCTCAATTGGTAGTTCGAAACGAGTGAATATATGCTCAAAAAGAAACTTAGCCATGGTTTGAGCATTGTTTTTTCTAGTAGCTTTTGCATCTACCCATTTGGTCAAATAATCGGTGGCTACTATGATATATTTGGCATGTGACCCTTTGGCCGGTGGGTTAATGGGTCCCATGAAATCTATACCCCATTTAGAAAATGCTCTAGCACAAACCATAGGTCTCAATGGCATGTCATCTCTCTGAATTGGGTATTTAGCCCTTTGGCAGGTCTCGCAGCTTCGTACATATGTCTCAGCATCCATATGTAAAGTTGGCCACCACAAGCCCGCGAAGAGGATCATTTTTATGGTTCTCTCTACCGAAAAATGACCTCCTGCTGCACCTGCGTGTGCCATCTCTAATACAGGTAAATATTCTCCCTCGTGCACACATAGTCGTAATTGGTTATCTTTTCCTCTCTTAAACAAGTTTCTTCCTATGAGTACATAATCCTTGCTCATCTCTTCTAGGGATCGTTTTCTTGCCAAGCTAACTCCTTCCTCCTATTCTCTCATCTTTAGGAATTTGACCAATGTTTTGCTCCAATTGCGTGCTATGGTTGAGAAAGGAATGGATGTATGATCCTCAGGGATCGTTTCTTGACATTCTGTGCAGTTACTCAGGAAGTCATGGACATCCTTAGGCAAGTCAGGCCAGTATACTCCCAATCGCTTTAACTCCCTAATCGTTCCATGAGTTCCTTTGTGTGTCCTCCATTTGTTCACATGTGCTTGTTCAATCAACTTCAATTGTTCGTCTTCCTGAACACATCTTAGCAATACACCATTGGGTTCCTTATAATACACACTTCCCACAATAATGTGCAAATTCCTTGACTGTAGAATCTCCTTTTTACTCTCTTTATTGATTTGAGTGTTGTGGGCCATGAGTGAGTATCGGAATTAGTTTCTTTGCCCTCTTTGGAAACACTTCCAAATTAAACAAATAAGTGTCTGGCAGATCATCAGGTACTCCACTTGGTGGTTCTCGGTGTGTCAACCTAGAAAGGTGATCTGCTCTTACATGGGTATTCCCCTTTTTCACTATCACTTCAAAGTCGAACTGCATCAACAGTAGAAACCATCTTACCAATCTTCCCGTGTTACAAGGCTTATTGACTAGGTACAATAAATCCTGATGGTCTATGAAGAATTTGAATTTGTTGGCTAAGAGATAGTGTCTAAATTTCTTCACTGCATAGACCATTCCTAATCCCTCTCACTCCATAGTTGTATAATTCCTCTTAGCTTGATTCAGTTGTCTACTCGCATAGGCAATTGGGTGATCTAACTTTCCTTCATCTGCTGGTTGGGCTAAGATACATCCTATTGCGTAATTAGAAGCGTCCACATGAATATGAAATGGCTTGTTCCAATTTGGTGTTTTTAGAATTGGAGCTGTGCTAAGCCGCTTCTTTAACTCATTGAATGCCTTCTCACATTCCTTTGTCCATGTGAATTGGGTTAAGAGTCCATACACGGTTTTGGCGATTATGGCATACATGTGGATAAATTGACGGTAATATCCATAATGTCCCATAAATGCTTGCACCTCTTTCGCATTCTTAGGTCTAGGAAGCTCTAAAATGACCTTAATCTTGTCTTCATCTGTGGATATTCCACTTCTAGAGACTATCTGTCCTAAGATTTTCCCTTGTCTTACCATGAAGACACACTTCTCTGGGTTCAAGCAGACTCTATATTGTTTGCATTTATTAAATATATTCCGCAATTCAAGAATGTGGTCTTGTCTTTGATTTGAATATGTACATAGATCATCTACATACACTTCCATGCTCTTCTTCAGGAATTCTTTGAAAACATGACACATTAATCGTTGGAAAGTAGCAGGTGCATTAGTGAGTCCAAAAGGCATCACTCGGAAAGCATAGACTCCCCATTCAGTCGCGAATGCAGTCTTATGTTGATCTTCAGTAGCAATAGATACTTGGTTGTATCTAGAGAATCCATCTAAAAAGCTATAGACTTCTTTTCTTGCAACTCTTTCCAATAGATGGTCAGTGATGGGTAATGGGTAGCTATCACGTATGGTGGCTACATTGACCTTTTTCAAGTTAATGCACACTCTCAGTTTTTCGTTCTTCTTAGGCACAACTACTAATGGAGAAACCCACTCGGTGTGTTCTATTTCATATATGAATCCTGCCGCTAGTAGCTTGTCTATTTCTTCCTTAATTTTAGCCGCATAGACCTCATTGTATGTATAAGGGCGTTGTTTAGAGGGTTTGGCCTCAGCCATCATTGGTATTCTATGAGAGCAAATTGAGGGTTCCACACCCTTGAGATCCTTATATGTCCACCCGAATACATCTCGATATTCTCGGATCAATTGTATTAATTCTTCTTCCTCCTCTCTTGACACATCTTTACCTATGTATGTACATCTTTCTTCTCCATCTTCCACTATTACTATGATCTTTTTTGTTTGTTCTTTGTTGTTGTACACTTCTCCTTCTCGAGCCTCTCTCTTAGGCATTTGATGACTTTCTCTCTTCTAATTCGTATCTTTTAAAATGCTCCGGAACCTCAAAAAGATATGGATTTGGTCCAATTTTACTCATTCTTTCCTCGTTCTCTTGTACTATGGGGGCGGCTTCTATTGCCAAGATCTTGGTCGATTCCTGCTTCTCTTTGGTTCGAATGGTGTCTAGATAGCGCTCTTCTGAATCGAATTCTGGTTCCATTTCTATACTCTCATATTCCTCTTTCCACTTTTTTTCTAAGATTTCCCCTACTTCTACTTCTTGAAGGACAACCATGTACAAATTTACATCATAGCCTTCCTTGTCTATGCACTCGTTCATAGTTAGGACTTCCTCATTCACACATACATCTAGGGTTGGTAAGATTTCCATCCATCCATGCAGTTCAAAGGTTTCATCAAGAAAGATTTGGGGCATGTACCTTGGGTCCTCTACCGGTCGATAGTTAGGATGCCCTATTGGCCACAGCTGCCTTTTATTGTCCTCCTTCTTGGCTTCCTTACACATCCATAACTGGGCGTCCTCATACTTCCAAGATTGATCGCTTGATCCAGCACTATGAATAGATAGGTCATCTTCCTCCTTGTGTATGGGATTCCATTGTAGTGGAGGGACATCTCGATATGCAAAGGTGTGCAAGTTTATCTTGGTGGTATTTCCTTGATGTTGCAGGTATAATGAATCGCGTCCCCAATCTTGCACTACCCGCATTTGTCTCATGAAAGGTCGTCCTAATATCATTTCATAATTGTTAGCCTTTTCGAACTTACAAATAACTAATGTGTGTTCAAATTCAACTCCACAGGTGGTTAATTTGATCCTTTCTAATATTCCTAAGGGTTTCTCCACATGACCGTCTGCTAATTGGAGCTTCATGCGTGTGGGCCGTAAGGTAGGCTTTCCCCATTTTTCCCAAATTTCCTTGGTGGCGATTCCTACTCCTGATCTTGTGTCTAGTATAGCCTTGGTCATGTACCCATTGTAAGTGACAGGTAGACACGTATTACCTTCATCTCCTTCACTAAATTCTCCCACCTTATCAACTGGGATTTGTATCTTAGATGAGTTTTCTTTTCCCTTGTTTTCCTTTTCATCTTTCTCTTGCCCTAATTCCAATTGACTCGCTAATTGTTCCCATAATTGTGGTTTAACTCGAAGTAATTCTTCCACAGTCAGTTTGCATTGTACTTTTGTCTTCTTAAGTTCCGTTAGATTGTGTGAATTCTTTTCTGAGTTTCCTTTTCCTTTTCCATGTACTGTGGGTTCTCGGATTATCATAGATTCCTTTTTCGTATTCTCCCATGTAACTTGGTAAGGTTGAAATGCTTTGAGCTTCTTCTCTATTTCGGTCTAGTCTTGATACTTCCTCATATACTTCTTCCATGTTGGGATTTGGTTGATAAAATTCCACATCTAATTCCTCAAAGGGAGGCTTAGTCACTCCATTTTTCTTCCATTGTTCTTCTCTGATTCTATTCCATAATTCCTTTGGCCAATCAGCCTCTAAGTCAGGTATTGTTGACATGGGTTCGTCCTGGGTTCTCACTCGTTCACACTTGTCATCCTTCTCTTTAAGTTCTTTCTCCTTGGCTTTGACACACTCCTTGTATTGATCATCTGCTATCCTCATCTCTAGAAGGGCTGGGATAGTCTTTTCTAGGGTTGCTTGTGCTACCTCTATAAGTTTCCTACATATCGCAAGCCTCTCTTTTTCTAATTCTCCTTGTGGGTAAAGCTTGTCGTGTTGTTCCACAGTTGGTCCAGTCTTAATTCTAGCTTGGTAAGCTTTCAGCCACATGTCTAAGTCGTCCGGTTTTGGGTCAGCTAGAATCGATCCTGGTTTCTCTGTTTCTCGGATAAGCGGTGGAATGGGAACTTCCTCCCGAATCTCTGGTTCTTTATGCTCTTTCTTACTTCTGGTTTGTTTCTTATTGTCTTGACTCTTGTTTTTCATCCATTTATCTTTGAGCTTCTCCCTTCTTTCCTTCCATTTTTGTGCTTTTATGTTCTGGGCATTCTCACATGAATCCTCTGAATCTTCTACTATTCGAATTTTGGGACTTATAGTTCTATTGCTTTCTTGTTCCCGTTCTGGTTGTTTTCCTTTTTGTTCTTTTGTTTGAGCTTGGGTAATGGCCTTTAGAGGCACGGTGTATTCCTTATCACCTCCAGGTGCTTCTATCACTTCAATTACATTAATAGGTGCAGTCTCTTGGACTTTGGTTGGATTCTTAGGGCAATCTCTGAAAAGATGTTCCTTTCCGCAATCATTGCAATATCCTTCACAAGTCCTAGGGGGTGGTGGATTGTAAGGCCGAGGATATTCTCTAATAAAATGGTCTCCTCCGCATCTATAACAAGGTCCTCTGGGCACAAGTGGTTTAATGGGTGGTCTCACGGGTGGTTGTGTTTTAGGTGCAGTATACATTAAAGTTGCTACCTCCGTTCCATAAGCTTGATCATAGCCCTCATATCCATAGTATGCCAAATCATATGGTGGTTCATACTCTAACATGTTGGCTTCATAGGGATAGTAATCTCCTGGGGGCAGATCATATCCAAGGTTTGCTGATTCTACACTGGTCATCGTTGAGGGTTGAGGCTGGCACTATGGCTCTTTCCAAATTTTCTTCTGGCTGGGCATAATTTACAGGTACCACATGTTGAGGATGTGGGGGTTGTGGTGCTAACACTGGTTGAGGGTTTCCAAATTGTGCTGGTTCATATCGTCTGGGGGCTGCTGCTAGTGTTGGGTAGGAATTGTATCTAGGCATATCTCTACCTGGCTCTCTAGGTGGATATTCATATGGTCGATACTGAGGCAGTTGGAGGGGTCGTACCTGCCTATTGAATGGGTAGTTCTCCATGGTGTGGTTGGTGTATTTTTGTTCTATGTGGCAATACAAGGTAGTTCCTTGTTGGGGCTGTCTATTGTAAGGATATGTCTGAGGTATACCAGTTCCACCTCTCACACACATGTGTGTAGGGTGATCTCCTCCACATAGACTACATCTTCCTAACATAGGCACTCTTAAGGCTGGGTGTTGGTAATTTCTCTGTCCTTGGATTCCCAATTTCTTTGCTACCAGCTCAGCTAATTCCTCCACATTACTGGAGTTGGAAGTAATAGTACTCCGAGAGTCTTCTGATTTGGTGGGGCTGGGCGTGCTCTTGAGATCCTCAACTAGATTGTCTTCTAGGTCAATGCACTCTTGAAGACACTCACTTAGGGTTTGTAACCTCTTCACGTATACTAGCATCCTTAGGGTTCCATTCGTGAGTCCATCCAAAATTAATGAGATCATTTTGTGTTGAGTGGTTCTCTCCGCTGCTGGACATCTATCAACATTGTTTGAACCTTCTGGTGGCCGTTTTCACTGTTTCATTAGGGTTCTGTTTAAAGCTATGGATTAAAGACGCGGAATTGTGTTTAATCCCTTTCTTAGTGAATTCCCCAATGAATTCTTGAAAAAATTGCTCCATATTTCCAAATTGGTTGGGGTCTAATGGCTGGAACCAAGTCAAAGCCATTCCTGTGAGGGTGAGTCCAAAAGATTCATACTGCACGAAGAAGTCGTCTACCTGTTCCGCTCTTAGAACTTGTTTAAACTCGGCAATGTGATCATAAGGTTCTCCCAATCCGTCATAGTGATTTCTCACGCATTTGGCCACCTGAATCAGTCTCAATCTTCTCATTGGTTCTGGCAGTCTAGGCATTACAGGGAAGATGAGAACTGCTGGTCTAACTGGGGGTATTCCAGGTTGTACTCCTATTGATGATCGTGGTCTTACTGGAAGTAATAGTACTCCGAGAGTCTTCTGATTTGGTGGGGCTGGGCGTGCTCTTGAGATCCTCAACCAGATTGTCTTCTAGGTCAATGCACTCTTGAAGACACTCACTTAGGGTTTGTAACCTCTTCACGTATACTAGCATCCTTAGGTTTCCATTCATGAGTCCATCCAAAATTAATAAGATCATTTTTTGTTGAGTGGTTCTCTCCGCTGCTGGACATCTATCAACTCGTTTTCACTGTTTCATTAGGGTTCTGTTTAAAGCTATGGATTAAAGATGTGGAATTGTGTTTAATCCCTTTCTTAGTGAATTCCCCAATGAATTCTTGAAAAAATTGCTCCATATTTCCAAATTGGTTGGGGTCTAATGGCTGGAACCAAGTCAAAGCCATTCCTGTGAGGGTGAGTCCGAAAGACTCATACTACACGAAGAAGTCGTCTACCTGTTCCGCTCTTAGAACTTGTTTAAACTCAGCAATGTGATCATAAGGTTCTCCCAATCCGTCATAGTGATTTCTCACGCATTTGGCCACCTGAATCAGTCTCAATCTTCTCATTGGTTCTGGCGGTCTAGGCATTACAGGGAAGACGGGAACTGCTAGTCTAATTGGGGGTATTCCAGGTTGTACTCCTATCGGTGATCGTGGTCTTACTGGTGGTCGGTATTGATTACCTACTCAAGGGTGGGTCTGATTGTGTGCTTGCACTCCTGGAGTCACAAATTGTACATGAGTACGGTTTGGAACACTCCGTTGGCTAGTTTGTCGTGACATGGTCTGTTCTACCTCTTGTTGGGTTCCGAAGGGGTTCTGAGAGGTGGTTGCCTGCTCTCGCTGAGAGAATACAGGCAAACCCATGTATTTCAATTGAGCCCTGTCTATGGCATCTACCAACCAATATCTCCTCTGGTTCTTATCTAGGTACGTTATTCTAGTCTCGTCTTCTGGATCCGTTAGTTCATAAAATGTCATCGGACTTTCTTCTCTTCCTGGGGCCGGTGAGTCTGTTTGAAGCAATAAGTCCATTCCATGGATCAATAGACTTCCAATAGGTAGTCGTCCTGAGGTATCAAGTCTCCTCTCAAGACTCACGTCACTTGGGACTTGCCTCTAGGAGTTGTCACTAACTCCTCTAGGTTTGATCTCCCTAAGTTTTCTTGTCCCCCTAGCTCTCCCCTTTGATTGATCAAATCAGGGTATTCAGTCATTATGTATATGTGACCCAACTTGTCCACGTATGCTCCTCCCTCATACTTAACAGCTTGTCTGGGCACAACTGTTGCATCCATGGAATTCACCATCCGAGCCACAGATCTCTTTAATCCATCCAGGTAGATGGGAATCTCCTGGGCATTAGTAGAAATGTACTGTAAGGAAATGCGATACTCTCCCTCTCCAGGTAGTCATGAAGTTTCTACCGGGAGTGGGACCCTACATGTCTTCTGAAGCCATGGGTATCTCCTCCTCTGAGTCACTAGAGGTGTCTGAATAGACAGAGTGGTGACTGACCTGAGCGGCACTTCCAACAGAAGATATGACACTTCTCCGGCTACTTAGCACTCTTCCTGACCTCAAGTTCATTCACCCTCGTGGGACTCTCTTGGTCTCTAAAACCCTACCTAAGTGGCTCCTCAAATGCCTCAAATTTGTCTCTAAAAATGCTCAAAAAAAGTTGTGGGCGATACCACTTTGGGCGATACTGCTCTAGGCGATACGGCTTTAGCCGATACCAAACTATCCACAATACGATACCTGAAACCTAGGCGATATGATACTGTGGCAATAGGCGATACAATACCGCAGTTGGACACGATACGATACCGGCTTCCCTGGCGATACGATACCACTAGAGTGGACGATATGATACCAATATCTAGTCGTGATACGGTACCTATGCGCTGGCCGATACCGTACCAGGAATTCTCACGATACGATACCAAAAAGGGCACGATACGATACTGGAATTTGGTCCGATACGATACCTAAGGATTACACGATACGATACTGACTTTCTCACACGATACGATATCACAGAAGGTGATGATACGATACCACTAGTGGTATCGTGATACGACACCGGAATGAGAGACGATACGATACTTGAGGATTGCACGATACGATACTATTGCAGGTGGCGATACGATACCACCGTCCTGCGTGATACAATACTGGATGCTCTGGCGATACGATACCAGAGTACGGCATGATATGATACTAGCAGTTACGTGATACGATACCACATAACCGCACGATACGATGTCAATGCAAGTGGCGATACGATACCACCGACTTGCACGATACGATACTAGTATGGTATC
>CM035411.1:167896334-167901334 GCA_020310875.1 Ceratopteris richardii | reverse complement strand
CATGTGAATGCGGGCTACTTTTGTGTGGTGTTGATAGGTGCATTGGAATCCTTGAATGGCTTGATTTAAGTTTATTCATTGCACCTTGCATACGTGTGAGAGTGGGGAGACGTTATCCTCCTCTCTCCAATTTTGGGAGGGCTTCCTGTGTGCATCGATGGGGGGCAAGCTTCCGGTGCTCTCCTGCCCCCTCTCTCTTGTGCACTTTAGGGTTGAGCTCTTCCTAATCGTCCCCTCCATGGCATTCTACTACTTCTACTTCAGTTGGGGTTGAGCTTGCCTGCAGCTCCCCTTTGTGCCCTTTCGGATATGGCTACTATCAACACCCTTTACCTACACCTATTCTCTGCTTCAAGTCACACTCCTTCCTGCATTTTCCCCTGATAAATCATGAATCTTGGGCGCCACATAGTGAGGTTAAGGCCCTTTGTTCACCACTTGCATGTCGAGCATGCTACTGCTGGGAAGTTGAGTTTTCCCCTTGCCCACCCACTACTATGGGTTGTGCAAGGAGTCCCGTGTTCTGGTATGTTGTGCGGCACACTCTGCTTCACACCTATGTCAGTTTTAAACTACGGCATCAACTCTACTTCTCGTCTGTGGTCACGATCAGGCTCCTCATCATGCATCCCTTGCGGCATCTCTACTCCTTGTTCTTCCATGGCCTCACACCACTCTTCTTTTTGCTCCAGGCATGCAGAGGTGGATGTATCGCCAAAGATGATAAGGGATATCAATGTGTTTGGGTTTCAAGGCATCTAGTGCTGCACCATGGGAGAAGGCTCGTCATGTTTTCCTTTTTGCCTTATTTATTTGATGTGCTTGTTTGTTGTACCTTCAGTTTCCTACAATAATGATCAAAGAGATCGTTTAGGTGTTTCATTCCTCTCGGGATGATGCCCCAACTACTAGTGGAGTAGGGTCGTTTTCGGGCTGAGGTGGGGATTCAGGAATAGAATCTCTTATCATTACTTCTTCACACCTCACTGTTGTGTAGCTGCCTTTTAGGCTTTCATAGTTCCTAAAACTCGCTCCCCCATGTTCTGGTATTTCCCACCACCCATAGGAATTATATGATTTTTGAGAATCCGATAGAATGTGGTAGCTCCGTATCTAGCTAGGTTGCAAATGTTTTGTCTAGATGTTTCGGAAGTAATATACAAATGTTGACTCAACTTCATGCCAAAAGATTACAGTGTTGTTAATGTGGCTTCTGTGAAATGCTTGAATCAAAATTCACCGTTGCGTGTCGTAGGGTTATGTCTTCCCTCGACTGAAGTCAAGGTTGGCGTTGATAGGGCCCTTCATGCAACATGCTCCTCACCCCCTTCAAAGCTTGGCGCTATACATCATCCCCGAGAAGGCTTCCCTTGGGGCACCCATTTTTTGCCCACTCCATGTAGTTATGAAAATTTGAATGACGAATCTCTATTAATGCATTTTGCTGTAATTCCTCGAGATGCGATTGGTGAATAGTTTGTTTGCAATTCTTGCATAACTCGTAGTATGTCAGTATTGTTTTACGTGGAGGATAACCAATTGAAGAAGTTTTTGGATAAATTGTTTTATCGATGGAGAAATAGAGGCTTGTGTTGTGTATTGTTTCATTGGTATAGTGATGAATGTCCAAAGTATTTTGTTGGAAATCTCATCCATGAAGAAAGATTACGATTTGATGATAGGGGATTGAAAGCTCTTCGCAATGTTTATTTTTATGATTGTCTCATTTCTGCATCTTCATATATAATGTGATGCACTATGCACTTTTATCATCAAAATATGTCTCTCAGGTGCCATGATGGTCTCTACACTAGGGTGGGAAGTTCTTGGCTAAACGTTGTTACCTTGCCAATCATGAAGCTTCTTTTACACGAAGCTAAACAACGATGAACTTGGTAATAGACCTTGAAAGTTTGAATATATGAGTTATAAAGGAAATCTTGAGGTAAAGATATTTAGTCTCAAAACTTCTTTTTCTTACTAATGTTTAAGGAGGTGCAAAGTGGGCAACTTAATGTCTAAAAGGTTTGCAGATCAACAAACTTCATATTTCATTGTCCCTCCTCTTTGCCTATCATATTTTGCTAACAAGGAATGATTTTTCACAGTCCCTACCCAACCGTGGAACATTATATTATTTTTCATGGCTTACTTGACATCAAGTATCACAATGATGTGTTGCTTATACCACTCTATCACCGAATCTTTTCTCCCCTTGTTCTCGAAAGTTCATTTGAGTTGCCGTGTGCTTTTGAGAGACAACCTTTCACTAGGGTTTGGTGACTGTTCTTGAAGGGTTATTTTTCTTGTAAGTCCACTGCCAAGGTAGACCACACTATGAGGGAGGGACTACACAAGGGATTCACTATGGTAGGATCAAATCTGGGCATCCTTACAATGAAATCTATTCTTGTTTGGGTTGGCACTTTCATGAGTTTTCAGGTGTTCGAGAAGGTTTGCTTGATATACAGAAGCTCAAGTGGCTTCTCATGATTTGTGCATTATACTATTGCAAACCTTGATATACTTAGTCAAGCTCTATGATTTCAGATATTTATCTAAAACCATCTCTATGTAGGTAACATATTTGTATGTGGTCCAGTGTTGTAGCTAGTAAGTTGTTTTTATGTCTAGTGGGAGCGCAAAACTTTGGTTCCTCGTTGTTTTCCCATTGATGCCACTGCCTATTCATTTTGGAACTACGCCTATGTGACCTAGGTGTTATAGGATACAGCCCTAGCTGTTATTGAATATGGTTGGTAAGGTATAATAGGAAGAGGGACTTAGATCACATGTATTTGCACTCTTTTGGATACGTGAAAATGTGGTATTTTTTAATCATGTTCATGCATATTTTGAAGATTTCATTGTGATCATGTGTGCTCATATGCTTGAGAAACCCATGCATTTCATGGACTGTGACTTGCACTTCTCCAAAGGATTGATGCTACAAGTTTTTTTTATTTTGGGCAGCTCTTTGCATAAGGTACTTGTTGTTTTAGGTTGCCTTCATATGTCTACTTGGTGGTTGTAACTACCCTGTAGGGATTGTTTCCACACCTCATACCATTAAAGAATTTGGTGAACATGTATATCTTGTTGCTTTTGTTATGGTTCACCTCAACCTTATTGGTGAAAATCCCAATTTCAGGTGATAACTTAATTGTTATGTGTTGTGTTTTGGGTGGTGTTTGATTGCCCCATGGGGGGATTTTGTCCATAACTCCATATCTGCTACACTTTGAAGGAGGGACTACCTACGAAGTAGGCTCATGTATAATCCATCCTATCCTCGAAAATGTTGAACTCTATTTTCTGGTGGGGAAATCGATGTTTGAAGTCCTTGTTATCACCACCACTGATGCCTAACAAAATTTTCTTGATAAGCATTAGTGTAGCAACTGGTTGAAGATGATCTAAATGCTCACTTGCTTGGTGTTCCATCGGTTATAGCATGAAAAACTTGCATGTAACAGCTCATGCAGGTGTTCTCTCTTACAATAAGGCGTTTGCAATCATAGTGCAACATATCAAGGGTGAATTTATTGAGGACTTTGGGGTTATGATTTCTTGGGAACTTTGGATTGTTTTATGGATTGTTCTGATCCTTCTTGATTAGGTTGAATTGCAATCATGCTTGCTCCTATGATCTAGTTTTGCAAATGTGAAACATGGAAGTATGTCTTGGTTAAGGTTCTGTTACTGCCCCCTAGGGAAATGGTGCTCAAAACTCCACACTTCCATAGGAAAAAAAAATCTAGGATGTGATCTTCATTTTCAACAATCTTGACGTTGCTACAGATGATTGAAAAACCATTGGAGGGAAGATCTTAATGGATTTATTATTGTGGAGCAATGTGTGACTGCATTTTTATCAATCAAATACAGTCTACTTGCTTTTTTATGTGTTAATTTCAGGTTTCAGAGCTCTTTGTGAAGATGTTCCAATCTGACAATGGACTTCTCAGGGCGATGTATGTAGGGTTGACTACCCTCCAAAGGAATTGTGTCACTTAGCACTGAAGACTTGACGAATTGCAGACCGAAGACTTGAAGGCTCAACACGACCTCGATCAGCTATGTATGGTCTTTTCTTCTCAGCTTTGTCGACGACGACAAAGACTACGTGGGGGAGGGTGTTGGAACCTTGAAGTTTTGAAGGACCCATGAAGATATGAGGGCTATGGAGTACTTGGAGGCCTCCCTTGAGGCTAAGGATACTTGAAGGCTCAAGACCTTGTGTGGTAGTCTCACAAATTGTCCCTTTTCTCTTTTGCGTACAAGTTCCTTCATAGGAACTCCCTCTTATTTATATGAAAAAACCCATAAAAACTCAACTTATCCTTCTTTTTTTTTGGAAAAGGCTTCTTTTTTAACTCTTGCCTTGTTTTAGGAATAAGAGCCCTTTTTGGATACGTAGGAAGAGCTCTCCATCTCTTGAAAGATTCCCTTTTTGGATTTTTCCACCTACCTATTATTTTTAGGATATTTCAAGTTAATGAACCCTTTGGCCACTTGTATTCAATGGATTCCTCTTCCCCTCTTATGTAAGGAGGAGCTCATTTTGTAAAAAGGAGGTCCCTTGGCCACGGCCTTGGCCTCCATGCTAATGGAAAGAAGGTTCATTTGGTTTCCACATTTCTCCTTGTGTGCTAGGCGTTGATCCATGTGTGTGGGTTTGGCACTTGGGGTTGTCTTGTGTGTGAGCATTTCCCTCCCTTGCTCCTTTTGACGTTGGCCATGGTGCCATTGTTCGTGGACGTGGGTGTGTATGCGTTGCTTACACTTCTTGCAACTCCTCTTGGAAGAGCCTCTCACTTCCATGTGAGGCACTTTGGGTTGGTTATTCCCCCTTACTTAAACAACATACACATACACATACACATACACACACATTCACATACACATACACATACACATACACATACACATACACATACACATACACATACACATACACATACACATACACATACACATACACATACACATACACATAC
>CM035411.1:167701334-167878834 GCA_020310875.1 Ceratopteris richardii | reverse complement strand
CTTTGTCTATCAAACGTGCCATTATTCCTCATATTCGCTCTTGCACAACAGCTAAGGATGCTTGGATACACTTACCACATTGTACCAAGCTAGGAATGAGGCTCGTGTTGCTTACCTCCGAAAACAGTCGGAGAGTGAGCACATGAATGAAGGTGATTCTATGGACAGTTTCCTAACGAAGATCAAAGATTTAAAGGAACCGTTGATTTTTGCTGATGAGATTATACCAGATAGCTCACTTGTGCAGACCGTTCTGAATGGTCTTCCTGATTCATATCAAAGTTTTGCTTCTACTCTTCGGTTGATGATGAAAGGCAATCCGAATGCCTTATCATTTGAGGAGTTAGTCTCTGTTTTGTTGCAGGAAGATCAGACCAGGCAGAACAGGTCCATTATGCATGTTGCAGATCAAGCTTTCCTAGCTAGTCAGAAGCGCAAAGGAAAATGGAGCTCTTCTACTAGTAAGTAGAAATCTGCAAATGCTGCACATTTGAAGAACCGGGATAAAGATGAGAAGAAATCAGAAAAGCAAAAATTGTTTTGCAAGTACTGTAAAGGGAATGATCATATCATAAAGAACTGTCCAAAACTGGCTGCAAAAGAGGCAAAGAAAAAGGAGGCTAGAATGGTTGTTGCAGAAGCCTCTACACCAAAAACAGAGTCTGCTAATCTTGTGCAGGAAGAAGAATGGGCGTTTACTACTGTTTGCAGTTTTGACCCATCTTCTCATGAGCAGTGCATGTCTGCAGTGGACTCAGATGTTTGGTACTTTGACAGTGGGGCGACCAAACATATTACCTCGCAGCACAGTTTCTTCTCTTTACTCGAGCCTTCCCCTACAGGGAATACTGTCACATGCGCCAACAACTCCTCTTATCCTGTTATGGGAGTTAGTAAGATCATTTTGACTACTGCTGATGGTAATTCTTTCACCTTGTCAGATGCTTTTTTGGTGCCAAGGATCAAGAAGAATCTGTTATCAATTTCTACATTAGCCAAGATTGGCTTGGTTGTGAAATTCGTTGATGACAGGTGTACAGTTCATGATCTATCAAATGGCGATGTGATTATTGCTTCTGGCATTTTATGTCGTGGGCTATATAAGCTCATAGACTATGAAAGATCTGTGAATGATCCGGCATGTGCAGTTCATGATTCTCAGGCTATGTCAGA
Organism: Ceratopteris richardii; assembly: GCA_020310875.1. NCBI lineage: Eukaryota > Viridiplantae > Streptophyta > Polypodiopsida > Polypodiales > Pteridaceae > Ceratopteris > Ceratopteris richardii. The sequence continues at coordinate 167,877,661 of CM035411.1, read as the reverse complement.
TGCAAAGCTTTGGCATGCACGCTTTGGTCATATGAATTTTGCTAGTTTGCTACACCTGCAGAAATCTAATATGGTGTCTTCTTTGCCCAAGCTTGAGGCACCTGGAAAACATGTATGTGAAGGCTGTATTTTGGGCAAAATGCAGCGTTCCTCCTTTCCAAAAGATGGTTCAGTTCGGGCTACGCAGAAATTGCAGCTTGTACATAGTGATGTCTGTGGTCCTATGCAGACACCCTCTTTTGGGAATTACCTTTACTTCGTGACTTTCATTGATGATTTTTCCAGGCATGCATGGGTATATCCACTCAAAGCAAATTCCGAAGTGTTCACGTGCTTTAAACAGTTTTTGGTTTTGGCTGAAATCTGTCAGCATGTAAAATGGGCACCCTCCGTTCTGATCGAGGGGGGGAATATATGTCTTCTGATTTTAATGCATTTCTGGCTGAACGTGGGATAAAACACCAGTGTACAGTGCCGTATACACCTCAACAGAATGGAGTTGTTGAACGAAAGAACAGGTCACTCATGGAGATGGCGAGGTGCGTGGTCAAGAGTCAGGCTTTACCACATAGTTTTTGGCTTGAGGCTGTCATGTGTGCAGCATATGTACTGAACAGGTGTCCCACTAAAGCGTTGCAGTCTATCACTCCATATAAGGATTGGCATGACCGCAAGCCATCTATCGCTCATCTGCGTGTTTTTGGTTGTTTGACATATGCATTAATGCCTGAACAACATCGCAGAAAATTGGATGATAAGGCAGTAAAATGTATTTTTGTTGGGTACAATTCTGAAAGTAAAGGCTATCGTCTGTATCATCCATAGACTAAACGCATTCTGGTTAGCCGTGATGTTTTCTTTGTGGAAGATGTTATTCAGCCATTGCTTTCATGTACTAAGGAGACATCTGTTAGCTCCAAAGACATGTATGATACTTTGATGCCTCTTTTTACAGGTGGACAGTCTAGTGTTGGTCCTAATGAGGCAACTTCTCAGCCTTTGCAGGTTTCATATGATGATGCAGATCATTCTATTTCTGATGCAGATTTACATGATGCACTTGTTGATGAGAGAGCTGATATTGAGCAGGCAAAAACTATGCCAAAATTGCTGGTGCAGACTTTGCGTGACAACGAATTAGATGCACCTTTGTCATATCATACTCGTTCAGGCTCTCATAGTGCCTCCTTTGCATCAGATTGCTATGCTATGGCTGCGTCTAGTCTCTGTGATGAGAATGAGCCTGTTTCTTTTGATGAAGCACAGAATTCAGAAAATTGGATGGCTGCCATGCAATCTGAATATGATGCTATAATGAAGAATGGTACATGGTCTTTATATGACTTGCCTCCTGGCAAGAAGGCCATTGGCACTAAGTGGGTATACAAGCTGAAGCGTAAACCTGATGGTGCAGTTGACAGGTATAAGGCTAGGCTTGTTGCAAAGGGTTATGCGCAAGAAAGAGGCATTGATTTTGATGAGACCTTTTCACCTACATGCCGTATGACTACTGTTCGGAGCATTTGTGCACTTGCAGCCCATCATGGTTGGAATGTACATCAGTTGGACATTAAAACAGCATTTCTGAATGGTGACTTGCATGAAGAAGTGTATGTTTTTCAGCTCCGTGGCTTTGTGCAAAAAGGGCATGAAAACCAAGTGTGTAGGTTAAAGAAGGCATTATATGGTTTAAAGCAAGCACCATGTGCTTGGTATGAGAAGATACATGCCTATCTGGTTGCACATGGTTTTGTGAACAGTGCAACTGAAAGCACCTTATATGTTAAGCGTGCTAATGATGTGCTTCTGATCATTGTTGTCTATGTTGATGACATGGTCCTATTGAGAAGCATATTGCTGATTTCAAGGCTGATTTGCATGCCTCATTTGAGATGTCTGATTTGGGGCATTTGCATCACTATTTGGGCATTTAGTTTATGCAAGTTGATGGTGGAATGGCTTTGTGTCAAACGAAATATATTGACACATTATTGCAGTGTTTTGGCCTTGAAGACTGTAAGCCTATTGCCACTCCTATGGAGACAGGTTTACGATTAAGTCTTCATGATGCTGGAGATGCATTTGATGTTGTTCTCTATCAGCAGGCTGTTGGATGCTTGATTTACTTATGCATTACTCGGCCAGATATTCAGTTTGCTCTCTCACAGATGAGCAAGTTTATGCATTGCCTAGGAGTCACGCATTGGAAGGCGGTTAAGCGCATCTTTCACTACTTGAGTGGTACTCGGCTACTTGGGTTGTTTTATCCCAAGGGGGGATCACTACCGCCAGATTTGCATGCTTTTTTCTGACTCAGACTGGGCTGGTTGCTATGACACTCGTGTGTCCACCAGTGGTTTTTGCTTCATGCTTGGTAGCTCATGTATATCTTGGTTGAGCAAGAAGCAGCCTATTGTGGCCACTTCCAGTTGTGAGGCTGAGTATAGGGCAACTTTCACAACGACTGTTGAGTGTGTGTGGCTCAGACGCCTTATGGTTGATTTGGGTGTTGGCCAGTCTTCTGCCACCACCATCTTCACTGACAGTCAGAGCGCATTGGCAGTTGTGAGGAACCCTGTGTTCCATGCTTGCACTAAGCACATTGAGGTGCATTATCACTATGTCAGGGAGAGGTTCTCTGCTGGGGAGATCAGCTTGGCATATGTGCCCACGCAGGAGAACATTGCATACCTTTTCACAAAGGCTCTTCCTAGGGAGAAGTTTGAAGCTTTCTACAAAGCTTTGGGCTTACTTCCTTTTGTGGAGTGATTTCCACATAGCTTGGCACTTCCTTGTACATGAGTGCCAGCTCCTTGTTCACCGAATCACTCCCAGGGGGGATTTGTTAATATATTTAGGTAGTGATATGTGTGAACACACTAGGACCACCGAGGCACTTTTTTCCCTCTTTAGGAGGTTTTTTTCCCCCGGATTGTATATACGCCTATTGCCCTAATGGGCTACTTATCTTTGTACATTCTGTAGATCTTTGTACATTCTCTAGTAATACATTTAGTATTGTGTGTTTGTGCTCCAAGCTTCTTCTTCTTCCTTGTGTTGTTCGCGTGCTTCCGCAGACATCTATCTCCAACACATCTACATGATTTTTTGGTACCCTCACACACTCAAACTATCCAACATGATAATGCCTTCTCACATGTGAAGTACAAAACTTCATAATCAATGGATTCCAATAAATTTAAAATGGTTCTTGCAATTATGATGATCTTTCTTTTCTTTTTGGTATTTATTGAAATTTGATTTAAAAAGTTCAAACAAAGCTCAATTTCTACCATAGAACAATAAAAATTACCAACCTAACGATGAGTCCAGAATCTAGACTACCACCGATTCCACTAATCTTATTCCTTCTACAATCTATCAATGGGTTTATAGAAAAAAGTGAGCTTAAAGCCACTTAAAAGTGAGAAAATCATCAACAGTCTTACCTTGGAATTTACCACTACCTCCAAGACTTAACCATCCATGGAATATCTTGGCCTTTGGACATGATCTCCTTCAATGACACCAAAGATTTTGGCATAGACCCACAAAGAAAATTCCAACAAAAGGCTCATTGGCATCAAGTGGCTTGGATCAACCATCAAATTTTCAATTGGAGTAGTGACCCTGCCAAATGCACATAAATCGAAATTTCCATGAATGAGGAGTCCAATCAAAGTGTTTGAGAGAAGAAAATGGAAGAACATGCACTAAAGAGGAAGATACATGCACAAAGGGACTCCTCATAGATAAACATAGGGTTTGGAAACCTCATGCACACCATGAATCGCACAATAAAGAAAGAGATGAGAAAAAAATGCGGAAGAAGAAAAAGTGATGAGATATTCTTCAAACGTCTCAAGAAGCTAACTAGAATAAGGTTTAATTGTCTTTTATACCAAGATGACTGTAATAAAGTGATAGGTAGAAGATGGTTGAACCGCATCCATCACAGATAGGAGATGGTTGAACTACACCCTAAGAGAGAGGATTTGGAAGTAATCCTCAACCATGGATGTTGGGGCAAGTGGTTAGCCCATCACAATCCTAACCAAGAGGTTGTGAGTTCAATTCCTTACATTCGTATCAGAGCCCAAGAAGTATGCTTGAGAAAGGTGGATTGACCTAACAATCTATCTCATTAGATTTGGAAAGTTCGTTCCGAAAGCTTTCCAATGGTATATTACATGCCTCAATCCGACCTAGGGATTGAAAGATACATCTCAATCTTTGTTAGGCTAACTTGTGAAAGCGACATGTGCTACTTTGTACCCTTTCATCTAGAGGATGCCTAAGCGCCTTTTTTAGAGGCCATTAGGTCAATCCACCTTCCCCAAGCCTACTTCCTAGGATCTGATATGAATGTAAGGAATTGAACTCACAACCTCTTGGTTAGGAATGTGATGGTCTAACCACTTGCCCCAAAAGCCATGGTTGAGGATTACTTCCTAATGCTCTCTCTTAAGGTGTATTTCAACCATCTCCTATCTATGAAGGGTATGGTTCAACTATCTCCTATCTATCACTTTATTACAATAACTGACCCTTTCCACACTCAAGAGTGTTCAAAAGTTAAAAATTAAGATATAAAGATAATTTCTATTAAATTTTTTTCTAAAAATTGGGAAAAGTAACTTGTAACTAGGGCATGTGTTCCTCAGGCTCAATGACTTCTTGGCATTTTAAAAATAGAGCTTTCTTACATAAAATGAATCAATCAGTGTATTTTGTAGGGGTGCATGTATCATTGGATATCCCTTGGTTGCCCTATGATTTGTCTGATATCTTTCATATTTATTCCTTGTCTCTTTTTCCAAGTAATTTAACATTCATATAATGACGAGACTCAATTGGTACTCTTTAAAAAGATTATGGAACCCTTGTTTCACCTTCTTCATCCAATATTGTTGCTGGGCCTCTAAAAGAAAAAACGAAAGTAAGATACATTTAATATTGGAGCACAAATCTATGGACATGAACATGCCAAAGTTTTTGTACAAAAGGATATATTCTCCTCATAGGGAAAAATTAAATAAGTAACTGAATGCTACACCAAACTATGGCAAAGTCAGAAGAGTTACGTGAATGTCTAAACCATGGGGGGATGGAACAGAGAATGCTAGCCAAGCACCATAGGTTGGCAAGATAGAGGGATGCCTCAGAGAAAATGCCCACAAGGTTGGGTGATAGGACAATGAGGTAGAGACAAAGGGTGACAGGTGACAAGAGATCTCAAAGTTGGATGACAAGGGAGTCCGGTTGCACACACGGATGAGTGAATGATGGCAAAAATCCAAAGCATATGACATCCCTTGGTGAAAGAAATGGAAGAAAAGTGCATAAAACACTCCAATGGGAGGACATATGATATTGTAGGTAGAGGATATTGAGTGTGGGATGGTGTGTAAGGAGTGAGAGGGGTTGGAAGCTCCAAGATAGAGGCTTGAAAGTTAGATGGCTCCATAGTGGCACAAGAGATCTCCAGATGCCCATGAGAAGAAGCCATATCAAGTTCATAGACACGGAGAGGAGATTAAATTCTTAGAGGGCCAAAGTCAACCAATACCAAGATCAAAGTCAAATGGAGAGAAAACAAGTCAAAACAATAAGCGAACTTGTTTGATTTCTATCTTTTATAGTCAAAACAATAGAGAGAACCTTATAGTGTTCGTAAACACGTGAATGAACAGGAGTAAATAGATGCATAGGATATGAGAACAAGGGGAATCGATATGATAAAGCCAAGTAAATAAGTTAAGGATGTGAATAAACTAGATTAGCAAGCTAGTTGAGGCTATCAAGCATAAAACAAACGGTATGAGATGGTGATATGGTTGATCCCATGCTATATATGAGGAATGAGTGTAGTGAGTGAATGAGTAAGAAACAAGAGGAGCCACATGAATGATGTAAACTAATTGGAATGATGTGCCATTGCTATAAATTAGGAATTTGAAACACCCCAAGACAAATAAAATCCATGTGTGATGTTGCAACTTGAAGATGAGAATGACATAAGTAGGTGTTACATGCATATTTGACAAAGAAGTCTAGTAATAATAAAGTTTCTAGGATAAAAAGTAAAGATGAAGCGGAAAAAGTGATGCAAATTTTTTTGAAGAAACCATATTTTTGTAATAACCCACTTTAGGATAGAAACATTTTTCTGGCTTCTAGTTTTTTAATTTCCAAGAGAATGGGAAAAATCTTGAATGTACTTATGCCAATTATGGATAGATTAGGTGGCTCAATAAACTACTTAGAATAGCCCTACAAGTTGTGTAGGATCATTCTTAAATATAATCACCATAGGCCAGCCCTTTTTGTATAAAGCTCAATGAGAGCTAACTTTTGTAGACTTTTACTTTTTTGAATAGAGAGCTATTTGTAAATCTCATAAATTTCCTTTCTCAATCATTCTCCTCTTCCATCTTGGTTCAATCTTGCTAAATATCTTAGAATTTTGATCATTCATATATTTATGGATGCTACCATCTATTGAGAAGTTAGTCATCATGGTAGGACCTCAACATGTGCAACCACTTCATAGATGTTTCCAATGTGGAGGGTCCATTTGATGCACACTTTTACTTTTGGGAAATCACAGTCACCGCTTGTAGAGAGGGAAGAATACCAATATTTTCAATTTTTCCAAGAGTGCATTAACTACACCATTGCTAAAGGTCATTATAATCGGCAATATGTGAGATAACCTTTTTCATATAAACCAAGTCCGTATCCATACATGCCTCATAGAAAACCAATGGACTATAATCATTAGAAATACTATCAAGCACCTAGGAGACATATGAGACAACAAGATCTTATCACACCACAACTTGTCTTAGGGCAATACCCTCCACCCTCTTTCATGAGTACCACATCATGAAGTGAAAAAAGCTTCATATGAGTACTCAAATGGAGAGCAATACTATTAAGAGGAGCTAGTTGGCCATAGGACGAGGACCTAGCTTAGATACCATGAGAAATGCTACCCAAGAGGGGATTCAAAATGTAAAATGTTAGAATTGTGCATGAAGATGGTAGAACTCGCTCAAGCTATGGTAGGGAGAATGTATATCCCTATAACAAACATGAGAATTCTAGAACCTCAATTAGGAGTTCACACAAGAATGGAACCTAAGGATACACCTCAATTCAATCATGGGTCCTTAAAATGTTGGAGCAAGTCTATGACAAGCCTAAGTATTGGCTTGAGTCCCACAAAGTCATAAAAGAAGCTTCAAAATGAAGACTATGTAAAGTTCACTTGTGAACTACCTCTTGTAATTTTTTGAAGAGTTTACTTAATGTAAAAGTAAGAGAATCTTAAGTGGTTGAGTCCACATGATCAAAAAGGGAAAGAGGAGCCACGAATTCGTGATTTGTGGTAGGTAGAGAATCAAATCAATCATTGATTGATTGGAGAGTGATTGAGGGAAGTTAGCCTCCCAAACTCAACTATAAATAGATGGCAGTTTTAGTCGTGGTTAGAGAGACCTATGTGAAGACCTCCAAGAGCTGAGCTTTATGCCATATCAAGGTGTGATTATAAGGCACACATATGTATCAGTAAGTCATTGTATTGTACAAGCAATATACTTTCATTTTCATGATTATTTGGTTTCATCTTTCCATGTTCTTGTGAAGTGTACTACTCACTGCCATTACTCTCAATTTTCTCAGTCAACTTGCAGAGATGTTTTCTCTTAGCTTGGTGCATCATTTTCAGTGATTTAACTTGTTAAAGTTAGATCTATAAGTCTACTATATGCTCACAAATTTTCATGTCATTTGGATGTTGCAATCTTCAGTTATGTTCATTTGAAGTCAACAGGGTCTGTTCATCTTCACTTCTCTGTCAGGTACCCGACTTTTTCACACATCTTGTCAGAGCCACTTCTCACTGGTTACTTATCCAAATTCCGTTATTTAAAGCTTGTTGGATTCATCTTACTGTCTAGTATAACCATACAAATTTTCATAATCATTGGATTTCTACATTTTGAGTTATGTTGATTTGTCTGCTCACTGGTCTCAAACTGTAGCAGCCCATGAAAATCGGGATGATGTCATCACTTGTTAAAACTCATTCTCAGTGTGTGGTTTGTTATTTTTGATGAGATTACTCTTGAAAGTTAGCTCTTTAAGTTACCTAGACTTCCCCAAGAGGAATTCAGCTAATTGCTGCTGTGCTCAGAGAAGTATGTAAAACATTGGACAGGTGTATGAACCAAGAATAGCAAGTTTTCACCTCTGAGCTAACTCCAACTTATCTGTTTTGATCTATCTTTTTGAGAGTGATCTTCCAAGGTACATAGGGTGTCTAATACATCCATTGGCAAGCTAAAAGGGCCCACCATATACTCCTGGAGTTAAATTTGCTGGTGTAGATCAAGGATTTTGCAACACCTCTTCATCTTCAAGCATATACCTATCCATCTCTTCACATAAAAGGGACTCTTCATAAAACTAAAGCACTAAGGATGGAAATAGAGAATGAGAAAAACATACTAGATATGGAAGAAACTTGGCCTCAAGCACTCTAGGAAAGAGTTCATGAAATGAGATGGAACAAAGATTAGTAAACCAACCCACCTATAGCTAAAATAGCTATGGTTAAAAGTGATGAGATTCCTCTTAATGAGTCGTTATGGTGATGCTCAGAGCTAGAGTAGTATTGATGAAGATACCATGAATATTTGAAACCTTTCTAACTATATAGGAGAATTATGAAGTTAAGATGGAATACAAGAGAGAATCTATGGTGAGACAAAGATGTATCGAAGATAATGAGATTACGCCATCCATAGTGGAAGATCTTACAAAGATGAAGGTTTGGTGTACACTCACACTAGGTGAAGTATTAAAAGTAATGGGTGCATCCACATGAAAAAGCCAACTTAGAGACTTCCGCCACCTAAGATAGCTCATGTGTAAAACAAACCTCTCATAACAAGATTGGGCATTTCAAAAAAGGGAATGAGGGAAGCACATGTTTGCCTATCTTATACAATGATTACACAACCAAAGCCATATTCGAATTAGGTAGAGGAGTTGCAATGGCTACTAGGGAGCTGTGGGAAAAATGAGGGAAACGTACTTTGAGACCCACATGGATGAAGTTACAATTAGACAATGGAAATGTAGATCATCCTCTTGGACTACTTCAATATTTTTCCTCATAAAATATGGAGTAAATTTTGAGCACATGTGCGCAGGAAACTATGAGATGATCTTAGGGACCATGTATAGAAATTGTGTCACACCATCGCGATTGGCTCACGCCATCGCGACGGCTTGGCCGGACCATCGCGACGGTCTCTGACCATCGCGATTGTGTCACGCCATCGCGATTGGCTCACGCCATCGCGCCGACGGTGCCACGTGGCAATCTAGACCATCGCGATGGTGCACTTCAGACCATCGCGACACTTCAAAAATTCAGACCATCGCGACACTTCAAAAATTCAGACCATCGCGATTGGCTCACGCCATCGCGCCCAGACCATCGCGACGGTTCACTTTGGACCATCGCGATTGTCCAAGTTGACCGTTGACTGACGCCATCGCGATTGTCCAATTTCACGCCATCGCGACGGTGCACTTTCATGCCATCGCGATTGTGCAATTTCACGCCATCGCGATTGTGCAAATTCAGACCATCGCGACGGTTCACTTCAGACCATCGCGATTGTGCATGTTGACCGTTGACTGACGCCATCGCGATTGTCCAATTTCACGCCATCGCGACGGTGCACTTTCACGCCATCGCGATTGTGCAATTTCACGCCATCGCGATTGTGCAAATTCAGACCATCGCGACGGTTCACTTCGGACCATCGCGATTGTGCACGTTGACCGTTGACTGACGCCATCGCGATTGTCCAGGTTCACGCCATCGCGACGGTGCACTTTAGACCATCGCGATTGTGCATTCTCACGCCATCGCGATTGTGCACCCTTACGCCATCGCGATTGTGCACCCTTACGCCATCGCGACGGTCCCAGACCATTGCGATCATCTCAGACCATCGCGATTGTGCACCCCCATCGCAAATTTTAGGGTTTCATTTTTTTGGCCAATTTTGGGGCTATTTTTGGGAAATTTTTGGGTGATTAGACTCATAGGAGACCCCTTAGCTCATATTTGGAGAAAACCTGTTTGTCAGTTTTTACCCCCCCAGGGCCTGAACGGTCATAACTTTTTCATCCGAAGTCTGTTTTTTTGAGCTTAATAGCTCATTAGAAAGCTCTTTACGAGTACTACCTGACCTCAACTGTTTTTTTCTTAAAGGATACGTCTATTTTTTGATAAGCTATTTTGAGGTTCACCTAGTTTGGGACTTGAAAGCCAGGGGGCAAGCATTGAAAAGTTGGGCAAAAGGGAAGGGACTTAAAAGGTGTATATACTCAAGTGTTTGATCATCCAACTGTGAATTGGTCTAATATTGGATTTTTCCAGGTCTAGCAAGGGCAATCAAGGGCAACCAAGGCAAGGTAGTGAAGGGCATAAAGCTTGGGAAGCGCGGCTTCTTGGGCATCAGAGCAACCAGAAAAGCTGACTCGAGGTTGGAAGATTACTCAACCCCCTCAGTCAATTCTTAGCTTAGGCTAAACGGTAGTGTTGTGGATTAAAGACAATAGGAACGCCTCAAGTTCAAGAGAGTTAAATTTATCAAGTTCAAGACTAAAGTAAAGGTGTGTGACACGAAAACCTAAAGGAAAGAACCTAAGTCTGACGGAAGGAGAACTCAAAATTATAACGGAAAGTCGAATCCTGACGCATACATTAAGACAAGAATCTAAAGAAATCTAAAAAGAATCAAGATAGTGATAACAAAGAATCATTGACGATCTGAGCGTGTACTAAGTGTGCAAGGAAGAAAATTAATGAACCTTAGATCGGGCAAACATATAGGTAAGTCAGACCGACGAAGCCTTAGATCATCAGAGGCAAGTGTAAGAACTACTGCACGATCGTGGGCTCAACAATTGAACACTAGTTATCCCTACGAGAGCTCAGATACTAGCGAATCAGAAATGGCATTTAGCACAGACAGACCAGAAGGAGGGTCGAATGTAGCCTACTTAGAAAAACCAGAAGGACCTTATAGAACACAACTAGAGTTCCTCCAAACCAACCGATTAGGTGCTCGCATCTATGAGGATGGTCTGCGAAGGCAAGTGGTGCAAATGCACAACCCCGATCAACCCATTGGATTGGAACGTCCAGTGGTGAAATTCAAGAGAGACGCTTACATAGACAAGGAAGGAACAATGTACATCTTAAGTACGCAGCCAAACAATACCAACGAGTTTGGCGTGATTCAAGCAGAGACGGAAGCAAAATCTCAAGGAAAAGAACCATTAGAAGAGCCTAGAACACCTAGAGGGAAATCTGTACTGACACGAGTACTAATCCCAGACTGGATCCCTCAGGACAACAGAAGCATAGAGTTGTTTGTAAATAAAGAAACTGATGAAGCCTTTTGGAGATACAAGACCGAAATACTTAGTGAGGTAGGTATCATCACTATATACGAGTTCAAGGACCCGGATACACCTGGAAAGGTTGTATACCTGGATGAGACTTCAGAAAGAGTCTTTGTGGTGCCTGACCGCGCTAAAAACACATACACATGGAGAGGTGAATTGGTATTCCCTCCATCTAGAACGAACATGAATACAAGTCAACAAGGGGCAGGAACATCCTCAGCCCATGGAAATCAAAGAGAGGGAAATAAAGAGAGACCGGAAGTAAGCTTCACTCATCCCATAGGGAGAGATAGAACAACCACAGACACTAATAGAGCAGATAGACAAAGAGATCATGGAGTACCAGGTGGTAGAGATGATTTTCCTCTACCTAGACCACGTGAACACGCAAGAATATTGAGACCCACTCAATTAGTGAAATCAATGAAGAATTATTTTGATGGGACAGGAGATCCCTATGACCATGTCGCAGAATTCAAGCAAGTACTAAGAGCAGAACAAGTTGAAGACATGTTCACGCAATACAACGCATTTGGACTAACGTTAAAGAATACAGCTTTAACTTGGTTCCAACCTCTGCAACAAAGGCAATTTAGAGACATCCATCACTTTTTAGAGTCATTCATCACCGAATTCTCTAAAAGTGGGATTAGACATGACACGTCTTCGTTGATTCATAGCTTTAAACAGACCCCTCAAGAAACAGTTAGACTGGCAGGACGTAGGTTTAGACAATATGTTGAACGATGTCCAATGCAAGAGCTACCCTCACAAGCTAAGCAAGTGTCATTGTTTCTAGATGGCTTGTTGAGCTCTAAACTACGCTCCTATGTGTACCTAAAAGAACCCAGAACGCTAGAGCAATGTGTAAGAATTTGTATAGACATTGAGGACAACTTAGGAGACGAGTTGGAACTCTCAAAGGTCTATAAGGACTCAGACTGCTCATCTCTAGCATCCACAAATGTGTCTAGCTCGATAGAGGACCTAGCAGAAAAAGTGGCTCAGAAACTAGGAGTTTCTAGTAAACCTAGGGTGCTAACTAACAAGCGTTGTTACACCTGTGGTGGTGACCATATGGCAAATGTGTGTCCCAATGCACCACAACCACAAGCCAACCCTAGTGGCCAATACTGTACAATTGAGAGAAGATACACGAATCATACGGCTCAGGACTGCCCATACAACAAACAAATCGTGAGACAGAACTATCCGCAAGCATACCCGCAGCCAGGTAGGTATCAAGGCCAATACAATACTCAGCCTTATTACTATAGGCCTCCTCAGAACTACCCATACCAGGCTCAACAGAGACCTCAACCTGTCTTAGCTCAGCAGCCACCCCCACCAGCGAATGTCATCTCAGTCAAATACGCTGCTGCAGAAGAGAATCTAAGTAGGGCTTTAGTGCCTTCTTCACCTTTGATCACAGAGAGTGACCCACACTCAAATAGTTTTGACTCTACGCATGTAGATAGTCCACCCGCTTATTACACAGAGTCACCAGAACACGTGGAGACATATCATTACGATAGTCCACCAGTGGAACCTAGTTGGGAGCCCGACTATGCTAATGTGATGTACACAAACCCAAATCCACGGCCCCAATTGAGACAACAAAGACCACAGGGCCCTAGAGGACCATGCTTTAGGTGCCAAGGAGATCATTTCATAAAGGACTGTCCACATCCCCCGATAGCAGGACAATCACAGTACTATAACATCCAAGGCTTTTGTGCCGATTGTGGCAAAGAGCACATAATCAAAGATTGTCCTAAAAATCCAGTTAATGCTACAAATGTGACACCGATCAACGTGATAGGTATTGTAAATAACGCAGATGGATCCAACCCTACATACATGCCTATCCAAGCTATAACAAGAGCCCAGGCGCTCTTACGAAACCAAAAGCTTGATCAGGAGAAAGTAGTCGGAAGTAGTGAAGTTGCAGAATCTAGCAGTAAAAAGACAAAATCTTGGAACGATTCTAGAGAAAGAATTAAGAGAAAATGGAGTAAAAAGATAACTGAGTTGGAAGGAAGTTTAAAGGAATCTAGAGCCAAAATCCAAGAATTAACTTCACAGGAATTGAATCAAGAGAATCCAGCTTAGAAATCAGGATCAGTTTTAGCGGAACCCATACCAGAAACTCTAGACATGATGTTTCGTGCATATCAGGCTAGATTAAAAGAGGGACCTCAGGTAGCTGAAATGAGCAAAAACTACCCTCGAGCTGATCTAGAAATTGAGAGAACTAAACTTTGCATGAAGATGGTAGAACTAGCACAAGCTTTGTTCGAAGCCTCTAGATATCTTAATTGGAATAACATGGCAAAACCGGAACTACACTTTCAAGGACTAATGGAGAGGCTAGAATATTTGATTGAAAGCAAAGAGAAAAAGGATCAGTGTAGGAATCCTAGCATCCCAGAGACACAGGAAAGGAATGCACCATCCCTGTCTCAAGTACCCTACTCAGAAAGTCAAGACAATTTGTCTTCCATACATAGGTACTCACATGAATTTTTGAGAGAAATCCAAGAAGAGAAATGGAGAAAGGAACAAGGAACCCATCCTCCTATTCAAGAAATAGACGACTTGCAGGAACAATTTCCCCAAGACATTCCCTCTATATACGATGATGTAGAGGAAGAACAACTGAGTGAACACACAAGATTTGAATCTAATTCTTTACAAGAATTACCTCAATTCACAGGACCTTGGGAAGCAAAGTCTATTAGTATGAGAGCACCCACGATAATAGTGAGGAATGAGGAATCAGTAATCCCTAGAAACACGGAAGTGATCAAGAACACTAAAGTACAATGTAACCTTACTCTGGAGGAGTTATTGAAGATAAAACCAAAATTGTGGAAACATGTAGCAAATCAATTCCCTGAGCTTGCTACTACTCCCTCACAAATAGGATCACAAAATAAGGTACCAGAAATACCCGTAGAAAAGATCGGAGATGTAAGCGAAGGAGAGGAAGGTAACACTTATCTTCCAATAACCCATCAGGGCTACACCACGAAAGCCATCTTAGATTCAGGAGCCGGAGTAGCCATCGCTACCACCGCTTTATGGAAACGTTGGGGTAAGCCAGCATTGAGACCCACCAGGATGAAGCTACAAATGGCTGATGGACACATAGAAAAACCATTAGGCTTACTAGAAGGCATATCACTCACCACTTGTGGTGTAGAATTTGAGCATACTTTCGCCATTTGTGACTTTGCAAAAAATCATGCTTATGAGATGATATTGGGACGACCATTCATGCATCAGTTGCAAATTGTACAAGATTGGGGAACTAATTCTTTGTACTTGCAACATTTAGGGGTGACTACCAAAGTCAATCTTAAAGACTATTCACATCAAGATGTACCCCCAATACAATGGAATACCATCCATAAGACACCAGTAGAGATGGAATCCGTGCACTCATTAGAATCAGATCCTTCTTGGTTGCATGAGGATACTCATTTATGGATGTGTAAAGTAGCCAAACAAGAGGAAGAAAGGTTAGAAGCCAGGACCTTAGGTGCAGAACAACATCCACGAACCCTTCAAGATCCAGCCTACGCACCTGTAGTATTCCCAGACGAAGAGTTTGAACCCCATGGTTGGGCAGAAATCCTAGCAACCATGGATGTAGCCATCAATGAAGAACAATGGACACCCCACTGTGACGAGGATGGCTATGACATTTCAGTTTTCACGATAGAGCCAATCATGTGCGATGCAATTTTAGAAGAGTGTGAACCTAACACTGATGCATTTGAGGATGCAAGCGATTTTGATTTAGAATCAATTATCATGGACCCACCCTTTGCATCAGAGGAAGAATATTTTTTCGAGGTAGAGACTCACACTCAGAGACACGAGGAAATTATGAATGATGTGCGAATGGCCACTCAAGTGACTAACAAGAGTGAAGGCAAGAAAAGAAAGAAGAAAGAAACCATGTCAGAAAAAGAAGAATCTTTGTTTGAAGTACCCGAGAATTTCAAGAAATATGAAATCGAAGATAGAAGAATCAGGGTACAAATGCCTAATAGAAAGGCGAATGACGGACAAGTATATGATAACCGAGAGAAAACCAAGAAAATAATAGTTGCTATCGAAGGAGAAGAAGAAAAATGTAGATACATAGGGCACGATTTGACGAAGGAAGAAGAAGAAGAGCTAGTTGCCCTATTGCGCGAATATAGAGATGTTTTTGCTTGGAGTTACAAAGATTTGAAAGGAGTAGATCCAGATATATGTTCTCATAGAATCCCTATGACTCCAGATGCAAAACCGACAAAACAGAAACCTTACACGTACAATGATAACTACGCTGCGAAGATTAAAGAGGAGATAGATCGCTTGATAGAAGCAGGATTCATTTACGAAATTGAGCATACCGAATGGGTATCTCCCATTGTGGTTGTGCCCAAGAAGAATGGAAAATTGCGTGTGTGTATTCACCTTAAAAAAGTTAATGCCGCCACGATTAGAGACAATTATCCTCTTCCTATCACAGAACATCTATTGGAAAGAGTTGCGGGCAAGGAAGTTTACAGCTTTCTTGATGGATTTTCAGGCTATAATCAAGTAGCCATTGCTCCAGAAGATCAACACAAGACGGCATTTGCCACTGAATGGGGCATATTTGCATTTCGTGTGATGCCATTTGGCTTAACAAATGCACCCGCCACTTTCCAGCGACTCATGTGTCATGTTTTTAAGGAATTCTTACGCAAGAGTTTGGAAGTATATGTCGATGACATATGTGCTCATTCTAATATTAGGCAGACGATATCCCAGAGTTAAGACAAATATTTGACAAATGTCAAGAATATCAGGTTTGTTTGAACCCAGAAAAATGCGTTTTCATGGTCAGACAAGGCAAAATTCTAGGACACATTGTGTCAAAAAATGGAATCTCTACGGATGAAGAAAAGGTGAAGGTAATTGCAAAATTACCTAGACCAACTAATGTGAAAGAGGTACATGCATTTATGGGCCATTGCGGTTATTATAGGAGATTCATACACATGTATGCAATCATAGCCAAGCCTTTGTACTCTCTTTTAACCAACTTTGAATGGACAGATGAATGTGAAAATTCATTCAATGAACTCAAACGATGCTTGTGCTCAGCACCTATATTGACTACCCCAGATTGGAGTAAGCCATTCCATGTACATGTGGATGCATCCAATTACGCCATAGGATGTGTGTTAGCACAACCCACGAATGAAGGTAACATAGATCTCCCCATAGCTTACGCGAGCAGACAATTGAACGCAACAGAAAGAAATTACACCACGACGGAACGAGAAGGATTAGGGATGATCTACGCAGTAAAGAAGTTTAGGCACTACTTGTTGGCCAATAAGTTCAAGTTCTTTACAGATCATCAAGCCCTATTGTACTTAGTCAACAAACCATGTAACACAGGACGACTAATACGTTGGTTTCTATTACTCATGGAATATGATTTTGAAGTAGTAGTCAGGAAAGGGAAGACACATCTTAGAGCTGACCACCTTTCAAGATTAACCTCAGGAGAACCTCCTCAAGGAGTAGTGGATGAGTTACCAGACGCATATTTGTTTAATCTTGAGATAGCACCAGAATGGGCTAAGCCTATAGTCCCTATTCTCACATATGGACCCAAGAATCCTAGGATAAAGATCAAAGAGGGAGAGATTACCAAGTCTCAGAGATACCAAATAATGGCAGGAAGCATATATAAACAGGATAATCAAAAGATTCTTGCTTGTTGTGTAGATGAATCAGAACATGCGAATTGGTTGCAATTAGCACACATAGGTGCACTAAAGCAACATCACTCAAAACATCGAACATTACAGACTCTGCATAGACTAGGAGTATATTGGCCTACGATGGAAGCAGATGTCTACAAGTTGTGTAAGGAATGCAATGTTTGTTGTGAAAGACCACCAGTAGAGCATGCTACATTATATCACGTGTCTCTCACACCAGACTGGAGTGAACAATTAGTGACATACTTGAGGACGAAGACATTCCCTCAAGGAATGACATTAGCTCGACAACGCATTCTAGAGCAGGAAGCTCAAGATTATTCACTTATTGGCGATAACCTATACAAAAGAGGACGAGATGGATATCTAAGACAATGTGTTCATGAGAGCGATTATCTGAGCATACTAGAGACTGCACACCAAGGTGTTGTAGGAGGTCATTTTGGACCCGATAGGATAATCAAAGCCATCCTCTTTGCAGGATTATGGTGGCCCACTCTTCACATGGATGCTCATACCTATGTAAAGAGATGTGATGTGTGCCAAAGAACTCAGTTTCCTACTCGCAGAGATGAAATGCCATTGAAACCCATGATGGGCGGACGTGCATTTTCAAAGTGGGGTATAGACTTTGTAGGACCCATTAACCCCCCTGCAAAAGGTACACATGCGGAATACATTATTGTTGCCACAGATTATCTTACGAAATGGGTAGAGGCAAAAGCCACGAAAAAGAATGATGCACACACAACTGCAAAATTCTTATTTGAAAATGTCTTTACAAGATATGGATTGCCGATAGAGCTAGTGAGCGATCGAGGCACTCACTTTCTAAACCAAGTCATTGAATATTTGTTACAGGATTTTATGGTGATTCACAAGAAATCCGCACCATATCATCCTCAGGCCAATGGTCATGCTGAAAGCACTAATAATATCCTTTGTAACGTACTGACGAAACTCGTGAACAACAAACGTTCAGATTGGGACAAACAGCTACACCACGCTGTTTGGGCATATCGAGTGGCCTACAAGACCGTACTCAATGCAACTCCCTTTCAGATGGTTTTTGGTCAGAATGCTGTGCTCCCTTTGGACTTCTTGATACCGACCCTTAAGGTTGCACAAGAACATCAGTGGACCAGCCATGAATTATCAGCAAGAATAATGGACTTGGAACGATTAGGAGAAACCAGGCTAAAGGCAGCAGCAGGAATATACGCAGCAAAGAAACGACAGAAAGCATATTTTGATGCACATGTGAAAGATAAAGGCCTAAAAGAAGGAGATTTAGTTCTAGTATATACGCTGAAACAACACGCACGTAAGTTAGAAAAGCGAGGTTATGGACCTATGATCATTAACAGACTCTCAACAAGCGGAGCTGTACAATTAGCCACTTTAGAAGGAGACGTAATGCCTAATTATATTAGTGGTTGTAGAGTCAAGCTATATCAGGAACCTCTTACTGAGGATATGCTTAGACGACTCACATTGGCAAAGAAGCGTAAGGAGGAAGAAAATAGAATACGAGCGGAAGCTCAGGCAGAAGCAATAGAACGCATTAAACGCATGAAGTTAAGAAGACAAGGAGTAGGGAGAGAACATTATAACCATCAGGAAACTACACCCAGATATCCCATGGCCATGTGTCAAGTAAAGTCAACCACTCGTCCTAGTATAGTGGACAGGAGACCATTCATTATAGTCAGGCTAGAGCACGGCAACCCTTGCCAAGAGCTCAGGGCTTTAATTGACTCAGGTGCTGCGACTAGTGCTATTAGATGGTCCCACTATAAGGATTCAGGAATAGAAATGCGGCCAATTGAGGCATACCTCATAGGCCTAGGAGGCATGGAAACCCCTTGCATGGGTGAGGTGGACCTTCCTATCCTCATTAAGGATGTGACCATGACTGCGAAGCTACTAGTGTGCCATGATGACGACCTGATAGAACCCCTAATCCTTGGCTATACGATCACTCAGTGGACCTAAATCTTAGACAAGGCTCCTTACAGATTGGAACCTTAGAACAGAAGCGAGTGATACCGCTTGACTTCCCTAACGGCATTTCGATTGAGGATTGTAACCCTAGACCCTATGAAACGCATGCGACGGAAGACCGGAAGATCTTGGGTCAGACCAGTCACGTTACGTCTACACCAACCCACTCGGGCTTGGCTATGGACAATTGTCAATCAGAAGAACGACAGGAGATCTTCCCTGGGGCTTCCTGCAAACTAGAAGGGGCAGCTACCCAACCACTAGGGCAGATGAACACAATCAACGGTCAGGTGGGTTGCATCAGTGGCCAAATGAGCACAACACCCTGTGGTGCTCATCCTTCCAAACTTGCGGCGGACTGGCCTAGATTAAAGATAAATAACGAATCACTTCCTAATGGGCAGGTCACGCAAGTGTTGGATCTCCCTTCTTTTCCAAAGCAGAGCGTCCATTGGACCTCTCAAACCCAACCACGAACGAGTCAACCACAACGGAGGAACCCAGACCGACGACATCACCAGACGAGGCAAAGAAAGCAGCAGTATCAACATCACAGAACAAGTGGCACAAAACAAATATGGGTGCCAAAAGGACAGCAACCACAGGCTATTGGCCACACTGGAGACGAGAACAGGACAAAGTTTCAACAAAAGCAGAGTCAGCAACCAAAGTCCCCTCGATCTTCTTACCCAAGTACAAATACTCGGCAGATTTGGATCGCCAAGAAGTATCTTATCCATAGACCCACACCCATGCAGATTTGGGTACCCAAACAATGTATTATAGCCCAACCCTCTAGCCATGTAATATATACCCCTCCGAAATCTTCTCATCCTTCAATCCCACCAAACCCGATACCACTTTTTGTCCCTCAGCAGAAACATACCACCCACTCCAAGACTCTTAGGAAATGGATACCGAAATGTATCCAAACGTCTTCTTGTACCATCGTATCTAACAATTCTCCCACCCCGTTTAAACTCCACCCTTGTACTAATTCACCTTCAACCAAACCTTGTATAAATTCATACACCCAAACCCCACATCATGCATAATAACGGCTCATCAAGAAATGTATGCATAATCTGAACCATGTAGGCATCTAGAGACCTGAATTAGTTTTGCAAATAATCATTGCATCAATCACTTCACGACACTTGGCTACACGGGTTACACATCGGTTATGGAAAGGGATTGCGGTCTCACCTTAATGGGATCATAATTAATTTCCATACTAATGTGTTAATCTTTTGTAGCAGATCTTTTCCATTAGCTCATCAGTCATCATGCAAACCGAAGCAGGACCATCGGAAGTAGGCCCCAGCGTGGCTGCGGTGCCCCTCAATGTTTTACGCGCAGAATCCCACCCGACCGCTCCACCGCCAGAGTTCCAAGGATTTCCGGGACCCATGCCAATCGATAACCCACCTATGGGATACACAGAGAAGATACACCGTAACTCTCACTGGTTCCAAGGCCTAGCATGACCATTAGCTGATGCTGACTTCATTTTTGAAGCAAATATGACATTTGATGACCACACATGGGGCAAGTATCAATTCTTCTCAAGAGAATTTGAAGGCCTACAGAACACCCAGGACTTAACTCATGTTTGGGCTAGAGCCGGCTTCACGGAGTATTTCAGTGATCCTCTGCCCAAACCTGACTTTTATAGGTGTTATTACTTAATCACCACTTTGCTGGCCTCAGAGAATAAGGAGATCCCAGGAACCTTTATTTTGCCTTCTTTAGTGGAGGATCCACCTTACAAAAGATTTTATCTTTCGAAGGATTTAATCAGAGCGGCCATCAAGATTCATGGAACACACTCCAACGGAGAAAGAACGGCTAGTCCCAGAGCAGATGAAGCGTGGTGACGTAACTAAGTGGGAGGATATTTCAGCTATAACCCCTGAGCTTTCCAAGCCATTACGGATATGCATGCAGCACTTTGCTTTCCCAGCTCAGGATCGTTTTACCATGCCCCACAAGAGAATCTGGTTTGGATTATACTTAGCATGTACTGGACCGCAAACAGTTGATCTAGCTAGCTGGATAATTGATCAGCTCTATTTGGCACAGCATAGATGGGAGCGAAAAAAGGTAATCAATGGATGCTGCGCCCTCACCAGGATCATATATATGTGCTTGGCATATGATTTACCCATAGAGCGTGCCATGACCAGTGAGGAACTGAAAGCATTCAAAGGGACCACAAGGAAGGCTAGAAAGTCTAGCAAAGGCAGAGCCGGAAAGCGGATGAGAGGTACTATCCCGTGCCTACAAGTCCCAGAATCACCCTCGCCACAACCATCTCCAGAGCAGTCACCAACAGCAGCCACTCCCACAGTACAACCTATTCGCATAAGGTTATCTAGACCAGTGGTCACGGAGGGCACCACCAGTACTGTCGCACCCCAAGCAGCCACAACCACAGAACCTATCACCACAGCAGCTGAACTTCCCACCACTATTGGTGCGGAAGCTTTCTCCTTTCCAATACCACATCTAGAACCAGGACAAGCAGAGCCATTGGACCAAACTTTTGATTTTGAGATGCCCGATGCATTCTCCAATGAGTTCCAGTTTTCAGAAGGACAAATGTTTTCTCAAGAATTTGAAAGGCCTAGCTACCCTACCACACCCAGGGATCAGCCACAAGGACAGGTCGTGTCCAGCTCTGATGACGAAAGGACAGCAACCGATGACGACGAAGGTGACGACAAAGCTAGCCAGGGAACACATGAATCCCAAGAGCAGGAACAGACAGATGGCCAAGGCCAACAAACAGACACACATGGCGACACAAGTACCCATGAAGATGAAACTTACGAAGCAGCAGCTTACACTCTAGCTATCAAGAAGCTGTATAGAACTATGGAAAAAGTTTGGGCACGCAAGAAGATGACAGAGGAAGAGAGCCAAAAAATAATAGAACAAGAACTTATCACAGGCGGATTCGAAGATGCATATATCAAAGGATTCAAAGAATTAGTCCAATCAGTAGGCTCCAACGAGGCACTCAGGTACTTGCAACAAAAGCCACTGCCACAGTTTGACCCCCGCAGAGTACGACTACTTTCAAAGCCCGGCGAATACATTCGTGTACCAACCGGAGCACAATCTTCAGAACAAGCCAGGGAGGCACGCCTCGTCCCCGAAAGTTCATTGGCCGTAGAAACCATCTTTGTAGATTCCCCACCCCGCGCTACAGTTGTACAAACCTCAGTAGTCACTGAAGTACCGACCACCCCAACCGCTCCTCTCTCACCACCCGTCCATCCAGCCTCCCCTCTTCACTCTCCTTCCCCCAGACCCACATCTTCATTCGCCGGTGGTGTTGCAGAAACCGTCTTTACGACCACTCACCCCACAATTCCCGTGCCCATTAGCCCTAATCTACCCCTTCCCACACCCACCTTTCTGTCCAACCCATTCCTTCATCAATCTTTTCCATCTTTCCCCACAATTCCAAGACCCCTCTTCCCATTCCCCCCGCCGTTAACCTTCTCCCCCGTCTCACCTCCCCGACCCACTGTAACCCCTCTTTCCCCCTTCCACCAAGCTGCTCCAGCCAGCCCCCCTGTAAATTACCCCTCAACATTTGTAAATCCCGTATTTGCACCAGCACAAGCACCCACGATCACACCCATATTCACGGTCACCGCACTAGATACGTCCACTGACATGGACATCTCACCACCCGCTGCACCATCACTCACTTCACTCCCGGCACAAACATTTTTTGGCACATCACAATTTTCAACAATCCCTACATCATCCACCTTCCCATCCCCATTCCCCGTTCCTGTTGCATCTACACCAACTGCATCTTCATTTAGCACCCCGTTAATACTATCAACCACTGTAGATAATGCATTCCGACAGATGTTCATGTGTATGACGCAAGTAAGAGATGAGTTCACATCTCTTGGTGATAATTATCAGCAGCTGCAGAGGACAACCAATGACTTACAGTCGCAGCTTAACTTATTGTCTATTGAGAATGCCTCTCTGAACACCCGCTACCAGGAATTACGCGAGGCTTATAACAATTTGGAACTAGAAAGCGAAGAAAAGACCAAGGAAGCAACTGCTGACCTGGATAACTTATTAAGAGCCCAGACAGTCCGCAATGCAACGCTAACACGAAACATGGGCTTACTACGAAGACACCTAGCAACCGCCAAGGAAGAAAACCAGCGCTTACAGGATCAGAACCGAGAAAACTTAGAAGCAGCGCTCGACCACCCAGACCAACCACTCAGTCCTAGCAGGTTCAAAGCCATTCCTTCAGACTCGATGAGAATGCTGCTAGACGATCATGTAAGATTGCTAGATGAATACGACCGCATGAACGAGGAGTTACAAAAACTCAAAGAAGATCACAAATTACTCCAGTTACGAGAACCGGCACACCACGACATACCAGCACCTGTGGACCCCTCTCCTGACCTCCTAGAGGAACTCAACTCATTACGGGCCCAGGTATCGACCCTTGAAGCAAGGATTGCAGTATATGATGCGCCACCAAGGCCAGATTCCCCACCTGAGCTTCCAGCTGAGGAAGAAACGATCACCATCCCGGTGGAGGAAACGTTTGAAGAAGCGTACGAGCCACAACCCATCCCAGGCGTACGCGTCACGGCCGAAGGTCAGATGACGTACGAACTCCCGACCCCCGCGTGGATGAAGACTATTGAGGAAATCGGAACAACGCACTCAGCAAGAGTAGAGGCACAATTACATGTCATGGCAATGATAGAAGAAAAGATATTACAGTCTCCATTCTTTGCTCATTTGGCCCCGCGACGATACATATCTGGGCACGAGCTACAGTATAAACCATATTTCATGTTAATGGCCGAATACCAGTTAGCCATTGAGAAAGAGACAGGTAAGAAACCATCGCATGCGACTCAGTTCGAGGAAGACGATTTGCCACTAGATGCGCAGCAAGGAGAGATCTATCAACCAGACTGGCGAAAAAATTTACTACAGCAGTATCCAGAGATGATGAGTACATGGGTAAAGGCACCTTTGCACTTGAAGTATAACCCGTGTTGGGGACCAGTGCCACGACGCTGCTCCTGGACTGCCTTTGCTATTAAGGTACAAAACAATAAGCAGTGCCAAGACTGGTTGAATTACCCCTATTTTAAGCCACCCATTGAGTTACCAACTGTTGGCTACATGATGGCTACAATTCGCCACTGGCTCCCTAGATTAAAGCATATGGATGATATAGCGGCGCATATGACTGTCAAAATCTTTGACATGATGCAAATGATTTTTAAAGTCTTCCAACGCGTCAAAGCACCACAGGTCAACACCCCGGGCTTTGAGCATGGCAATTTCGATCTGGTATATGATATGAGTACTACGCCATCGCTACGGGTTTGTTATGCCTGGCACTGCAGAATAAAGTACCTATCGGCGTGCTACAAGCAGACATTCGAAGAGATGTTCACAACCGGCTTTTGGGAATACCATTCAGAGGTATTCATAAGCAGGCCTACACATTTATTACAATTATTTGCCTGTGAACGAATGGTCTATTCCACACACTATCAGCTCCCGCCACCGGAAGAACCGCAACCAATCGACTGGGAGAAACTCCAGGCAGAGCTGGCCCAAGGCATTCGTATCTCCGAGCACACCCTCGCTCAAGACCTCCTACAGAACTATATCCGGCAGCCTCACAACAAGGTTCTGTCAGGGACGACAGAAGCGAGAGGGAGGGGGGTGTTGGAAGCAGCCAGAGGCACAGACGCCACGGAAGCATGTAACAACAGAGCAGGGAGCCAGTCGAATCGTTTTTCAAAGAATTATGTTTTCAAATACTTTCCAAAAACCTCCAACAATGATTTTTATCACTATTGTAACATATGTAACATAGAAAACCCCATTTTGTAATCCATAGCTCCATTTTGTGCAAGCCGAGGAGTCCTCGAGCTTGAGGAGCTTAGGTAGAATGCGCGTACCAATTTTCGTTATTTTTAGATACCGTTTACCCTTCCAAATAGCATCTAGGACCTAATTTTTAACTATGCCAGTCACTAGATGTGAAACCGGTCAAAACTAGTCTAGAAACTATAAAAAGAGCTAGAGAGCTCATTTTTGAGGTTAGCTTGTTGGAGTAGAGAAGAGCTTAGAGCTATTTTGAGCTTGTAAGAGTGTTCTTGAGTAATAGAGTTGATTTCTCGCCTTCCATTGTGTCTTGCTTGTCTCTTCGTAGTGTGTGTGTATGTGTGTGTGCATTTCTATGCTTCTCACCTTCACTCTCACTTCATCTCACATTCACGATCTTCATATCACTCCTATCTCTTCCGCGGATTGACAATTAAGGAGGTGAAGCTTCTTAACGTGGTACTTACCATTGTGCTAGAGCAACAGGAGGTCCAAGAAGTATATGTTGAATTTTCAGAAGAAACCCCTATAAAAACACTGATTTTGATAAGTAAAAACCATTGTAAATATCATTTCATGTTTTTCTAGCTCCATTTTGTGCAAGCCAAGGAGTGCCTGAGCTTGAGGAGCCTAGGTAGAACTCATGTTTCCGATTTCATAATTTTTAGAGCTCATTTGAGCCCTCAAATAGCATCAAGAACTTAATTTTTAACTAGGCCGATAGAGAAAGAGCTTCTTGAAGAGTACAATCGAGTTATTGAGAATCAAAGCTTCCATTGTTCCTATCTTTGTTATCTTGCCTTGTTTGCATGTGTGTGATGGAGTTCAAGGTATGCGAAAGCACACGAACAACACAAGGAAGAAGAAGAAGAAGCTTGGAGCACAACACACAATACTGAATGTATTACCACTAGAATGTACAAAGATAAGTGACTCATTAGGGTAATAGGCATATATACAAGCTGGGGGGGGGGGGGGGGGGGACCTCCTAAAGAGGGAAAAAAGTGCCTTGATGGTCCTAGTGTTTTCACACACATCACTACCTAAATATATCAACAAATCCCCTCTGAGAGTGATGCGGTGAACAAGGAGCTAGAACTCATGTATAAGGAAGTGCCAAGCTATGTGGAATCAATCCACAAAAGGAAGTAAGCCCAAAGCTTTGCAGAAAGCTTTAAACTTCTCCCTAGGCAGAACCTTTGTGAAAAGGTCTTCAATGTTCTCTTGTGTGGGCACATATGCCAAACTAATCTCTCTAGCAGAGAACCTCTCCCTGACATAATGATAGTGCATCTCAATGTGGTTAGTGCGAGCATGGAACACATGGTTCCTCGCAACTTCCAATGCGCTTTGACTATTAGTGAAGATGGTGGTGGCAGAAGACTGACCAACACCCAAATTAGCCATAAGGCATTTGACCCAAACACACTCAACAATCACTAAGAAAGCTACCCTATACTCAACCTCACAACTAGAAGTGGCCACAGTAGGCTGTCTCTTGCTCAACCAAGATATGCATGAGCTACCAAGCATGAAACAAAAACCATTGACAGACACATGAATGTCATAGCAACCAACCTAGTTAGAATAAAAAAAAGCATGTAAATCTGGCGGTATTGATCCCCCCTTGGGATTAAAAAATCCAAGTAGCTGGGTACTACTTAAGTAGCGAAAGATGTGCTAAACCTCCTTCCAATGCTTGACACCTGGGCAATGCATAAAAAAGCTTGGTGATAGAGAAGCATCAAATGCATCTCTAGCATCATGAAGACTCAACCATAAAAGTGTCTCCATAGGAGTGGCAATGGGTTTACAATCTTCAAGGCCAAAATGCTGCAATAATGTGTTAATATATTTTGTTTGACACAAAGCTATTCCGCCATCAACTTGCATAAACTGAATGCCCAAATAATGATGCAAATGCCCCAAAAATCTGACATCTCAAATGAGGCAGGCAAATCAGCCTTAAAATTAGCAATATACTTCTCATAAAGACCAGTGTGCAGCATGTCATAAACATACACAACAATGATCATAAGCACATCATTTGCATGCTTAACATATAAGGTGCTCTTAGTTGGATTATTCTCAAAACCATGTGCAATTAGGTAGGCATGTATCTTTTCATACCAAGCACGTGGTGCTTGCTTCAAACCATATAATGTCTTTTTCAACATGCACACTTGGTTTTCATGCCCTTTTTGCACAAAGCCACGGGGCTAAAAAACATACACTTCTTCATGCAAGTCACCATTTAAAAATGCAGTTTTAATGTCTAATTGATGTACATTCCAACCATGATGAGCTGCAAGTGCACAGATGCTATGAACAGTAGTCATTTGGCATGTAGGAGCAAAGGTCTCATCAAAATCAATGCCTCTTTCTTGAGCATAACCCTTTGCAACAAGCCTAGCCTTATACTTGTCAACTGTTCCATCAAGCTTACACTTCAGCTTGTATACCCACTTAGTGCCAATGTCCTTCATGCTAGGAGGTAAGTCACATAACCATGATGAGCTGCAAGTGCACAGATGCTATGAACAGTAGTCATTTGGCATGTAGGAGCAAAGGTCTCATCAAAATCAATGCCTCTTTCTTGAGCATAACCCTTTGCAACAAGCCTAGCCTTATACTTGTCAACTATTCCATCAAGCTTACACTTCAGCTTGTATACCCACTTAGTGCCAATGTCCTTCATGCTAGGAGGTAAGTCACATAACGACCAGGTATCATTTCTCATAAGACCATACACCTCTCTATCTCCATGAGTGACCTATTCTTCTCTTCAACAACTCCATTTTGTTGAGATGTATATGACAATGTACACTGATGTTTTATCCCACACTCAACCAAAAATGCAGGGTGCCCATTTTACGTGCTGATAGATTTTCAGCCAAAACTAGAAACTGTTTGAAGCACACAAACACTTCAAACTTTTCTTTCAATGGATATACCCATGCATGCTTGGAAAAATCATCAATGAAAGCCATGAAGTAAAGATAGTTTTTAAAAGAGGGTATTTGCATAGGACCACAAACATCACTGTGAACAAGCTACAATTTTTTAGTAGCTCGAACTGAACCATCTTTTGAAAATGAGGAACACTACATTTTGCCCAAAATGTAGCCTTCAAAAATATGTTTACTAAGTGCCTCAAGTTTGGGTAGAGAGGACACAATTTTGGATTTCTATAGGCATAGCAAACTAGCAAAACTCAGATGACTAAAGCATGCATGCCAAAGCTTTGCATCTCACAAAGCCTGAGAATCATGTACTACACATGCTGAATCATTCACATATTTTTCATAGTCTATGAGCTTATATAGCCCATGACATAAAATGCCAGAAGCAATAATGATGTTGCCATTTTAGAGATATGTGTCATCAACAAATTCACAACCAAGCCAATCTTGGCTAATGCTGAAACTAATAACATATTTTTCTTGATCCCTCGAACAAATAAAGCAGCTGAAAATGTAAAAGAACTACCATCAGTAGGAGTCAAAATTCCATAATAGGATAAGAGGACTTGTTGGTGCATATGATAGTATTCTGTGTAGGGACAAGCTCAAGTGAAGTGAAGAAACTGTGCTGCAAGGTAATATGTTTGGTTGCCCCACTATCAAAGTACCAAACATCTGAGTCTATTGCATACATACACTATTCATGTGAAGATGGGTCATAACTGCAGACAATAGTAAATGCCCATTCTTTATTCTACGCAAGATTAGCAAACTCTATTTTGGGTGTAGAAGCCTCTACAACAACCATTCTTTGCCTCTTTTTCAGCCAATTTTAGACAACTCTTTATGACATGATCATTTCCTTTACAATATTTGCAAAAAAGTTTATGCTTTTTGTTTTCTTCGCATCTCTGTCATCCTTCTTTGATTATGCTTAATAGTATAAGAGCTCCATTTACCTTTGCCCTTCTGATTAGCTAGGAAAGCTTGATGTATGACATGCATAATGGACTTGTTTTGCCTAGACTGATCTTCCTACAAGAGAACAAAGACTAAATCCTCAAACGTTAAAGCATTTGAGAGTAGAAGCAAAATTCTGATATGACTCTGGAAGAACATTCAAAAAAGTCTGCACAAGTGAACTGTCAGACAAGACTTCATCAGGAGAAATCAATTGCTCCTTCAAATCTTTGATCTTTGTCAAAAAAATATCCATGGAATCTCCTTCATTCATGTGCTCGCTCTCCAACTATTTTTGGAGGTAAGCAACACGAGCCTCATTCCGTGCCTAGTATAAAGTGGTAAGTGTATCCCAAGCATCCTTAGTTGTTCTGCAAGAGTGAATGTGAGGAATAATGGCACATTTGACAGACAAGGCTATCAATGCATGTGCCTGAGCATCTTTGCCATCCCAACAAATTTGCTCTGCAGTGGGTGCAACAAGAATCACAACACGAACATGAATCTGAAGAATATCACCATCTTCAATGCCATCTGCATCACCTTCAACAACTGTGTTTGATAGTGTAATAGGATGTTTTTCAACACCCTGCACAATATTCCACAGTCCTTTTGCAACCAATACATGACGTATCATATAATCCCATAATGGGTAATTGGTACCATCCAATTTATCCTCAACAACCAACATACCGAATACATCACTGCTTTTAGCCATGGCCACTCACTAAAATACCTTGATGCAAAACAAAAGACTCTATCTCAAAAAGTTGAACAGAACTACTGTTGAAGCTCAAGGTCAAGGACAAAGGAAGTGGACACACAAGAAGAAGGAGCAAGTTGGGAGCTCCAAGAAGCACCTGTCAAATTTTCAGAAGAAATCCCTATAAAAATAGTGATTTTCATCACTAAAAACCATTGTAAATACCATTTTCCATTTTTGTAACTCCATTTTGTTCAAGCCAAGGAGTCCTCGAGCTTGAGGAGTATTAGAACTACCATCCTACCAATTTTCATAATTTTTAGACTCCGTTTGAGCCCCCAAATAAGCCCTGGAACCTATTTTTTATCTAGGCCGGACACTAGGTCTGGATAGGGCCAAAACCACTCAAAAAACTATAAAAAGGGCTGGAGAGCTCATTTTTGTAGGTTAGCTTGTTGTAGATTTCAGCTTTGTAAGAGATTTCTATTGTAATCGAAGCTTTCCATTGTTCCACTCTTTGCTCTTACTTTGTGCGCGTGTGTGTGTATGTGTGTGCATGCTTGTGTGCTTTCACTCACGCACTTGTGCCATCACTTGCTCACGGACTTCATACCGATCCTCACGTCTCCACGGATTGACATTTATGAGGTGAAGCTCCTCACATTGGTACTTGCCATTGTACTAGAGTGTTGGCATACAAAGCAACAAAGGAGTCATGCACAATACGGCAACAAGGCCAGATCATTTTTTCCCATAGATTATGTACAACCCAAGTGATTTTAATCACTACACAAACATTGTAAATCCCGTTTTTGATAGATTAGACTCCATTTTGTGCAAGCCGAGGAGTGCTCGAGCTTGAGGAGTATTAGAAGTACCATCGTACCAAATTTCATAATTTTTAGACTTCGTTTGAGCCCTCAAATAAGCCCTGGAACCTAATTTTTAACTAGGCCGGACACTAGGTCTGGACAGGGCCAAAAGCTAGTCAAAAACTATAAAAAGAGCTAGAGAGCTCATTTTTGAGGTTAGATTGTAATTGAAACGAACTTGTAAGAGCTTGTGAAAGTAATCTAAAGCACTCCATTGATTCTCTCTCTTTGTCTTGCCGTGTGTGCGCGCGTGTGTGTATGTGTGTGCATGCTTGTATGCTTCTCACTCACGCACTGGTGCCGCCACTTGCTCGAGGTCTTCATACCATCCTCACGTCTTCCCGGATTGACATTAAAGGAGGTGCTACTCATCACTGAGCTACACCAAATTTTGGCGCCGTTGCCGGGGATCGAGCTTTGAGGACGAGCGTGTGATGGTAAGACGTAGAGTTGACGCGTTGGAGTGGTAGGTATTTTCTTCACTCTCATCGAATTTCTTTTACTTTCTTCACCATCTTCATCACCATCATCATCATTCCCATCTCCCACCTCCATCTCCATCATCGCAAAAATTTCAGTTTTTGACTATATCCCCATCTCCACCTCATTTCCCTCATTTCACTTGTGAGAGAGAGCGAGAGAGCGAATTTGCATGCGCTGTTTTTGCATGTTTCTTGAGCTATTTTGCAGGTTTTTTGCTGTACCATCATCCCCAGCAGTGTGCGCAGGTACGACAGGCTCTGCACAGTTCCCGAGACGACGATCTCTGTCTATCGCGACAGACAGAAAATCTTAACATTTTGTGAATGCATGAGTAGCACTGTAACCTACACCTTGAGGGCATTCTAGATCACTAGAAGTTTTTCAAAAATTTGCGTTTTTTCTGTCTATCGCGACAGACACCATCTATCGCGACAGACACCGTCTATCGCGACAGACACCGTCTATCGCGACAGACAGAAATCCACGATAGATAGCGTCTATCGCGACAGACACCGTCTATCGCGACAGACAGAAATCCGCGACAGACACCGTCTATCGCGACAGACACCGTCTATCGCGACAGACACCGTCTATCGCGACAGACAGAAATCCGCGACAGACATCGTCTATCGCGACAGACACCGTCTATCGCGACAGACAGAAATCCGCGACAGACACCATCTATCGCGACAGACACCGTCTATCGCGACAGACAGAAATCCGCGACAGACACCGTCTATTGCGACAGACACCGTCTATCGCGACAGACACCGTCTATCGCGACAGACAGAAATCCGCGACAGACACCGTCTATCGCGACAGACACCGTCTATCGCGACAGACAGAAATCCGCGACAGATACCGTCTATCGCGACAGACACCGTCTATCGCGACAGACAGAAATCCACGATAGACACCGTCTATCGCGACAGACAGAATTTCACGATAGACACCGTCTATCGCGACAGACACCGTCTATCGCGACAGACAGCCCCCACGATAGATTGTGTCTATCGCGACAGACACCGTCTATCGCGATAGACAGGCATTTTCGGCAAAAAATTAAGGAGTGAATTTTTGGAAATTTAGGCTAAATTTTGGGCATATTTGCACTTTCATGTACTCATCTACTTACGAAGGCCTTAGAAAATGCATTAAAACCCCCGAAAGGTTCTGTTTGTCTAGTTAACCCCCTAAACCCTGAACGGTCATAACTTTTTCATACGAAATCCATTTTCTGAGCTCTAGGGCTTGTCGGAAAGCTCGTGACATATACTACACGCCCTCAACTGTTTTTTATAAGAATAACGCGTTGATTTTCAGATAGGATATTTGGAAGTTGACACACTGAGGGGTAGGAACACCAAGGGAGCTCTAGAGTAAATTTCTAACAATGCAAAAGGGGGAACAAGGGTCATTAAAAAAGTGTCTGAAATAAATTGTCTGTCAATTGAAAGATCTACTTGGAGCTAATCTTGGGATTTATGCAGGCCTATTGAGAAGCGACTGAGAGTATCCAAGCAACGGTGTGGCACACGCTTGAGAATCAACTTCTCGAGCACTAAAGAGCAAGGTTCGGCAAGAAAGGTCGGAATATTCTCAACTCCTCTTCGTCAATTCCTAGCTTAGGCTAAGAGCGATTAGAAGTAGGAGCAAGTCAGGGCGACGATAGGCCACTATCAAGTTGAAGACTACTTAAAAACTCAAGTTCAAGCTAAAAACTTAATCTCTATACTGTCGACAACATAAAGGAAAGAACCTAACGTGGAACGATCAACCTGAAAGTACGGAGAACATTCAAGTATTCCTGACGACGTAATAACAGATAAGACTTTAAACACGAGGAATAACTAAAAAGAATCAAGTGACTGGTACCAATTGAGCGGCAACGAGGTTGTACTCTGGAAAAAAATTGGGGCTAATCAGATAGGCATATGAACCTTAGATCAGGACGACACCTAGTAAGAGAGAGACAAAGCCTTAGATCTTCAGAGGCTAGTGTCAACCACACTGCTAGGTCCTGGGCCCAGCAGTTGAGTCACCACTCTCATTACCCTAGCTCGGATACCAGTGAATCAGGGATGTCTCAAGGCATGGATAGACCTACGGGAAGTTCAGGTATGCCTTACTTGTACAGGGTGGAAGGCCCTTACAAAACACAGTTGGAATACCTTAGGACCAACCGATTAGGTGCGAGCATCTATGAGGACGGTAGGAAGATCTGTGGTCCAGATTAAAAACCCTGACCAATCCATAGGACTAGAGCACCCAGCTATCAAGTTTGAAAACGGTGCATACCTGGACAAGGAAGGAACCATATACGTAGTCACCAGTCATCCAGATAGGACAGATGAATTTGGAAATGTAATTTCAGAAGCGGACTTAGGTGACTTGGAACAAGGAAACATGGGAGTGGAACCTAGAACCCCTCGAGGTAAATCAGTTCTCACTAGGATTATCACGCCTGAATGGGTCCCCCAAGACAACAAGAGCATAGAGTTGCTCCTCAATCGAGAAACTGATGAAGCCTTTTGGAGGTATAAGTCTAATCAGCCAACAGACATAGGAAATATCATGATCTATGAGTTTAAGGATCCGGACAGCCCAGGTAGAGTGACTTACTTAGATCATGCTTCAGAACGGATCTTTGGGGTGACAGAAAATGATAGACATGCCTACACTTGGAAGGGCGAATTTATTTTCCCCCAACCTAGATCAAATGTATCCTATGGTCACCCTGGGGCTGGAACTTCCCAAGCTCATGGTACGCAAAGAGACAGAAGTAGAGATAGACCGGAAGTAAGTTTTGCCAACCCAGTGGGCAGAGAAAGAACGAGAACCGAGACGAATAGGGTAGAACCCGAGATGCATAGAGCCCACAGGAACCAAAGAAATGTAGATGGATTCCCTCTGCCGAGACCTAGGGAGCACACAAGAACTTTGAGACCCACCCAGCTAGTTAAGTCCATGAAGAATTACTTTGACGGCACAGGAGATCCCTATGATCATGTGGCGGAGTTCAAGCAAGTCTTGAGAGCCGAACAAGTTGAGGATCTATTCACGCAGTACAATGCCTTCGGTCTAACCCTGAGGAATACGGCACTTACATGGTTTCAACCATTGGATGAGCGCCAGTTCAGGAGCATAGACCAACTCCTAGAAGCATTTATTATTGAGTTCTCCAAGAGTGGCATAAGGCACAACACCTCCTCACTGATTCACAGCTTCAAACAAACCCCTCAAGAGACTGTGAGACTTGCCGGAAGAAGATTTAGACAATATCTTGAAAGGTGCCCTATTTCGGAGCTACCCACATCTGCTAAACAAGTAGCCTTATTCCTTGACGGATTGTTGAGTCCAAAATTGAGATCCTATGTGTATCTGAAAGACCCTAGGACTATAGAAGAGTGTGTACGTATGTGCATTGACATTGAAGATAACCTAGGAGAAGAGCTAGAGCTGTCCAAAATTTACAAAGATTCAGATAGTGCATCTAGTCAATCTTCCACACAAGCCACATCAATTGAGGAACTGGCCGAAAAAGTAGCTCAGAAATTAGGTGTGACTAGCAAACAAATTCCAAGGTTTGCTCCTATGAAAAGGTGCTATACATGCGGTGGTGACCATATGGCGAACGTCTGTCCCATTATGGCTCAACCCCAAGTAAACCCTAGTAGCCAGTACTGCACCATAGAACGGAGATACACCAACCACACCGCACAAGACTGCCCATACAACAAGCAAGCGGTTAGGCAACCCTACCCTCAGCCCTACCAACAAGGCAGATACCAGAACCAGTACCCTCCACAACCATATGGCAGGCCACAACAAAATTTCCAACCTCAATATCAAAACCAACAAAGGCCTCAGCCTGTGCTAGCACAACAAACCCCAGCCCCAGCTAATGTGATTCCGGTAAAGTATGCTGTTGCAGAAGAAAACCTGAATAGAGCTATAGTCCCTGTAACATCCTTGATCTCTGAAAATGACCCAAGTGATCATAGCTTTGATTCTACCCATGTGGATAGCCCCCAGGCTTACTACATGCAGTCTCCAGAACATGGTGAGTCCTACTATAGTGAAGAGCCGAACGAACCTAGTTGGGAATCAGATTACACGAACGTCATGTATACAAACCCCAATCCTAGGCCTCAATCTAGGCAAGTCAGACCTCCATTCCCAAGAGGGCCGTGCTACAGATGCCAAGGTGATCACCTCATTCGTGATTGTCCCTTACCTCCGCCTACACAAACTCAGTCCGTGACTATCCAAGGCTTTTGCCAAGACTGCGGAAAAGAGCATCTCTTACGAGATTGCCCTAAGAACCCCAATAGCATGCCAAAAATCACCCCTATCAACGTTGTTGGGTTAGTGGTAGACTCCTCAGGAAGTGTCACTTCCACTGCACCAGTACAGGT
Organism: Ceratopteris richardii; assembly: GCA_020310875.1. NCBI lineage: Eukaryota > Viridiplantae > Streptophyta > Polypodiopsida > Polypodiales > Pteridaceae > Ceratopteris > Ceratopteris richardii. The sequence continues at coordinate 167,842,069 of CM035411.1, read as the reverse complement.
AGTCACTAGGGCTCAGGCATTGCAGCAAAACCAAGGGGTAGGCCAGGAAAAGAGCCTAGATGCTAGCGATGCTGAGAGCCAAAATAAAAAGAGAACAAGAGCTTGGAAAGATAGCCGCGAACGCATGAAAAGGCAATGGGCAAAGAAGATGAGTGAACTTGAGGAAAGTTTACGAGAAACCAAGGCTAAAATCATAGAGATCACGTCTCAACCGCACTCTCACACATTCCCGCCGCTACCAACCCCATCACCCTCCATCCCTTCACCCTCTAAGACAGCCCACGCAACCCACCCACCACCCCAAACAGGATCAGTGTTAGCTGATCCCACTCCCGAAGACATAGACATGATGCTTAAGGCATATCAGGCCAGAATCCAAGAAGGGCCAAACGTCACGGATCATGACAAGTGCTATCCTAGAGCTGACCTAGAGATAGAAAGAACCAAACTATGCGCGAAAATGGTCGCATTGGCTCAGACTATGTTTGAAGCCAGTCGCCTTTTCAATTACTCAGGCTCAGCCAAAACGCAATTACACTTGGATGGATTCCTAGAGAAGTTAGAGAGGATAATTGCAAGATCTGACAAGGAAGAAAAAAATCAAGACCAAGAAAAAGCAAGCAAAAACAGGAATCAGTCCCAATCAGAAGTGTATGTGGCCAATGCCCCTAAACCGGACAACTTCCCCTCCGTAGAAAGAATAGAGAGGCCAATAGCACAGCCAGAAAAGGAATCTACCCCTCAAAGAAAGGGAAGGGCAAGAGAACGGGTAAGCCAGCCTCTTCAGGAAGCCCGTGGGCCTCCTCAAGAAGCTTATATTCCCCCCCAAAAGGCAGATGAGCCCCCCTCGAAAGCTCAAGTACCTCCACAGGTTGCCTACATTCCTTCTCAGGGAATGTGTGAGCCTGTTCGGAAAAGTAATAGAATAAGTAATCCTCCCCAAGAAGCTTGTGCTCCAGCCATTTGCGAGAACGAGGAGAGAGTCAACAATAGAATCAGCCCTCCTTCACAGGTTGCTTATGCGCCCAATTCTACGGAGCCAGACACTTCTTCTTCTATGAATCGGTTTGCACCAGACTTCCTACGAGAGATTCAAGAAGACAAATGGGATAACGAAAGCGAGGTCGCCCCTCCTTTTGAACTTGTGGACGATGCACACGACCAATTCCCACAAGACATCCCATCTATTTACGGGGAGCATGAGAGTGTTCAGTCTCACGAGAGATTAGACTTTGAGTCTAATTCCATACAAGAGCTACCCCACTTCACAGGCCCATGGGAAGCAAAGTCCACATGTATGAGAGCACCCACAGTCATGGTAAGGAACGACGACTCAGTCATTCCTAGGAACACAGAGGTAGTGAAGAACACTAATGTGCAGTGTAATCTCAGGTTAGAAGAGCTACTCAAGGTTAGACCTGAATTATGGAAACATGTAGCCAAACAAGTACCAGAGATAGCAAAACCTCGTTCCCAGGTAGGATCCCATAGGACAGTGCCAGAAATTCCCTTGGATAAGATCGGGGATATGTGTGAAGGTGAAGAAGGGAACACCTATCTTCCCATCACCTACCAGGACTACACCACGAAGGCAATTTTGGACTCAGGTGCAGGAGTTGCAATTGCCACTACCTCCTTATGGAAGCGTTGGGGCAAGCCAGCACTCAGGCCAACGAGAATGAAATTGCAAATGGCAGATGGTCACATAGAGAGACCCCTAGGATTGCTAGAAGGAATAACTCTCACCACTTGTGGTGTCGAGTTTGAACATACCTTTGCCATATGTGACTTCAGCAAAAATCATGCCTATGAGATGATTTTGGGAAGACCATTCATGCGACAGTTGCAAGTGGTACAGGATTGGGGGACCAATTCTTTGTACCTGCAGCACTTAGGTGTTACAACCAAAGTCAATCTCAAGGATTATTCTCATAGAGATGTCCCTCCTATCCAGTGGAATCCCATCCATAGAGCTAAAGATGACACAGAATCGGTGCATTCCATAGGGTCTGGATCCTCATGGATGCATGAAGACACCCACTTATGGATGTGCAAGGTAGCAGTAGAAGAAGAGAAGAGAGAGAAAGCCAGAGAGGTAGGTGCGAAAGAAACCCATAGATCAATCCAAGACCCAGCCTATGCACCTGTAGTTTTTCCAGACGAAGAATTTGAACCTCACGGTTGGGCAGAAATCTTAGCAACAATGGACGTAGCCATCAACGAAGAACAATGGACACCTCACTGTGATGAGGATGGCTATGATATTTCAGTCTTCTCCATAGAGCCAATCATGGGAGAGGCAGTTCTAGAAGAATGCGAACCTAGCCCTGATGCATTTGAGGATGCAAGTGACTCCGATCTAGAGTCAATCATTATGGACCCACCATTTGCATCAGATGAAGAATACTTCCATGAGGTAGAATTTCAAACCCAGAGGCATGGAGAGCTGACAAATGACGTAAGATTAGCAACACATGTGACCCCTAAGGAAGAAGGAAAGAAACGAAAGAAGAGAGAAGCCTTACCAGAAGAGGAAGAATCTTTGTTTGAGGTCCCAGAAAATTTTAAGAAGTATGAGATAGATGACAGGAGAGTCATGATTAGAATGCCCAAACGAGAGGCACAATCAGGAGAGGCCTATGATAACAAAGAAACTACCAAGAAAATCGTAGTGGCCCTAGAAGAAGGAGAGGAGAGATGCACGTATATAGGCCATGACCTGACAGAAGAAGAAGAGCACAAATTGATTGCCTTGCTAAGAGAATACAGAGATGTATTCGCTTGGAGTTACAAGGATTTGAAAGGGGTTGACCCGGACATATGCTCGCACACCATCCCCATGACCTCAGATGCCAAACCCTCTAAGCAAAAGCCTTATACGTATAATGATAATTACGCTGCTAAGATCAAGGAGGAGATAGATAGACTGGTCGAAGCTGGATTTATCTATGAAATTGAGCACACTGAATGGGTATCCCCCATCGTAGTGGTGCCCAAGAAGAATGGCAAGCTGCGTGTGTGCATTAACTTGAAAAAGGTTAATGCCGCCACAATTCGAGATAACTATCCGCTTCCCATAACAGAGCATCTCTTAGAAAGAGTGGCAGGCAAGGAAGTGTACAGCTTCCTTGATGGATTTTCGGGCTACAATCAAGTAGCCATACCTCCAGAGGATCAGCATAAGACAGCCTTTGCCACAGAATGGGGCATTTTTGCTTTTAGAGTAATGCCATTTGGGCTTACCAATGCACCAGCCACCTTCCAGAGGCTGATGTGCCATGTGTTTAAGGAGTTCCTGAGGAAGAGTTTAGAAGTCTATGTTGATGATCTTTGTGCTCATTCCAATGTTAGACAAACTCATATTCCTGAACTCAGACAAATCTTTGACAAATGTAGAGAATATCAAGTCTGCCTGAACCCAGAAAAGTGCGTTTTTATGGTCAGGCAAGGAAAGATTCTAGGACACATAGTGTCAAAGAATGGCATATCTACCGACGAAGAAAAAGTGAGAGCCATAGCAGAGCTACCTAGGCCAAAGAATGTCAAGGAAGTACAAGCTTTCATGGGGCATTGTGGTTATTATCGACGATTTATACACATGTATGCTGTCATTGCAAAGCCCATGTACGGACTTCTGACAAACTTTGAGTGGACGGATGAATGTGAGAATTCCTTCCAGGAACTTAAACGAAGATTATGTTCAGCACCAATCTTGACCACACCAGATTGGAATAAGCCATTCCATGTTCATGTTGATGCGTCCAATTATGCCATTGGATGTGTGCTTGCACAACCTACTGGTGAAGGTAATATGGATCTTCCAATTGCCTATGCCAGTAGACAATTGAATGCGGCTGAACGGAATTACACCACTACAGAGCGCGAAGGATTAGGCATGGTATATGCAGTCAAGAAATTTAGACACTATTTGCTTGCAAATAAGTTTAAATTTTTTACTGATCATCAGGCATTGTTATACCTAGTAAACAAGCCATGCAATACGGGAAGATTAGTAAGATGGTTTCTCTTGCTAATGGAATATGATTTTGAGGTCGTGGTAAGAAAAGGGAGGACTCACTTGAGAGCAGATCATCTCTCTAGACTCACGTCTGGAGAAGCCCCACAAGGAGTATCAGATGACCTTCCTGATGCTTACCTATTTAATTTGGAGGTGGTGCCGCAGTGGGCTAAGCCTTTGGTACCAGTCTTGACATACGGGCCTAACCATCCAGTGGTAAACACACGGAATAGAGAGGTTGTAAAAGCCCAAAAGTATCACATCATGGCCGGAAGCATGTACAAGCACACAGATCAAGGGATCTTGGCTTGTTGCGTAGAAGAGGATGAGTACGCTAAATGGTTGCAATTAGCACATGTAGGTGCATTAGAGCAACACCATTCAAAACAACGAACTTTACAGACTCTAAAAAGATTCGGAGTGCACTGGCCAACTATGGAAGCTGATGTCCAAAAGTTGTGCAAGGAATGCCCAATCTGTTGCACTAAACCACCAGTGGAACATGCCACTCTTTATCAAGTATCCATTGTGCCAGATTGGAGTGAACCTCTAGTATCATTCTTGAGAACAAACACATTCCCTCCAGACATGACTCTAGCTAGGAAAAGGAGTTTAGAACAAGAAGCCCAGGATTACTCACTCATCGGTAATAATCTATATAAGCGCGGTAAAGATGGTTACCTGAGACTATGTGTCCACGAAAGTGAATATCTGAAGATCTTGGAAACTGCTCACCAAGGTGTAGCAGGAGGACACTTTGGACCAGATCGGGTAATCAAGGCGATACTATTTGCGGGCTTCTGGTGGCCTACCCTTCACATGGATGCACATACCTATGTGAAACGGTGTGATGTCTGTCAAAGGACTCAGTATCCTATACGCAAAGATGAGATGCCACTGAAACCTATGATGAGTGGACGTGCATTCTCTAAGTGGGGAATAGACTTCGTAGGTCCTATTAATCCCCCAGCTAAGGGTTCTCATGCGGAATACATCATTGTGGCAACAGATTATCTCACCAAGTGGGTAGAGGTAAAAGCTACAACCAAGAACGATGCTCAAACAACTGCCAAATTCTTGTTTGAGAATGTATTCACGAGATATGGACTACCTATAGAGCTTGTAAGTGATAGAGGCACTCATTTCTTGAATGAAGTTATTGAAAATCTACTCCAAGAATTCTTGGTAATACACAAGAAGTCTGCCCCTTATCACCCTCAAGCTAATGGTCAAGCTGAGAGCACTAATAAGATTTTGTGCAATGTGCTGACAAAATTAGTGAACACTAAACGCTCTGACTGGGACAAACAGCTACACCATGCTGTTTGGGCATACCGAGTTGCCTACAAAACGGTACTCCAAGCCACCCCCTTTCAGATGGTATTTGGCCAAAACGCTGTGTTACCCTTGGACTTCCTGATCCCTACATTGAGAGTAGCACAAGAGCACGAATGGACAGGTCATGAGCTCTCCTCTAGGATCTTTGACCTTGAACGATTAGGGGAAACGAGACTGAGAGCCGCTGCAGGGATATACGCAGCCAAGAAGAGACAGAAGGCATACTTTGATGCCCACGTGAAGGATAAAGGCTTGAAAGTAGGAGATCTAGTTTTAGTCTATACACTAAAACAACACGCGAGGAAGCTAGAAAAGAGAGGCTACGGACCTATGATCATCAATAGGATCTCCACGAGCGGAGCAGTACAATTGGCCACATTAGAGGGTGATGTTCTCCCAAATTATATTAGCGGTTGCAGAGTCAAGTTGTATTAGGAACCCCTCACGGAGGAAATGCTCAGTCGACTCAACACTGCTAAGAAACGCAAAGAGGAAGAAAAGCGAGTTCGAGAAGAGGCTCAAGCTGAAGCTTTAGAACGCATCAGAAGGATGAAATTACGAAGGCAAGGTAGAGATCAGCCTGGAGCGAATGACTATGCAGACCATGGATTTCCTATGGCCATGTGTGAAGTCGCAGGAACAAGCTCGCATAGGATAATTGATAGACGTCCTTTCGTAACCTTAGATATAGGACACGGAAAGAGTGCAAGGACCGTAAGAGCCTTGATTGACTCAGGTGCAGCCACTAGTGCTGTTAAATTGTCTTACTGCCAAGAATTACAATTGACTGTCAATCCTGTGGAAGCATATCTTATAGGATTGGGAGGAGTGGAAACCCCTTGCATGGGCGAGGTGGAACTTCCCCTCTACATTCACGATGAGGCAATGACCGTTAAAGTACTAGTGTGTCAAGATGAGGATCTCACTGAACCTCTCGTCTTGGGTCAGGATTGGATCTATGACCAAGCAGTCAATCTAAACCTAAGAAGTGGACTTCTCCAGGTTTGGCTCAATCATAGTCGAGTCACAGTAGAATTAGACAATGGAGCACTCAAGGAGCTAGGAAAGGCACAGACTCCTGGTCCTTCCAGGGGTACACATGAAGATGACCATGCTGTTCTTGTTCAAAACCCTGTGTTGCAGAGGAATGATATTTGCAAAAAAGGAGTCAGGGATGCAACGGAACTCCCTTCTTTTCCAAAGGCCAGAAGGAGGCAGCAACCAAAGGCGGATCACAAGCAGAAGAAGCAGAGTACTACCTATGTCCGAGATCAAAAATACCTGCGCAGCAGAATGTCCCAGAAAATAAACCAGGTGTGGGTGCGGAAAGGCGAACGACCGGGCGCACCACCGTCAACTACACGGGCAAAGCCTCTTATTAGTAACCAACAACACGACGCTAATAAGAAGTCTGTCAGAAATTCTTCTGCTAAAGTAAAATCTATTTGGGTGCCCAAGAAGTCGATGAAGGCAAGCCCACAATCTAGACAAATTTGGGTGCCTAAGGCTTGCTTGAGGGCACAAGTAGTTACACCAAGGCCACAACCTATGCAGCATAACCCATCTACGAGTACAACCAGTATTCCCTCGTGCTCAAAACTTAGGAACACACCAAGACCCATGAGCATGCATGTAATCACTTATAAGTGGGTCCCTAAAAGGCCCCACTCCCAAACAGCGACACCGACACAACTCTCTGGAGTCTCTACGAAACCGAAAGCAAAGCCCATCCACTGCATTTGGCAGTCTAAGATCTGTAATAAACCCCCCGACCCCGATTTGTAAATTCACCCCACTTACTAACGGCATTAGTCTCCTAGGAATACACAAACGTTAACTACACTCACTGTCTTCGTGCACTTACTAACCACTAACTCACCATCTACCTCATGTTAATGTTGTAACGGGGACAACAACGGATTTATTTTGTCCATTACGATGTTAACACATGATTCTATATTCTCACAGAATCAGAAAGCAAGAAGAAAAATGGCAGAAGTGACAGGTTCGGGCTCACAAGTAGGGATACTTACTGCAGGAATTGATGTGGATAGCCTACCCGTGGATGTGCCCCCGACTGAACGACCAGTGGAGATGCAACACCTCCAGCAACTCCCGGTGCCAGATCCACCCACAGGAATCACGGAAAGAGTTCATGCGAATTCTCATTGGTTCAATGGCATGCCCGGTCCATTAGGTGAGGCCAAGTATATCTGGGAGTCTAAATGCGAGTATGACAGATCATGGGTGCGATTCCAATTTTTCTCCAAGGAGTTCGAGACTTTACAAAACACAGAAGATCTACAGATCATATGGCAACGAGCAGGATTGGCGGAATATTTTGAAGCCCCACTACCTAAACCCGATCTCCTCCGATGTTACTATTTGGTCTCCACATTACAAGCTAATGAAGATAAGGACCAACCCGGATCATTTGTTCTCCCCTCATTGCTGGGCAACAACGAGTTGAAGAGGTTTGAACTTACTGTGGAGTTGGTAAGCGACGCTTTAAATATGCATGGCACGCATGTACCCTCAGAAAAGGATGCTCTCGTTCCCAACAACATGAAGGACAGGAAAGTAGTGAAGCTGAAAGACATGGCAGCCCTCACCCCAAATGTGTCCATCCCTCTCCGCATGTGCATGCAACATTTCGCCTTCCCCGGTCAAGACCGATTCACGCAACCACACAAGAAGATCTGGTTTGCTCTCTACTTGGCGGAGGCAGGTGCGCTACCTATTAAGCTACCAGTGTGGATTATAGATCAGTTGTATGAAGCGAACAAACGGGCTTCTAGGAAATTAGTGGTGAACGGATGCTGTGCACTCACACGCATCATTTACCGATGCTTGGCATATGATGTCCCCATTGAGCGTGCCTTAACTTGGGCACAATTACAAATGTTTAAAAGGCTCAAGACATCCACACATCAGTCCAAGCGCATGAGGGGCGCGATTCCGTGTGTCCAGGCAAGGGAAGTCCTGACTACTCCTGAGGCATCACCATTAAGAGAGGGCACTGTACCTCCTTTTACCATTAGGATACCCAGGTCGGAATCTGACACTACGACACAACCCACCCCATCGGCTCCTCCGGTTACACCTGAATTCGAGTTTGCTGCCACTGGAGAGGCGGAAGGACTGGACCCCCAGGATTTCGAAGCATTCCTACAAAGCACACAATTCTCTGATGTAGAGTTTTATTCAGAGGCAGAGGAGCAGGGCACATCCTCACGAAGAAGAAGAAAGTCTACAGACGGTAGACATGTCCATTGGAGTGACACTCAGGAAAGTCAACAACACGGACATCCGGAAGAAGAAGAAGCGTATGAAGAAGAGACCACTGAAGCCCCAGCATATACAGCCGAACTCCGAAGGCTGTATCAGATTATGGAAAGAGTACGATCGCAGCAATTACTCACTGAACAGAGCAGCAGAGTACTTATGACTCAGTTGTTGGAAGAAGCGGGAGTTGACTCAGAGTACAGGGAAGGTCTCTTATTGATGGCAGAAACATATGGAGTTGTAGAAGCTGTGCGCACTGCCATTCAGAGGCCTTCAGTTCAATATGACCCACGAAGGTTCCAGACACGACCTCGCTCAGGTAAAAATATACAAATTCCCGTTACAGTTGCAGAAGAGCCGACTACTACACCTGAAACTATCAGAACAACCTCCCAGACAGCTAGCCAAAAGCACCCAGCCACCCATGAGGAGTCCACCGAACCACTACCACCTACTCCCCCACCATCACCTCCTAGAAGAGAAACAGTAGAAACCACATTGACTACTCAACCCACCGACCCCACCTTCATCTTCCGTACTCCAATCTCCAGTGCCACCCTATTCTCTACCACTGATAATCCTATCTTCGAAGACAACCCCAACACTACACAATCCGCCGAACCCCTCCTAGACCCTGCCCTAGGGCAACCATCCCCAACGCCCTCAGCCACGGGTCATCCTGACCCTAGATCCACATTCATGGGCTTCCCTGCTACCATGCAACCCTTTCAGCCCTCCTCAAATTTACGACCCCAACCCCCGATATCCCTCTCTCCATTTCTACAATCCCTCCAGGACATCTTTGCTAGGGCTTTTCAACCAGGCCCTCAACCATTCCCTGTCTTTTCAGCTCCCCACCCCACGTCACATCTATTCACCACTTCCACACACACACCACCTACCATACCAATGTATATGGCAGGCCCCACACTAACACCCACTCCTGAAGGTATGGACATTTCACCACCCACGGCACCTCCACCCACGGTTTCACCTCCTCCCATTCCCCCTCCACCAATTTCACCCACACACACAACTTTCGTAGACACATCATTCACTGTCTCCCTTCCCCAATTTCCTTCCCATGCATCTTCCACAGTAAACACCCCCCACTCATCTATAGGTAATGCATTGGACACCATGTTGGCTTGTATATCAAATTTAAGAACAGATTACATTCAGCTCCAGCAACAAAACGCACGCCTGCAAGAGCACTCAGCGACACTACAGCTCCGCCTTGCGGTACTAGAAGAGGAGAATGCTCGCCTCCACACACAGTTCCAAACCCTCCAAGACGCCCATAATATATTGGAAGTACAGCTACAGAACGTAGATCAGGAAGCAGTGCAGGTGGTAGAAAGTCACCTACGGACACAACTGGAACGCAACTCAAAACTTCAGCGAAATATGGCGCTACTTAAACGCCATCTTGCGGCTGCTCAGGAAGAGAACAGACGTCTGCAAATACAAAATCAAGAGAACCTGGAGGCAGCTATTGAGAGCACACCGGGGGCACCCATCAGCCCATCCAAGTTTCAAGCAGTGACCCCCGATAATATCAAGATTATATTGGAAGATTATGCCATGCTACTCGAAGCACATGATAAGCTATCGGAGGAGCTAGGACAACTGAAGCAGGAACACCAACAAGGCCCAACAGCTGCCCCTCCAACCACCCACTCTGCAGCTTCGCTTCCCTCCGACGCAGAGGCCATAAAAGATCTCCAGCAACAGGTAACTGAATTGCAGACACGCCTACTACAATATGAGAGGCCATCTTCCCCTCCGGAGGCTCCCACGGACGAAGAAGTTGTGCAAATTCCTGTGGAACAAACGTTTGATGAAGAATATGATCCGCAACCATTCCCAGGAGGCCAACAAACAGAAGAAGCGCAGGACACGTTTGAGGCACCACGGCCGCCATGGTTACGACAAGTGGAGGAAATAGGGACCTCGCATGAAGAGCGCACCGTAGTGCAAAATCAGGCTATGAGGGTCATAGAGGAGACTGTTTTACAATCAGATTACTTCAAGAACTTGTCATCGAGACGCCTGATCCTCTCATCGGAACTCCAGTACAGGCCATATTATATTATCTTGGCTGATTATAATGCAGAAATACAAAGAGTCACGGGTCAGATTCCTACTTTTGCGACCCAATTTCAACCTGAAGACCTTCCTCCAGAGGTGCGAAAAGGCAAGATTCGTCAACCAATATGGCGGCAGAAACTTTTAGAGACTTATCCAGAAATGCTACGCACATGGAACAACGCGCCGTTGCACCTCCTGTACAACCCATGCTACGGTCCAGTCCCCCGCCGCAGGTCGTGGAAGGCATTTAATATCAAGGTACAGAACAATGCGCAATGCAAGGAATGGCTGAACTACCCGTACATCGCGCCACCACAAGGACCACCATCGGTAGCATATATGATGGGGACCATTCGCCACTGGATGCCGCGCTTGAAGCCCATGCAAGATGTAGCAGCGCAAATGATGCTTAAAATCTTAGATATGATGCAAGTAGTGCTGAAGACCTTTAGAAATGCAGCCGCACCACAGGTACGTCTTCCGGGGTTTAGCAATGGAAATTACGACTTGGTGTATGACATGAGCACCACCCCCAGTATCCGTGTGGCTTACGCTTGGCATGCACGCATCAAGTACCTCCCCGCCTGCTACAAACAGACCTTCGAAGAAATGTTCAGATCAGGTTTCTGGGAGTACCACTCGGAGATTTTCGCACCAAAGCCGACACATCTACTTCAACTGTTTGCTTGTGAACAAGCAATGTATTCAGAGTACTACACCACCCCGCAACCAGAAACCCCCGGTGCAATAAATTGGGAGGCATTGGAAGCCGATCTAGCCAGAGGCTTAAGGATAGGAGAACATGAACTGGCCACCAATGTCATCCAATATTACATCGACCACCCGCGCGAACAAAGGTCTGTCAGGGGCGACAGACGCTAGGAAGGGGGGAGTGTTGGCATACAAAGCAACAAAGGAGTCATGCACAATACGGCAACAAGGCCAGATCATTTTTTCCCATAGATTATGTACAACCCAAGTGATTTTAATCACTACACAAACATTGTAAATCCCGTTTTTGATAGATTAGACTCCATTTTGTGCAAGCCGAGGAGTCCTCGAGCTTGAGGAGTATTAGAAGTACCATCGTACCAAATTTCATAATTTTTAGACTTCGTTTGAGCCCTCAAATAAGCCCTGGAACCTAATTTTTAACTAGGCCGGACACTAGGTCTGGACAGGGCCAAAAGCTAGTCAAAAACTATAAAAAGAGCTAGAGAGCTCATTTTTGAGGTTAGATTGTAATTGAAACGAACTTGTAAGAGCTTGTGAAAGTAATCTAAAGCACTCCATTGATTCTCTCTCTTTGTCTTGCCGTGTGTGCGCGCGTGTGTGTATGTGTGTGCATGCTTGTATGCTTCTCACTCACGCACTGGTGCCGCCACTTGCTCGAGGTCTTCATACCATCCTCACGTCTTCCCGGATTGACATTAAAGGAGGTGCTACTCATCACTGAGCTACATAGAGTGACACCAAATTTGGCGCCGTTGCCGGGGAGAGAGCTTGGAGGATGAGCATGTGACGATAAGACGTAAAGTAGCGACGTTGGAAGGTAAAAAAATCACCATTTTCAATTCAGTTTTTGAGTTTTTCTTCTCCTTCATCTTCATCATCATCACCATCTCCACCCACCTTCATCTTCTTAGTTTTTTCCATTTTTTAGGGTACATTCACCTCGCTTTTTACTTGTGGTTGTGAGAAAGAGCCTTAGAGAGGGTCCATTACTGAAGCGCTGAAGAAATAGAACCAAAATAGCCGAAAATCAGAGTGAATAGCCCCGGACGTGACATAACCTGCACCAAGTATCGTGAGTGCAATATCGCGGGTTTGAAGGGAGATTTGGCATCTACAGACACATAGGAGTGACAAGGAGGATACAAGGTACTCATATTTGCAAAAATTTTTGAATTTGGACTCCAAAAAATCCAAGTATCGTGTTCTCCCGCGGTTGAAGTATCACGATACCTAGATATCGTGAAACTCCTGTGGTCGAGTATCGCGATACTTGTAGTGGTCACATATCGTGTTTTGTGTATCGCCGAGAAACATTCATGATACTAGACAGATATCGTGTATCGTATATCGTGAACTTCTGATCACGATACCTATCGTGTATCGTGGAGTTAACTTTCGTGATACCTGGTAGATATCGAGTATCGTCAAAAATTTCTCGCAATATTGGTCACATAGAGTATCGTAGAGACCTGAAAACGATACATGAGGAATATCGAATATCGTGGGAATTCCAAGTATCGTGTATCCTGATTTTTTTCGCGATACCCACCCAATATCGTGTATCGTGACCTACAATGTCAAGTATCGTGAGTCTAACTCTCGCTTGATATCGAGTATCGTGTATCATGGGATTCCTCTTGGCGATACCTGTGCAATATCGAATATCGTGAGGGTCCTTCCGCGATACTTGCTGGATATCGAGTATCGTGACCTGTCTAGTTGGTCGAGTATCGTGTATCGTGTGGCCTAAGTATCGAGTATCGTGGAGTCAAGTATCGCGATATTCAGCAAGTGTCGAGTATCGTGATCTTTCGCGACATTCGTCACATATCGAGTATCGTGACTTTTCTAGTGTGTCGAGTATCGAGTATCGTGGGTTTTCTCTTGGGTCAAATATTGTGTGTCGTGGAATTCCAAGTATCGTGTATCATCATCTTCCAAGTATCGTGATACTTAATCGTGTATCGTCATCTTCCAAGTATCGTGATACTTACTAAGTGTCGTGTATCGCCTGTTTCTGAAGCACTTCCTGAGAGGTCATGTTTCCCTGTTTTAAACCCCAGAACCCTGAACTGGCATAACTTTCTCATACGAAATCCATTTGCTGTGATTTTGGGTTTGTTGGAAAGCTCGTGGGGAGTACAACCAAAACTTCCACTGGTTACGGTAAAATTAATATCAGGAATATTAGATATAGTATTTTGAAGTTGACCCTCAGGTGGACTAAGAAACCAAGGAGTTCCAAAGGATTCTGAGCAATACAAGGGGAAATTTTGGACTTGTAGACAAAGCTTATGAACCTAAGATCTGGCAGACACTTAGGCAAGGATAGGCAAAGCATTAGATCATCTGAGGCTAGTGTCAACCATACAGCCAAGTCTTGGGCTCCACAGCTTAGTGGGTACCCTTACACACTAAGTTCAGAAACCAGTGACTCAAATGTCTTTCAGCATGGAAAGACGCACACGTAGCTCAGGCACTACTTATTTACAGACACTAGAAGGTCCCTATAAGCACAATTGGAGTATATCAGGACCAACCACTTAGGTGCTCGCATCTATGAGGATGGTCTAAGACGATCAGTGGTCCAACTCAAAAATCCTGATCAACCCTTCGGACTTGAACACCCAGTGGTCAAGTTCGAAGAGGGTACATACATTGATAAGGAAGGAACCATGTATGTGGTTACCAACTTACCAGATAGGACGGATGAGTTTGGAAATGTTATTCCTGAGAATGAGATAGGAGACCTAGAGCAAGGGAACCTAGGGGGAGAATCGAAGACTCCTAGAGGTAAGTCAGTCTTGACCAGAGTGCTCACTCCAGAATGGATTCCTCAAGATAACAAAAGCATAGAACTATTCTTGAATAGAGAAATGGAGGAAGCCTTTTGGAGATTTAGGCCAGATCAACCCAGCCCAGTAGTCACCATCTATGAATTCAAGGATCCAGAGACACCAAGAAAAGTTGTCTATCTAGATCACACTTCTAAGAAATTATTCTTGGTATCAGATCATGACAGACATGCCTACACTTGGCAAGGTGAATCAGTTTTCCCTCCACCAAGATCTAATGTTTCCCATGGCCTCCAAGGAGCCGGATCATCCAAGGCTCATGAAATCGAGAGGGAAAGAACTAGAGAGAGACTGGAGGTAAGCTTTGCAGACACTATGGGTAGAGACAGATCAGGATATGGAACCGAAAGACCTGAAAGGGAGAGACAATACATAGGCATCAAAGAGATGAGCATGATTTTCCATTGCCTAGACCACGAGAGCACTCAAGAACCCTTAGATCCTCTCAAGTGGTCAAGACAATGAAGAACTATTTTGATGGGTCAAGAGATCCTTATGATCATGTGGCCGAGTTCAAGCAAGTGTTAAGAGCTGAACAGGTCGAGGACTTGTTCACTCAGTTCGAGGCATTTGGTTTGACTCTTAAAGGTACTGCCTTAGCTTGGTTTCAACCCCTAAACAGTCGCAACTATCGAGACATAGGCCAACTGCTAGAAGCATTCATTGTAGAATTTTCCAAGAGTGGTATGAGGCATAACACATCATCCTTGATCCATAGCTTCAAGCAGACACCCCAAGAAATAGTGCGACTTGCAGGAAGAAGGTTTAGACAGTACTTGGAAAGATGCCCTGTACCAGAATTGCCCACACCAGCCAAACAAGTGGCCTTGTTTTTAGATGGCTTACTGAGCACAAAATTGACATCATATGTGTACTTGAAAGAACCTAGATCCATAGAAGAGTGTGTGCGGATATGCATTGACATAGAGGACAACTTGGGTGAGGAGTTAGGACTATCCAAACTCTATAAAGATTCTGATAGCTCTACTAGTCATACCTCTAGAGCCTCCAATGAGATAGATGAGATAGCGGAGCAGGTTTCCAAGAGGCTAGGAGTTCAAAATAGACAAATGCCAAGGGTCACCTCATTGAAACGATGTTACAATTGTGGAGGAGACCACATGGCTAATGTTTGCCCAATGATGGCTCAGCCCTAAGGAAACCCTAATACTCTATATTGCACTATTGAGAGAAAATACATGAACCATACGGCTCAAGATTGTCCCTATAATAGGCAGGCTATTAGACAAAATTATCAGCAACCTTACCAATAGGGTAGGTATCAGAACCAGTACCAACAGCCATATTATAGGCCACAACAACAATATCAACCTCAATGCCAGCAGCAATATCAAGCACCAAACTGGCCACAACCAGTCCTGGGAAATCAACCACCAAATCCTACCAATGTGATCCCAGTTAAGTATACGATAGCGAAGGAGAACCCTAATAGAGCATTGGTGCCACTAACCCCTTTGGTCTTAGAAAATGACTCTCATGCTCATAATTCAGACTACTTCCATGAAGATAGTTCACAAGCTTATTACATAGAGTCACCTGAGCAAAGTGAGACTTCCCCATATCAATATGAGACACCACTGATGGAACAAAATTGGGAGCCAGAATACTCCAATGTCATGTATACGAATCCTAATCCTAGGCCCCAAGTGAGACAAGTAAGACCACAAGCCCCTAGAGGACCATGTTTTAGATGTCAGGGTGACCATTTCATTCGTGAATGTCCCCACTCACTCACTCCTGGACAAGGACAAAACATCACAATACAAGGCTTTTGTCCTGAATGTGGCAAGAAACATCTCCCGAGAGAGTGTCCTAGAAACCCCTCTAGTGCACCCAAGGTTACACCCATCAATGTGGTAGGCTTAGTGGTAGATTCAAGTTCAAGTAGCAGTAACGTGGATCCCGTACAGGCAGTTACTAGGGCACAAGCATTAAAATAGGATAAACAGATTGAACAGCCAGAGCCAAGTGACTCAGGAGAGTCTAGTAAGAGGAAACCAAGAACATGGAAGGATACCAGAGAGAAGGCTAATCGCAAGTGGAACAAAAAGATATCCGAACTAGAAGAAAGCCTAAGGGATACCAAAACAAAAATAGAAGACATTGCATCTCAAAGCCCCTCTCATGCCGAACCTCCATCCACACCACCTCATCCCACACCACCCATTGTAAATAAACCACAAACAGGGTCTGTTCTAGCAGATCCAGCCCCAGAAGGCTTGGACATGATGTTCAAGGCCTATCAGGCTCATCTTCAAGAAGGGCCAACAGTTGCGAACCTCGACAAGAGTTACCCTAGAGCAGACTTAGAGATTGAACGAGCAAAAATGTGCATGAAAATGGTAGAAGTGGTTCAAGCTATGCTTGAGACTAGTCAAAAGTTCAATCAAACAAACTCTGTCAAGCCAGATTTGCATTTCCAAGGCTTACTAGAAAGATTAGAGCAGTTGGTAAACAAGCCGCAGGTTTCTTTACCTCCACAGGCTCAACCAATTGTTGGAAGAGAAAGCTTACCGCCAACAAAAGATTACGTTCCTGATTCCATAAATGAGGGAGCACCTCTTTCAATTCAACAGTACTCTCAAGAGTTCTTGCGGGAAATACAAGAAGAGAAATGGGCCAAGGAGAAGGGTAATCCCCCTCCTATTCCTGAGATTGATGACCTTCATGATCAATTTCCCCAAGACATTTCATCTATCTATGGAGACCAAATAGAGCAACATGAAGATGAAAGATTAGATTTCGAATCTAATTCTTTACAAGAGTTGCCACAATTCCCAGGCCCATGGGAATCTGAATCTCTTCAGATCAGAGCTCCCACAATATTGGTAAGAAATGAAGACTCAATGGTTCCAAGAAACACTGATGTCGTGAAGAACACTAAGGTCCAGTGCCATCTCACGGTAGAAGAGCTGCTCAAAGCAAAACCGGAGCTATGGAATCATGTGAAGGATCAGGTTCGAGAACATGATTCCAATATGCCAAAAGTAGGCGCTAAGCAAAAAGTACCAGAGATACCTCTAGACAAAATAGGGGACATGAGTGAAGGTGAAGAAGGTAATACTTATCTTCCGATCACCTATCAAGGTTACACAACCAAAGCAATCGTAGATTCAGGTGCGGGTGTTGCTATTGCGACCACCTCCTTGTGGAAGCAATGGGGCAAACCCACATTAAGACCAACTAGAATGAAGCTTCAAATGGCGGACGGTCATTTTGAAAGACCTCTAGGATTTCTCAAAGGGATAACTCTAACCACTTGTGGTATAGAGTTTGAACATACATTTGCTATATGTGACTTTGAGAAAAATAATGTCTATGAAATGATCCTAGGAATTCCCTTCCTACGACAATTGCAAATAGTACAGGATTGGGGAACCAACTCCTTGTACTTACAACACTTAGGGGTCACCACCAAGGTCAATTTGAAGGATTACACCTTCAGAGATGTACCACCCCTACAGTGGAATCCTATCCACAAAGCAAAAGAAGATTCAATCTCTGTGCATTTTGGAAGTTCACCTGATCCATCATGGCTGCATGAAGATACTCACTTGTGGATGTGCAAGGTTGCAGAGGAAGAGGAAAACGCCTAAAAGCAAGGGAAGAAGGAACTTCCCCAGGAGATAGACCAATCAAAGACCCAGCCTATACACCAATGATATTTCCAGATGAGGAATTTGAGCCTCATGGTTGGGCAGAAATCTTAGCTACCATGGACATTGCAGTCAATGAAGAACAATGGACACCTCATTGTGATGAGGAGGGTTATGATATTTCAGTGTTCATGTGTCAGCCCTTGTTGGAAGAATGTGATCCTAGTGAGGTCATAGAAGAAGAAGAGAATGACGATGATCTAGAATCCATTGTGATGGATACTTACTTTGACTCAGAGGAGCACTATCTAGAAGATGTAGGAGTATTGACTCAAAAAGAAGAAGAACCCCTCACAAGCATTAAAACTATAAATACAAAGGATGGAAGTGAGGATAGTCAAAAGAAAAAGAAAAGAAAGCAGTAAAACAAGAAGAGGAGGAATCGTTGTTTGAGGTACCAGAAAATTTCAAAAAATATGAAGTTGTGGATAGGAAAATTTTGGTACAAATGCCTAAGAGAGAGGCCATTATAGGAGAAGCATATGACAATAAAGAAAAGACCAAAAAAATTGTAGTGACCATTGAAGGAAACAAAGAGCGATGTACGTACATAGGAGATGACCTAAGTGCAAAAGAAGAAGCAGAGCTTGTAGCTCTATTAAGGGAATATAGGGACGTGTTTGCATGGCACTATAAAGACTTGAAGGGAGTGGATCCGAAAATTTGCTCTCATACTATCCCCATGACGCCTGATGCCAAGCCCACCAAACAAAAGCCCTACACATATAATGACAATTATGCATCTAAAATAAAAGAGGAAATTGACAGGTTGATTGAAGCTGGATTTATCTATGAGATTGAGCATACTGAATGGGTATCCCCCATTGTAGTGGTGCCCAAGAAGAATGGAAAATTGCGAGTGTGTATTAACCTTAAAAAAAGTTAATGCCGCTACGATCAGAGATAGTTGTCCGCTTCCAATCACTGAACATTTATTGGAGCATGTTGCAGGCAAGGAAGTTTACAGCTTCCTTGATGGATTTTCAGGTTACAACCAAGTAGCCATTGCCCCAGAAGATCAACATAAAATGGCTTTTGCCACAGAATGGGGAATCTTTGCATTCCGTGTGATGCCATTTGGGCTCACCAATGCACCTGCAACATTCCAAAGGCTCATGTGCCATGTCTTCAAGGAGTTCTTGCGAAAGAGCTTGGAAGTATATGTGGATGATTTATGTGCTCATTCCCAAGAGAGAAGATACCACATCCCTAAGCTCAGACAGATTTTCAACAAGTGTAGAGAATATCGAGTTTGTCTGAACCTAGAGAAGTGTGTATTCATGGTACGACAAGGTAAAATCTTAGGTCACATTGTTTCTAAAAATGGGATATCTACAGATGAGGATAAAGTAAGAGCCATAGCAGAGTTGCCCAGACCAAGGAATGTTAAAGAGGTACAAGCCTTTATGGGCCATTGTGGTTATTACCGTAGGTTTATCCACATGTATGCCATCATAACTAAACCTCTTTATGGGTTGTTGACAAATTTTGAGTGGAATGATGAATGCGAAAATTCCTTCAATGAACTGAAGAGACGTTTGTGCTCAACACCAATACTGACCACTCTTGACTGGAGTAAACCATTCCATGTCCATGTGGATGCATCCAATCACGCAATAGGATGTGTGCTAGCACAACCCACAGGTGAAGGAAACCTAGATTTGCCGATAGCATATGTTAGCAGGCAATTGAATGCTCCTTAACGAAACTATACCACAACTGAGCGAGAAGGTTTAGGCATGGTATATGCTGTGAAAAAGTTTAGACACTACTTGTTGGCCAACAAGTTCAAGTTTTTCACTGATCATCAAGCTTTATTATATTTGGTCAATAAACCTTGCAATACAGGTCGCTTAGTAAGATGGTTCCTCTTACTAATGGAATACGATTTTGAAGTGGTTGTCAGGAAAGGTAGGACCCACCTTAGGGCGGACCATCTTTCTCGCATCACTTCAGGAGAGCCAACGCAAGGACTGTTTGATGAATTATCGGATGCTTATTTGTTCAATTTAGAAGTTGTTCCTAAATGGGCAAATAAGTTAGTACCAGTCCTAACCTTCGGACCTGTAAACAAGAATGTGAAAACGAACAAAGAAGAAATTGTAAGATCACAAAAATATCAAATATTGGTAGGAAGCATGTACAAACAAGAGACAAATGGTGTATTAGCTTGTTGTGTCGAGGATGATGAACATAGTAGTTGGTTGCAACAAGCCCATGAATGATTGCTAGGAAATCACTACTCTAAACAATGAACATTGCAAAATCTTAAACGTTTAGGAGTGTATCGGCCTAGCATGGACAAAGAAATACAAGAATGGATTAAGAATTGTCATGTGTGCAAAGAAAGACCCCCAGAGGAACATGCTACTCTTTATCACGTATCATTAATTCCAGAATGGAGCACTCCATTGGTAGAATTCATGAGATCGGGATCACTACCGAACGAGGCTAGTCTAGCAAGAAGACGAAGCATGGAGCAAGAGCCTCAAGACTATGCCTTAGTAGGAGAGAACCTATATCGAAGAGGCAAAGATGGTTACCTAAGACTGTGTGTTCATGAATCAGACTATTTGAAAGTCTTAGAAACTACACATAGTGGTGTTGCAGGTGGACACTTTGGGCCTGACTGAGTAATTAAGACCATTCTATTCTCAGGACTTTGGTGGCCCACTCTTCATATGGATGCACATAACTATGTGAAGAAATGTGACACATGCCAACGTGCCCAATACCCAATTAGAAAAGATGAGATGACTTTGAGGCCAATGATGGGAGGACGTGCATTTTCGAAGTGGGGTATAGACTTCGTAGGTCCCATTAACCCCCCAGCTAGAAACTCCCATGCGGAATACATTATTGTAGCCACTGATTACCTTACCAAATGGGTGGAAGTAAAAGCCACAACAAAGAATGATGCTCAAACAATGGCTAAGTTCTTATTTGAAAACGTGTTCACTAGATATGGGTTACCAATAGAGTTGGTTAGTGATAAAGGTACACACTTCTTGAACGAGGTCATTGAAAATCTCCATCAAGAATTCATGGTGATACACAAGAAGTCTCCCCCCTATCATCCCCAAGCTAACGGACAAGTCGAGAGCACAAATAAGATCCTATGCAACGTATTGACAAAACTGGTAAATAATAAACGCTCTGATTGGGATAAACAGCTTCATCATGTTGTTTGGGCTTACCGAGTTGCCTACAAAACGGTACTCAATGCCACTCCATTTCAGATGGTCTTCAGACAGAATGCTATGCTACCATTGGACTTCCTAATCTGAGCATTAAAAGTAGCACAAGAGCATGAGTGGAATGGACACGAGTTGTCCTCCAGGATCTTTGATCTAGAACGCTTAGGTGAGACGAGGCTATGAGCGGCAGCAGGCATTTATGCTGCAAAGAAACGGCAAAAGGCATACTTTGATGCTCATATAAAGGATAAAGGGTTGAAAGAAGGAGATCTAGTGCTCGTTTATACGCTAAAGCAACATGCCCACAAATTGGAGAAACGAGGATATGGACCCATGATCATTAATAGAATCTCCACTAGTGGTGCGGTTCAATTGGCCACTTTAGAAGCCATATCAAGAACCTCTTACAGAGGATATGCTAATGAGACTCAACACTGCTAAGAAGCAAAAAGAAGAGGAGCTAAGGGTTAGAGAAGAAGCACAAGCAGAGTCTAGAGAGCGCATTAGAAGAAATAAGTTATGACGACTAGGCCTAGATGTCAACACAAAAGCTCCAAAATATCACATGGACATGTGCCAAAAATCGGACCTAACTACTTCTCAAAAAATTGACCGACGCCCCTTTGTGACCATAGAGGTAGGACAAGGAAAGAGTGTAAGGATTGTGAGAGCATTGGTTGGCTCGGGTGCAGCATCTAGTGCAGTCAGACTTTCGTACTGCCAAGACCTGCAAGTGGACATCAAGCCCATAGAAGCATATCTCATAGGATTGGGAGGTGTGGAAACCCCTTGTTTGGGCAAGGTGGAACTTCCCATCTACCTTCACGATGTTCCAATGAAAGTCAAAATGCTAGTGTGTCACGATGAGGACCTTACAGAGCCACTTGTCTTGGGTCAAGATTGGATTTATGACCATGCAGTCAACTTGAACCTAAGAAGTCAACTTCTTCAAGTTTGGTACATGAACAATGCATTACATTAGAATTAGACAATTGCATGCTCACAGATCATGGCACCACACACTCTCTCAGTTCCTCTAAGACCAATCTTCATGAACAAGATGTTGTGTGTGTCAAAAGCTCTATGACCCAGAAGAACTCAATCATGGAAGAACAGGCTCAAAGACAAGCAGACTCCTCCTCTTGCTCAAAGACTAAAGCAGTCACAACAACTTGACCAAAGAAGCAAGTAACACAGCCCAAGAGAACTGCTATACCAACTACAAAGACAAAACTCAAGAAGAAAGAAACTCCATGCACGAAGCAGATATGGGTTAGAAAAGAAGAGCAACCACCAGCTTTGCCGCAACAATTTCCATCCAAGCGGGCTAATCACGCCAAAAGAAGCAGCAAGAAACAAGGACAAGCTCAACCACCAGGTCTTCGACAAATTTGGGTGCCTAAGAAATTAGTTGCAGCTCAACAAGGGTGATTATAGATGTGGGTACCCAAGAAGCTCTTACACACACAACGGCCTATGCTCCCCACCATGCTAAAGGACTCAGCAAAGAAGCCAAGGAGGGAAAAGGGTAAGAACAGAGCACAAAGACCAAAAGAAGATAAACTCAACCCTTCTGCAAAAGTAAGCAAGCAATCATCAAGGATATGGGTTTGGAAGCCAAAAGCACCAGCAACATCCACAGAACCAAAGAGCCAACGACACTGGATACCAAAGTTTGGAAAGCATCCAAAGATGAAGTGGCCTGAGGTGATCTCTACAGGGCCAAATCCTATTCTAAAATGGGTTCCAATTAGGAGGATTACATCATTTCGAGATCCAATCGATACCTCCAATCACAGAATGCATCAAGTATGCAAGTAACATCAAAAGCCTCGACCAGAAACAACCATGTGCCTTTGGCATAACCCTGTCTTTTGCACCATTTAGGTCATGCATTTCCAAAGTATGCATCAATATAGGGCCACAGTACACGGCCGTGCATAGACACAATTGAGAAATCCTAGGCACATGAGACACACTCAACATATGTAATATATTTTATTGATCCTAACCACCTTCTTCTTGTTTTGCAATTGTTCCAAAAAAAAAAATAGGTCCATGCGCTCGACAACACTCATCGGTGAACCATCAGCAAGGACGTTCATCAACCAGAAAGACAAGCCAATCGTCAATCACTGTGATGGGCATACAACACGAAGAGACAACAATCGACTGACCTTTCACCATGGTAAGCACAACCTACTTTGGCAACATGCTCACCATGATAGATTAGGAAGCCTCTTCGTCAGCATACCCTTGAGCACTTAGCTCAAGATCCAATCTCTTGCACCATACTTCTTCCCATATATTTTCCAAGTACGCATACATAGGGCCACATTACAAGGCCATGCACAAGACACATATTTTGTTCAACCCATGCACTAATGCACTTACCCATCATACATTATGGGTTACAAGTACTTGGCATGAAAACTATGAAAGCCATCTTTCAAAGAATCAGAAGACATCAAGGTGACCACTACAAGAGCAAGGAATCCATCCACCACTGAGAGTTGCTCATAATCAACATTGACCACCTCCTTTGAGCAACTAGTAGTTTTGGACAGCTCACAAATGCACCATCAAGATGGAATACAAGGAAGAAATACATACAAAGGGACTACAAACTGCAAGAGCTAGCAGAGGCAAAGTGACGAACCAGACAAACGACCACGATACATTGGGAAGATGGATCGCTCCTGTTGGACGTAAAGGACACTACCTCTCAATGTACTACATAGAACAACCACTACAACAAGGGTCTGTCAGGGACGACAGACTCAAGAGGGGGGGAGTGTTGAAGCTCAAGGTCAAGGAAAAAGGAAGTGGACACACAAGAAGAAGGAGCAAGTAGGGAGCTCCAAGAAGCACCTGTCAAATTTTCAGAAGAAATCCCTATAAAAATAGTGATTTTCATCACTAAAAACCATTGTAAATACCATTTTCCATTTTTGTAATTCCATTTTGTTCAAGCCGAGGAGTCCTCGAGCTTGAGGAGTATTAGAACTACCATCCTACCAATTTTCATAATTTTTAGACTCTGTTTGAGCCCCCAAATAAGCCCTAGAACCTATTTTTTAACTAGGTCGGACACTAGGTCTGGACAGGGCCAAAACCATTCAAAAAACTATAAAAAGGGCTGGAGAGCTCATTTTTGCAGGTTAGCTTGTTGTAGATTTCAGCTTTGTAAGATATTTCTATTGTAATCGAAGCTTTCCATTGTTCCACTCTTCACTCTTACTTTGTGTGCATGTGTGTGTATGTGTGTGCATGCTTGTGTGCTTTCACTCATGCACTTGTGCCATCACTTGCTCACGGTCTTCATACCGGTCCTCACGTCTCCACGGATTGACATTTATGAGGTGAAGCTCCTCACGTTGGTACTTGCCATTGTACTAGAGTGACAACTACCCTATCGAGTTCTGCTAAACTTGTTGCAGACTTTGAGGCGCTTATAGTGGCAAACCAAAACCTATATATATCTTTGGCACTAAAAGATGAAATTGCATGCACAAGCACTGCAATAGTGCATTATGACATTATTACCCGAGGGGTGTTGACAATGCCCTAGATGAATCAGGGACCTACTCTGACACCAATTTTTGGAGTTCAAGGTCTGAAGAAGCACACAAATAGAACAAGGAAGAAGAAGAATCTTGGAGCACAACACACAATACTGAATGTTTTACCACTAGAATGTACAAAGATAAGTGACCCGTTAGGGTAATAGGCATATATACAAGCCGAGGTAAAAAACCTCCTAAAGAGGGAAAAAAGTGCTCCGATGGTCCTAATGTGTTCACACACATTACTACCTAAATATATCAACATGCATGTATGTGCTTTTCACTCACATTTTCTTGCCACAATTGCTCTGGATCTTCATATCCTCCTAACGTCTTTGCAGATTGAAAAGTAAAGGAGGTGGTGCTCATGCTTGGGTTACACCAAATTTTGGCACTTGCCAAGGAGCATTGCTCAAGGATGAGGGTTGTGATGGTAAGATCATATATTTGTGACATTGGAAGGTAAAAAATAGTAATTTTTTGTTAATTTTTTTATTTTTTTCCTCCACCTTCATCATCATCATCATCATCATCACCATCTTCTCATATCTTCATTTGCATAGAATTTTTCTCGTTTTTAATTGTATATTCCCTATTTTCACCTCATTTTTCATTCGTGGTTATGTGAGAGAGAGTGAGAGAGAAAGTGCTTGTGTGTTCAACTCTCTGTGATTTTTGTGATCCTCAGCATGACACATAAGCCTCAACACTCAATTTTGAAGTTTTCACCAAAACTCTCAGAAAACCATGACTTTATGGAAAATTCAAATTTTTTAAGAGCATCGGGATCGCCTTAGTGTTCGAAGTTCTTGTCTAAAATCATTCACAACATCTCAATTCTCTGGTTTTCACAACGTGACAATTGTCTTGGAGCATCACGATTGTCTAACTTTCACAAAATCACAATTCTTTGGTTGTCACAACATCGCAGTTTTCTCATAGCATAGCGATTGTCTGACTCTCATAAAATTGCAATTCTCAGGTTGTCACAACATCGTGATTGTCTTAGAGAATCATGATTTTCTGACTTTCACAAAATCACGATTCCCTGGTTGTCATAAAATTGCAATTATTTCACATCATTGCGATTATCTTACTCTCCCAAAATTGCAATTATCTGGTTGTCACAACACCATGATTTTTTAACAGCATCTCAATTGTCTGACTCTCACAAAATTGCAATTCTTTTGTTGTCACAATATCATAATTCTCTTAGACAATCATGACATTTTCACACAATCATAGCTGCCTTAAACAAGTACATGAATATCCTAAGAGGTTCTATTTGTCTGTTTGGCCCCCAAGAGCCTGAATTGACATAAATTCCTCATCCAACATCCATTTTTTGAGCTCTAGTGTTTGCCAAAAAGCTCCTTTTGAATTCCACTATACCTCAACTATCTTTTTTGAAAATAATGTGTTGATTTTTATTGGCATAATTTGAAGTTGACCTTCAAGTGGGATTAGGAAGCCAAGGGAGCTCTAGAGGATTTCTCAGCGATACAAGGGGGTAAATGGGTCTTTGAAAAATGCTTGAATCAAAATTTTCTATCAAATAAATTAAATTTAAAGCTTGATCTAAACTTGGGACTTTTATGAGTCCATAAGAGCCATTCAAGGGTGTCCAGAGCAAGGTAAAGTGCAGAACAATGCAAGGTTTGGGGAGCATGCTTACTGGACATCAAAGTGCTTTTCAGAGCACTAAATTCAAGGTTGGAGGAACTCTCAACCCCCTTAGTCAATTTCTAATATAGGCTAAGTGTGATTAGTGGTAGTGATTAATTAGGGTGATGCTAGGCATGAATCAAGTCCAAGAAACCCTAATTTCTCAAGTTCAAGCATAGCTAGAATATTGTTGCAAAAAACCCTAAGAGAATAGGACAAAAATTGATCGATCATATATCAAGTTGCGATATAATTCAAGTATTCATAATGATGCAATCATGGACAAGATCTTACACCCAAAAGGGAATTTGAAAAGAACAAGTGATTGTGCAAAAGAAACACAACAATGTGGTTGTACTCAAGAAAAGATAGGTTAATAGATCAGGATTATGAACCTTAGATCAGGTAGACACCTAGTTTAGGATAGACAAGACATTAGATGCTCTGAAGCTGGTGTCAATCACACAACCAGGTCATGGGCTCAACAATGCACTAACTTCCCCTATGTGCTAAGTTTAGAGACTAGTGATTTGGAGATGTCATATAGCATGGAGAGACCTGCAACCAATTCAAGCATAGCTTACCTAGAGACACTAGAGGGTCCCTATAAGACTCAACTGGAATATATTAGGACCAATCAATTAGGTGCTCCCATCTATGAGGATGGTCTAAGGAGATCAGTAGTCCAACTCAAAAACCCGGATCAACCCTTTGGACTCGATCACCTAGTGGTTAAGCTCGAAGAGGGTTCTTATATTGACAAGCAAGGAACCATATACGTGGTCACCAACTTACTAGATAGGAGAGATGAGTTCGGATTGATCATACCAAAGTTTGATATGAGAGACCCTGATCTAGGAAAAGAAGGATAAGAACCTAGAACTCCTCGAGGAAAGTCTATCCTGTCCAAAATACTCACACCAAAATGGGTTCCTCAGGACAAGTCAGCCATAGAACTCTTTGTTAACCAAGAAACTGATGAAGTTTTTTAGAGAATTCAAGGACCCAGAGATCCTTGGCAAGGTAATCTATTTGGATAACATCTCAGAAAGAGTATTTGTAGTGACAGATCAAAATAGGCTTGTTTACACATGTCAGGGTAAATCAATGTTTCCCTTACATACATCCACTACTTATCATGATCAAGGAGGTGCAAGATTGCCCCATGTCCTACACCTCTTAAGTGTAACACAGATGAAGCCACTTCAAATACCAAAAAGGAAACTACCTGCAAGGAAAAACAATCTATTGAAGTTGTTTATTTTCCCATTGATGAAATTCTTGCAGGGTGGATGGAAGAAAATGAAGAACAAATCGATATCCAAAGTGGTCTTGCATATGAAACTCAAAGTGCATTGGATAAAATGATGGATGATCCCAAAGATGAAGAAGAACCTCTACATGCATTGATGGATAGGAATCCTATCCAAGAAATTCAACTAGGCAATAAGGAAAACCCTCATCTAGGACTTTAGCCTCACCTATGCAATGGGTTTATCCAACTCCTAAGTTGATAACATAGGATTTCATTGGGTTTACTAGTGGCCACCTGGTTATGCAATTATCCAAAGATGATTTTGAAGGTAACTTCTTTTATGAAAATTTATGCAAATATATTTGCATGACATTACAAGGATTTGGAAGGAGTACCTGTAAGTTTTGGAGAACTGAGGATTCCACTTATTGAAGGAGCCAAACTAGCAAGGGGGAAAGTCCATAGATTGAATCCAAAGTATGATGAAGTTTTCTACTTGGAGATCCAAAAGATGGAGGACGTTGGAAGTATTCTAATGGAGCAATCAGAGTGGCTCATTCCCATGGTCATTATGCCGAAAAAGAATACAAACAAAATCAGAGTATATGTGGATTTTAGAGCACTTGACAAGGTCACTATTCCAGATCGGTTATCCATGCCATTTGCAAAATAGGTTATGGAATAAGTGGCTGGACATACACTCTACATTTTTGTGGATGGAATAAGTGGCTGGACATACACTCTACATTTTTGTGGATGGATTTAGTGGGTATAACCAAATATCCATCCATCATGGGGATCAAGAAAAGATAGCACTCATCACACCATGGGGGATATATGTTTATGTTAAGATGCCTTTTAGAATAAAAAATGCCCCAACCCATTTCAATAGAACAATGAACCTTATTTTTGGACCTTTGCTTTTGGAGGCTCTTTGGATTTTCATGGATGATTTTTCATCCTTCTTAGT
The DNA here is from genome assembly GCA_020310875.1 of Ceratopteris richardii. NCBI lineage: Eukaryota > Viridiplantae > Streptophyta > Polypodiopsida > Polypodiales > Pteridaceae > Ceratopteris > Ceratopteris richardii. The sequence goes on along the minus strand of CM035411.1, from coordinate 167,813,417 downwards.
TTTTTGCACTAGTACTCCTATGAACTTCTTGGATCATCATTTGATCCAAACTACATCAGGTCTTAATGGATGCAAGGAAGTTGGATCCTTATAAGTGTCACTTTCTAGTGATAAAAGGTACTATCTTTGGACATGTGGTGTGTGTAAAGGTATCACCCCTGACATAGATAAAATCATAGTCATATTAAAGCTACCCAGGCCTAGGACACCAAAAATAAATTCAACGTTTTTTTAGATCATATTGGTTACCCTGGAAGATTCATTAAGATGTATGTAGCCATAGCTAGACGATTCGCTAGGCTCATAGGTAAAGAAGTCCCATTCAAGTGGGATAAAAAAGATGAAATAACTTATCAGGTGTTGAGGTATAAGTTGGTGGCTTCACCAATCCTTGTTACACTTGGTTGGTCAAAGGTTTTCCATGTCCATGTAGATGCAAGTGCGTATGCAGTGGGAGCATTTCTTAAACAACACAATGAGGAGTATAAGTTGGATAGAACCATTCAGTATGCAAGTCAAATTCTAACAAAGGCAAAGAAGAACTACAATACTACTAAGAGGGAGACCTTGGAAATGGTATTTTTTTCCAAAAATCCTACCATTACTTGTTAGGGGTAAAATCTATCATAATTACTAATGACCAACCACTAAGGTATGTATTAAACAATCCGCACGTATGGAGGTGGATTCTATTATTTTAATAATATGATTTCATTGTAGTGCATAGATAAGGTAAGGAAAATGTTATGGCTGATCATCTATCTTGGATTAGCCTAAAGAACTAGAACACTGGAGTGGAGGATGATTTCCCGATGTTGAGCTATTCATAGTTCAAGCACAAGGGTGGTATGGTGATATCAAAGATCTTATCAAGACTGGTAAGTATCCATATAATTCAATTTTGTGCAAAGGAATATGTTGCTACTAAAGAGAAGGTCGTTTACATTTATTGAAGCCAAACTATATAGATGTGGTAAGAATAATATGCTTAGGAAGTGCATGGAAGGAGAGAAGGCAAGGCACATCATCGAGACAATACACAAACGACCAAATGATGGGCAACTCCTTAGCCATATTATGAGCTATAGAATCCTAGATGTTGGTTTATGGTTGCCAACGTTATTCAAAGATGCAAAGGAAAGGACTCAGGCATGTGATGTCTATCAAAGATGTCCAAACCCACAAAGCAGATAAACATCCATCAATTGTCTCCACATCATGGCAACCATTTGAGAAGGGGGGGTGTTAGATTTTATAAGGCCTATCTATCCTGCATCCTTTCCAAGACATGATAATTATTTACTAGTTTCCATTGACTATGCAAAAAAGTGGGCCAAGGCTATTGCTTCTCTAGATTTCACAACCCAAACAAATGTTGTTTTTTTCTACAAGAACCTTTTTTGCAAGCTTGGTTGTCCACTTGAAATCTACAGTGATCAAGGAACAGATTTTGTTAATAAAGTTTTGTATGAAGATTTTAACAAGTACAAGGTTCTCCATCGTACTTCCTGTGCATATTATCCAAGGGCCAATGGATAAGTAGAGTCCACAAATAAAGTATTGATAACTCTTGTGAGGAAGGAATGTATGTTAAAGCCCACTACCTGGGGTATGACTTATCTAGGCACATTATGGGCCTATAGGTTGGCATGCAAATAAGCATGCCACTTCCCCTTTTAATTGATCTATGGAGTAATTCCTATTAAGAACTTTTAGTTTTTACATGGCTCTCCCTGAACAAAGTGTGCACATGTAAGAAAGGATTTTAGGATCTCTGTGAGACTATCGACACTCAGCAAATTTGAACTAGATGCGGCAAAGCGATAAGAGGAGACACACAACAAAGGAAAGGAAGCTCATGATAAAAATTTATGGACAAAAAAATTATATATTGGTATGCTTGTTCTCTTACATAGACCACAATTACAAACAAAATTATGAGGCAAGTGGCTTCCTCATTGGGAAGGACCATAAAAAATTAGAGAAATGCTATTGTTCATGATCAAGGTGGGTTGTGTTGTCTAGGCACCATGAGACAAGGAAGCCAGAGACAGGAGAGCCAAAGAGAAGAGCAAGGAGGGCCAATCAAACAAAGTAGTCAATGACAATAAGTTCAAACTCTATGAGCGATCAAGGTAGGTTAAGTTGTTCAAGGGAGCATGAGACAAGGAAGCCAGAGACAAGAGAGCCAAAGAGAAAAGCAAGGAGGGCCAAACAAACAAAGCAGTCAACACTGATAAGGTAGGGAATATGCCTAGTCACCAATTTTCACATCCCATTACACATACAAACAATGATATTAATCACTAAACCTCATTGTCAAACTTTATTTCTGATAGTTCAAAATCCATTTTTTTCAAGACAAGGAGTCCTCAAGCTTGAGGAATGTTAGAAGAATCCTTGTATCAAGTTTCATAATTTTTAGATATCATTGGAGCCTTCAAATTAGCTTAGGAGCCTAATTTTTAACTAGGCCAAACACTAGGTTTGGAATAGTCCGAAACGAGTCTAGAAACTATAAAAACAGCTAGAGAGCTCATTCTAGAGGTTAGATCTTTGGGATTTGAGCTTGTATGAGTATATTTTGTATCTTGAAAGGAGTGCAATAGAAGATTCCATTGTTATGTCTCTCTTTATCTTGCCTTGTGTGTATGTGTGCATGTATGTGTGTGCATGCTAGTGTGCCTCTCACTCATGCAACACTTTCTCATGGTCATCATACCACCCTCACTTCTACATAGATTGAAAATTATGAGGTAGATCTACTCATGTTGGTTCTCACCATTGTGCTAGAGTGACCCCAGATTTGGTGCCATTGCCAAGGAGCAACCTTTGAGGATGAGCCTATGATGATAAGATGTAGAGATTTGATGTTGGGATCATAAGTAATTTTCTCTATTCTTTGCTTTTTATCTTCTTCATCATCATACCTACCCTCCCTCATATCCCCCTACCTCCATCTCCATCATTGAAAAAACTCGATCTTCTTGGTCATATTCCTACCTCCACTTCATTTCTCTCATTCCATTTGTGATAGAGCAATCTAGTGCATTATGTTTTCTGTGTTTTTGTGAGCTTACTTGTAGGTACTAGCATCAACGTAGTGTCAACAGTTATGACAACTTTGTGCATGCATATCAGGATGAAGACCTCTATCCATTGCGATAGATAGAAAATTTCGATATCTTGTAAATGAAAGTAAAGCATTGTAGGCTACACCATGTTCACATCATGAATCACTAAAATTTTTGCAAAAATAGGTATTCCAACAGATGGAAACCCCAGATAGACACATGTCTATCACATGATAGATGACATACAGAGGATCCTGATAAATTCTATCCATTGTGATAGAGAGGCAGGCATGACACACTATGTACATCGCAAAAAACCAATCTATCATGACAAACATGTCTATCGTGATAGACCTATCTATCATGACAAACATTCCCCACAATAGACTATCCATCATGACAAACAGAGCCTGCCCATCATGATAGACACGGGAAGATGGGAAATTTTTAGGGTTTTGTAAATTTTGTCAATTTTTGTTTTAAAATTTTGGAGTTTTGTAGATACTTTGTACTCCTTGGAAGAGTTAAGAAAGCTTGGAGCACCTGGCAAGCTTGGGAGCACACATCCTAGGAAATTGAGCATCCACAAAGGCATCAAGTGCACCGTTGGAAGAACTCTAAACCACCTTCGTCAATTTTCTAGCTTAGGCTAAGTGCGATTAGCAACCTTGATTAATTTAGGACTATGATAGGCATGAACAAGCTCAAGAGACTTTAATTTCTCAAGTTCAAGGATAGAGTACTGTAATTCAAGGAAAACTTTAATTGAAAATATTATAATTTGATTGAGAGAAACATCAACTATGACAAAACTTAAGTGTTCTTGATGACACTGTCACTCTAGCACAATGGCAAGTACCAACGTGAGGAGATCCACCTCATAAATGTTACTCAGTGGAGATGTGAGAACTAGTATGATAACTGTGAGCAAGTGAAGGCACGATTGCTTGAGTGAGAAGCACACAAGCATACACACACATACACACACACACGTGCACACAAGGCAAGAACAAAGAAAGGAACAAGGGAGTGCTTTCTATTACTCAAGAAATCTCTTACAATAGCTCAAAACTCTAACAAGCTAAACCCAAAAATGAGCTCTCTAGATCCTTTTATAGTTTTTGACTAGGTTTTGGCCCTCTCTAGACCTAGTGTATGGCATAGTTAAAAATTAGGTTCGAGGACTTATTTGGGGGCTCAAACGGAGTCTAAAAATTATGAAAACTGGTATGTAGCTATTTCTAATACTCCTCAAGATTGAGGAATCCTAGGCTTCCACAAAATGGAGTAGGAATAATAAAAAATGGTATTTACATTGGTGTGAAGTGAATAAAATCACTATTTGGAAAATGTTTCTCCTTGGAAAATTATGTGGCCTACTTGCGAGATCTTCGTTGACTACTCTGCTTGCTTGGTCCTGCTTGGCTCTCCATTTGTTATGACTCCCTTTGATGGCTTCTTGGTCTCGTAAGGCCTTGACTACCTTTGTTGCTACCAATACCCCCCTCTCTTGCGTCTATCATCCCTGACAGACCCTTGTTATCGAGAGTGCTTGATGTAATACTTGATGACATTGGTAGCGAGTTGATGTTCTTGGATGCATTTTCCTCTTGCCAATTCTATCATCATTTGATCCCAATTAGTTGGACCTGGAATGTTCAGATGTGGCAAGCATAACTGATCAGTATGTATGGCTCGTTCCACTGCAAACAGATGTAACAAATGTGTTGGTCTGGGAATGAAAATTTTGGAATGATATTCCTAGAACCCGATAGAGAACATTTCTTCAAAATCCTACTTGTAGCAAGCAGGTAGATACTTGATTCATGCATGCCATGCATATATTGTGTTGACAGAGGGGGTGTAGCTCAGTGATGAGTAACACCTCCTTTAATGTCAATCCGGGAAGACATGAGGATGGTATGAAGACCACGAGCAAGTGGAAGCACAAGTGCGTGAGTGAGAAGCACACAAGCATGCACACACATACACACACACGCGCACACACAGTAAGAACAAAGAGAGTAAGACAATGGAATCACTTCTATTGCAAGAAAGTTCTCATACAAGCTCAAACTACAAGAAGCTAACCTCAAAAATGAGCTCTCTAGCTCTATTTATAGTTTTTGACTAGCTTTGGCCCTGTCCAGACCTAGTGTCCGGCCTAGTTAAAAATTAGGTTCCAGGGCTTATTTGAGGGCCCAAACGAGATCTAAAAATTATGAAAATTGACAGGCAATTACTTCTAAGGCTCCCCAAGCTCGAGGACTCCTCGGCTTGTACAAAATGGAGCTACAAAAAGGTGAAATGATATTTACAAGGGTTTGTAGTGATGAGAATCACTTTAAAATGATGTGAGGGTTTTGAAAAAAATGAAGGGTTGCCTTAGTGCTAGATCTGCATGTGTGTCCGTACTTGCTTCTTCCCGTATCCTGTCAACACTCTCCCCCCCCTAGGGTCTGTCGCCTCTGACAGACCTTTGTTCTGCTGGTTGATCAATATAGTTCTGGAGAATGTCAGCGCCCACCTCCTGTTCTTTGATTCGCAGCCCTCGGATCAGGTCTCTCTGCAAGGTATCCCAATTGATTGGGCCCGGTATGTCCGTCTGTGGCGTTGTGTAGAGTTCTGAGTGCATCGTTTGTTCGCATGCAAAGAGGTGTAACAAATGGGTGGGCCGTGGCGCGAACACCTCTGAGTGTGCTTCCCAGAATCCCGTGGTGAACATTTCATCGAAAGTTTGCTTGTAGCAGGCAGGGAGATATCTGATGCGTGCGTGCCATGCGTAAGCCACTCGTATGCTCGGGGTTGTGCTCATATCATATAGCAGGTCGTAGTTACCATTAATAAATCCGGGAATAGGAGGTTGAATCCGGCATACATTGCGAAAAGTTTTGAGTACGACCTGCATCATATCAAAGATCTTGAGCATCATCTGGGCAGCGACATCTGGCATGGGGTGGAGACGTGGTATCCAATGTCTGATGGTTGCCATCATGTATGACACCGTGGGAGTACCGGTTGGGGGAGCGATGGCGGGGTAATTGAACCATTCTTTGCAATTGGCATTGTTCTTGACTTTGATTGCAAATGACTTCCATGTCCTTCTCCGTTGTACTGGTCCATAGCAGTTGTTATACTTTAAATGCATGGGTGCGTGGTCCAAAGTTCGTAGCATCTTGGGATAGGTCTCCAATAGCTTTTGCCTCCAGATGGGTTGATGTATTCTCCCTTTGCGCGCCTCCTCTGGAATGTCCTCCGGTTCAAATTGCGTTGCGAACATTGGGTACTTGTTGGTCTTACGTTTGATCTCAGCGTTGTAGTCTGCCAACAGTACAAAGTATGGCTTATATTGTAATTCTGAGCTGGTGATTAGTCTTCTAGGAGCCAGCTGTCTGAAGTATTCTGATTGAAGTATGGTTTCTTCAATGGTCTTCATGGCCAACATCTGGTAGGTGATACGTTCTTCATGAGTCTGCCCCATTTCTTCTACCTGTTTCATCCATGCCGATGGGGGTTCCTCATAAGTGTCCTGTCCCTCCTCAGTGGTTGTGCCTCCTGGAAAAGGTTGAGGTTCATAGTTCTCTTCATACGCTTCCTCCACTGGAATAATAACTTCTTCCTCTTCCATGGGTTGCTCAGGTGGGGAAGGAGGTCGCTCGTACTGCATCAACTTCAATTTTAATTCTGCAACATGTTGCCGTAACTCCCGTACGTCATTGGTCGTTGAATGTTCAGGTTCAGGTGAAGTAGCAGCGTCGGTCATCTCTTTAGGTTCCCGTTGGTGTGGTGTAGACTCTTGGGGTCTCTGTAGGTCCTTCAGTTGGTCGGTAAGCTGATCATGTGCTTCTAAAAGATTGGCATAAGTTTCCAATATCTGTTGTATGCTTTCTGAGGGAACCGCTTGAAATTTAGCCGGGTCTATGGGTGCTCCCGGGGTGTTCTCCATGGCAGCCTCGAGGTTCTCTTGGTTTTGTTGTTGAAGCCGTCTGTTCTCTTCTTGAGCTGCCGCCGGATGTCGTCGTAGCAAGGCCATGTTTCGTTGAAGCCTTGCATTGCGGCCCATTTGATCTCGCAGCTGTTCCTCCATGGCTTTGCTCTCTTCCATATGCCTCGTTTCGAGTTGCGCATTTGCATGTTCGAGGGCGGATATTTTGCTTTGTGACTCCGTATGACTGGACTCCAAAGCATTGACACGCTCTTGGAGTGTTGCTGAGAGGGTGCAGAGCTCTTTGTTATTTTCTTCCAATAATGTATATTCCTGCTTAAACTGAGTGGCAGCTTCGAGCATGGTGTCGAGTGCAAGACTAAATGAGGTGGATGCAGGGGTAAGGATGGAAGATGCAGGGGGTTGGGAAGTGGGAATGGGAAAAGTGGATGTTGTGCCTACAGTGCTTGGGAATGGCGACGTGAGTGAAATGATATGTGGTAATGTTGGGATAACAGTGGTGGTGGGGGATCCTGTGGATGGTGAGATGTCCATGGGATCGGACGTGAGAGTGTGTGATTCGTGCACTGTGAATACAGGAATGGTGGGTGGTGTGATAGTGGTGGCAGTGAATGTGGGGGAGTGAGTTTGGGAAAGGGACTTTTTATTATAAGTATCCACCTGCTGGAGTATATTTACAAGGTTTGTCCAGAATGAGGGTTGTGTGACTTGGGTTGAGTGTGAGTCAGTTGCTAGGGGAGTGGCGGATAGGGTTTGGGTGTGAGTGAATGGAAAAGGATGGGATGAGGTCTGGCTATTGGCAAGTGGTTGTCCAGGGGCGGGGAGATAGGAAGGGTGACCTATTATGGTTTGATCGGTGGCCGGATGACCGGTGTGAGGTTCCAAAATTTGGGTGGAAGTGTGGGACGTGGGTAAAGGGAAGGATGTAAAAACGGAGGTGTGTACAATGGTTTCGTGATGGGTGGATGTCGGTTGTTCAGGGGGAATAGTGGAGAGGGGTTCTGAAAGGTGGAGGGAAGGTGGTTGTGGAGATGGTGCGTGTGTAATTACCTCATGTTCGCGGGTGGGACTCGAGCTCGTCATGTGAACATCTTCTGAAATTATAGTAGGCAAGGCGGTAGAGGTTTCCATTTGAATCATTTTCCCGCGTCGTGGTCGTGTATCAATCCTTCGTTGATCGTAGACAGGGTTTTCCTGATATACCATTGTCCTCAATGCCTCCCCGATCCCACATGTCTCTGCCAATAAATTCAATGATTCCACAAAGTTGGAGTCCACATTCTCGGCTTGAAGCATCTGGTTCACTAGAGCTCTATTCGCCGCTTTTGTCGTCTTATGTCTTCTCTGTACCTGCTTGATTGTCTTGTACAGCCGTCTGAGTTGTGCTGTGTAGGCAGGGGCCTCCTCTTCACTGTCTTGCGGGTCATTTTTGTGTGCGCCTTCCTGCACTTGTGTGTTTTGTTCATGAGGATGTTGTGCCACTCCTTCCCCATGTACTCTGCTCGTCTCGCCCCGTGGCTGTTCTCTTTGGGCAGATGCGCCCGGACCCACATTGTCAAGGGAATCTTCACTGTCAGATAGAGGGACCGTCTGCAGAAATCTCTCAAAATCAAAGTTTGGGTCCTCGGTGAAGGTGGCCATCGCTGCAAATTCTGCATCGGTAGGTAGTGGAGGGGCAGAAGGAGTGGGCTGTACCACCTCTCTTGGTTGAGACTCTTGGAGATGGATTGTGATAGGTGCCACCTGGGCTTCCTCTCTAGTGGAGACTTCGGCGGTGGTTTCTGGAGGGATCAGGACCTGTGAAAGGGATCCATGCATTCTTTTTGCAGGCTGACTCCCTGACTTTCGCCCTTTGAACAGCTCCAGGTGTGCATACTTTAGGGCTCGGGCAACTGGCACGTCATATGCAAGACATCTGTAGATGATTCTTGTCAGCGCACAACAACCATGTAGAGTGGGCTTCCTCACTCCCCGCTTGCCTGCCTCATACACTTGATCTAAGATCCATACCGGCATCTTAATGGGCAAGCTTCCGGCCTCTGCTAAATATAGCCCGTACCATATCTTCTTGTGAGGCTGCGTAAAACGGTCCTGAGCGGGAAATGCAAAGTGCTGGAGGCACATCCGCAGGGGTATGGCGATGTTGGGGGTGAGGGCCCACATTTCTTTGAGCTTCTTGACTCTATTGCTTTTCATTGATTCTGGTATCAAGGGGTCGCGATCTGAAGGCACATGAGTGCCATACATTTGAAGGGCTTCCCTGATTAACGTTACATTTAATTCAAACTTCCTCATCTCCTCCAGATTGGATAAGGAGGGCACCCAGAATGTGCCGGAATGATCTTTATCCCCGGTAGGTGTTAGCGTAGCAATCAAGTAGTAGCACCTGAGGAAGTCGGGTTTAGGTAGAGCTGCACTGAAGTAAGCTTGTAGTCCTGCCTTTTGCCAGATATCTTGAAGTGGAGCTGCATTCTGTAAGGTCTCAAATTCTCTGGAAAAGAATTGGAAGGTCCACCAAACCCCTCCACACTCCATCTTTGACTCCCAGATGTGATCTGCGTCTCCCAAATCCCCTGGCATTTCATTGAACCAATGGGAGTGCCCTTTTACTCTTTCGGTTAGTCCACTGGGGGGATCTGGAATGGGAATCCTTCGCACATTCAAGAATTCTTCAGGCCGAGCTGTTGGTGGAGCTTCCACTGGCATGGCATCCCAATTGATAGGAGCACCAGATCCTGCCTGAGAGCTTGTGCCTGCTGCTGTTGCCATGAGAGTAGGTTGCTTATCTGCTGGAAGACGAAAGGCACATTAGTGTTGTATAGGAAACAAGATGTAGTGGTGTTCCCTTCACAATACTAACATGACAATCCCGGAGGTCAGTGGTTAGTGGTGAAGTGTTTATGATAGTGTGAGTGGCGGTTAGAGGTCAGTGTCATCCTAGATGCAAGTTTTGGGTATGCCATGGCTCGGAATGCTCCTGTTGTTAGTGTGGGTGGATTTACAGAATTGGGTCAGGGGGTTTAGTACACAGTTTAATTCTCCATGCTTGGATAGAGGGGTCGTAGCTCTTAGAGCTAGAAATGGGTAAAGGTTTCTGGATGGGTGTGTGATGTATTTGAGACCTTTTGGGTACCCAAATCTACGTGGGTGTGGGTCTATGGGTAAGGTATTTCTTGGCGATCCGAATTTGTCGAATGTTCGGACTTGTAGAAGAAGGTCGAGGGGATGGTGGATATTGATTCTGTTTCTGCCCTGCCTTTTGCTTGTCGATCTCGGCTTTGTTGGAGTTCTTCGGTGTTTTTTGTCCTTTTGGCACCCATATTTGTCTGGTGCCGCTTCCCTTGGTTGGCCTAAACTGCTTTCCTTGCTGCGTCTTGTGATACTGCCGTCGGTCTGGGTTCCTTCTTCATGGTTGACTCTGCTGTGGTTGAGGTTGAGAGGTCGGGTGGACGCTCTGCTTTGGAAAAGAAGGGAGTTCCAACACTTGCGTGACCTGCCCACTAGGAAATGATTCGTTCTTTAACTTTAATCTAGGCCTGTCCGCCACAAGTTTGGAAGGATGAGCACCGCAGGGTGTCGTGCTCATTTGTCTGCTGATGCAACCCACCTGACCGCTGATTGTGTCCATCTGCCCGCTGATTGTGTCCATCTGCCCGCTGATTGTGTCCATCTGCCCGCTGATTGTGTCCATCTGCCCTCGCGGATGGGTAGTTGCCTCTTCTAGTTTGCAGGAAGTTCCAGGGAAGGTCTCCTGTCGTCTTTCTGATTGACAACTGTCTATAGCCAAGCCCAAGCGGGTTGGTGTAGATGTAGCGTGAGTGAGCTGATCAAAGATCTTCCGGTCTTCCGTCGCATGTGTTTCATAGGGTCTAGGGTCACAACCGTTAGGCGGAATGCCATTAGGGAAGTCAAGCGGTATCACTCGCTTTTGCTCTAAGGTTCCAATCTGTAAGGAGCCTTGTCTAAGATTCAGGTCTACTGAGTGATCGTATAGCCAATCTTGGCCAAGGATTAGGGGTTCTATCAGGTCGTCATCATGGCACACTAGTAGCTTCGCCGTCATGGTCATATTCTTAATGAGGATAGGAAGATCCACCTCACCCATGCAAGGGGTTTCCATGCCTCCTAGCCCTATGAGGTATGCCTCAATTGGCCGCATTTCTATTCCTGAATCCTTATAGTGGGACCATCTAATCGCACTAGTCGCAGCACCTGAGTCAATTAAAGCCCTGAGTTCTTGGCAAGAGTTGCCGTGTTCTAGCCTAACTGTAATGAATGGTCTCCTGTCCACTATGCTAGGATGAGTGGTTGACTTTACTTGACACATGGCCATGGAATATCTGGGTGAAGTTTCCTGATGGTTATAATGTTCTCTCCCTAGTCCTTGTCTTCTTAGCTTCATGCGCTTAATGCACTCTATGGCCTCTGCCTGTGCTTCTTCTCGAATTCGTTTTTCCTCCTCTTTACGTTGTCTAGCAGTATTGAGTCGACTTAGCATTTCCTCCGTGAGGGGTTCCTGATACAGCTTGACTCTGCACCTGCTAATATAGTTTGGGAGGACATCCCCCTCTAAAGTGGCTAGTTGTACTGCTCCACTCGTGGAGATCCTATTAATGATCATAGGTCCGTAGCCTCTCTTTTCTAGCTTTCTTGCGTGTTGTTTCAATGTGTAGACTAAAACTAGATCCCCTGCTTTCAAGCCCTTATCCTTCACATGGGCATCAAAGTATGCCTTTTGCCGTTTCTTTGCAGCATAGATGCCTGCTGCTGCTCGTAGCCTCGTCTCACCTAAACGCTCTAGATCCAAGATCCTAGAGGACAACTCATGTCCATTCCACTCATGCTCTTGTGCTACTCTTAAAGCTGGGATTAAGAAATCTAGTGGTAGCACTGCATTCTGTCCGAAGACCATCTGAAATGGGGTGGCATTGAGTACCGTTTTGTAGGCAACTCGGTATGCCCAAACAGCATGATGAAGTTGTTTGTCCCAATCAGAGCGTTTATTATTTACCAGTTTCGTCAATACGTTACATAGGATCTTATTCGTGCTCTCGGCTTGTCCGTTAGCTTGTGGGTGATAGGGTGCTGACTTCTTATGTACCACCATGAATTCTTGAAGGAGATTTTCAATGACCTCATTCAAGAAGTGCGTACCTCTATCACTAACCAACTCTATTGGTAACCCATATCTAGTGAACACATTTTCGAATAAGAACTTAGCCGTCGTTTGAGCATCATTCTTTGTCGTGGCCTTTACTTCCACCCACTTTGTAAGGTAATCTGTGGCTACAATAATGTATTCTGCATGGGAGTTTCTAGCTGGGGGGTTGATGGGACCTACAAAGTCTATACCCCACTTTGAAAATGCACGTCCTCCCATCATTGGCCTTAAGGGCATTTCATCTTTTCTTATCGGATATTGGGCACGTTGGCATGTGTCGCAACTCTTCACATAAGTATGTGCATCCATATGAAGAGTGGGCCACCAAAGTCCCGAGAATAGAATGGTCTTAATTACTCTGTCAGGCCCAAAGTGTCCGCCTGCAGCACCGCTGTGTGCCGTTTCTAAGACTTTCAAGTAGTCTGATTCATGGACGCACAGTCTTAGGTAACCATCCTTGCCTCTTCGATATAGGTTGTCTCCTACTAAGGCATAGTCTTGAGCCTCTTGCTCCATGCTCCGGTTCCTTGCAAGACTAGCCTGATTGGGTAATGTTCCCGATCTCATGAACTCGACCAATGGAGCACTCCAGTCTGGGATCAATGACACGTGATAAAGAGTGGCATGCTCCACTGGGGGTCTCTCCTGGCACCCTGGACAACTCTGGATCCACTCTTGTATTTCTTTGTCCATGCTAGGCCAATACACTCCTAAGCGTTTTAGATTCTGCAATGTTCGTTGTTTAGAGTAGTGATTCCCTAGCAGTCCCTCATGGGCTTGTTGCAACCAACTAGCGTGTTCATCATCCTCGACACAACAAGCTAATACGCCCTCGGTATCTTGCTTGTACATACTTCCGGCTAATATTTGATACTTTAGCGATTTTACAATTTCCTCTTTGCTTGTTTTAACATTTTTATTTGCAGGCCCGAAGGTTAGGACTGGTACCAACTTATTTGCCCATTTAGGAACAACTTCTAAATTGAACAGATAAGCATCGGGCAATTCATCAGACACTCCTTGCGGTGGCTCTCCTGAAGTGATGCGAGAAAGATGGTCTGCCCTAAGATGGGTTCTACCTTTCCTGACAACAACTTCAAAGTCGTATTCCATTAGTAAGAGGAACCATCTTACTAAGCGGCCTGTATTGCAAGGTTTATTGACCAAATATAGTAAAGCTTGATGATCAGTGAAAAACTTGAACTTATTGGCCAATAGATAGTGTCTAAACTTCTTCACAGCATATACCATACCTAGGCCTTCTCTTTCCGTTGTGGTATAATTTCGTTCAGCTGCATTTAGTTGCCTACTAGCATATGCTATCGGCAAATCTAGGTTTCCTTCACCCGTGGGTTGCGCTAGCACACATCCTATTGCATGATTTGAGGCATCTACATGGACATGAAAGGGTTTACTCCAATCCGGACTAGTCAATATTGGTGCTGTGCACAAACGTCTCTTCAGCTCGTTGAAGGAAGTCTCGCATTCCTCGCTCCATTCAAAATTTGTTAACAACCCATAAAGAGGTTTAGCTATGATGGCATACATGTGGATAAACCTACGGTAATATCCACAATGGCCCATAAAGGCTTGTACCTCTTTAACATTCCTTGGTCTGGGCAACTCTACTATTGCTCTTACTTTGTCTTCATCTGTTGAGATTCCATTCTTAGAAACGATGTGACCTAAGATCTTACCTTGTCGTACCATAAACACACACTTCTCTGGATTCAGACACACTCGATAGTCTCTACACTTGTTGAAGATTTGCCTGAGCTCAGGGATGTGGTAACTTCTTTCTTGGGAATGAGCGCATAAATCATCCACATATACTTCTAAGCTCTTTCGCAAGAACTCTTTGAAGACATGACACATGAGTCTTTGGAATGTTGCAGGTGCATTGGTGAGCCCAAATGGCATCACACGAAATGCAAAGATTCCCCATTCTGTGCAAAGGCCGTTTTGTGTTGATCTTCGGGGGCAATGGCTACTTGGTTGTAACCTGAAAATCCATCAAGGAAGCTGTAAACTTCCTTGCCTGCAACACGCTCCAAAAGATGTTCGGTGATTGGAAGTGGATAACTATCTCTGATCGTAGCGGCATTGACTTTTTTAAGGTTAATGCACACTCGCAATTTCCCATTCTTCTTGGGCACCACTACAATGGGGGACACCCATTCAGTGTGCTCAATCTCATAGATGAATCCGGCTTCAATCAGCCTGTCAATTTCCTCTTTTATTTTGGCCGCATAATTGTCATTATATGTGTAGGGTTTTTGTTTGGTGGGCTTAGCATCAGCGGTCATCGGAATCGTATGAGAGCAGATCTCTGGATCTACTCCTTTCAAGTCTCTATAATGCCATGCGAACACATCCCTATATTCCCTTAATAGAGCTACATGCTCTGCTTCTTCTTCTGCACTTAGGTCGTCTCCTATGTACGTACATCGCTCTTCGTTCCCTTCAATGGTCACTACAATTTTTTTGGTCTTTTCTTTATTGTCATATGCTTCTCCTATAATGGCCTCTCTCTTAGGCATTCGTACCAAAATTTTCCGGTCTTCCACTTCATATTTCTTGAAATTTTCTGGTACTTCAAACAATGATTCTTCGTCTTCTTGTCTTACTGCTTTTCTTTTCTTTTTCTTTTGACCTCCTTCACTTCCTTTCTTTGAACTTATCGTTTTAATACTTGAAAGAGGTTCTTCTTCTTTTTGGGTTAACACTCCTATGTCTTCTAAGTAGTGTTCCTCTGAGTCAAAGTAAGTATCCATCACAATGGATTCTAGATCATCATCACTCTCTTCTTCTTCTATGAACTCACTAGGATCACACTCTTCCAACAAGGGCTGACACATGAACACTGAAATATCATAACCCTCCTCATCACAATGGGGTGTCCATTGTTCCTCATTGACTGCAATGTCCATGGTAGCTAAGATTTCTGCCCAACCATGAGGCTCAAATTCCTCATCTGGAAATATCATCGGTGTATAGGCTCCTGGGGGAGTTCCTTCTTCTCTTGCTTTTAGGCGCTTTTCCTCTTCCTCCGCGACCTTGCACATCCACAAGTGAGTATCTTCATGCAACCAGGATGGTTCAGGTGAACTTCCAGAATGCACGGAGATAGAGTCCTCTTTCACTTTGTGGATAGGATTCCACTGTAGGGGTGGTACATCTCTGAAGGTGTGATCCTTCAGATTGACCTTGGTGGTGACCCCTAAGTGCTGTAAGTACAAGGAGTTGGTTCCCCAATCCTGTACTATTTGCAATTGTCGTAGGAAAGGTCTTCCTAGGATCATCTCGTAAACATTATTCTTCTCAAAGTCACATATAGCAAACGTATGTTCAAACTCTACACCACAAGTGGTTAGAGTTATCCCTTCAAGAAATCCGAGAGGTCTTTCAAAATGACCATCTGCCATTTGAAGTTTCATTCTCGTTGGTCTTAAGGTGGGTTTGCCCCATCGCTTCCACAGGGAGGTGGTCGCAATAGCAACACCGGCACCCGAATCCACAATTGCTTTGGTTGTGTAACCTTGATAGGTGATCGGAAGATAAGTGTTACCTTCTTCACCTTCGCTCATGTCTCCTATCTTGTCGAGAGGTATCCCTGGTACTTTTTGTTTAAAGCCTACTTTTGGTGTATTGGATTCAAGTTCTGGGACCTGATTTTTCACATGATTCCAGAGCTCCGGTTTTGCCTTGAGGAGTTCCTCTACAGTGAGGTGACACTGAACCTTAGTGTTCTTCACAACATCAGTGTTCCTGGGAATCACTGAGTCTTCATTTCTTACCAATATCGTGGGAGCTCTGATCTGGAGAGATTCAGATTCCCATGGGCCTGTGAAATGAGGCAACTCTTGTAAAGAATTAGATTCAAAATCTAATCCCTCGTCCTCTTGTTGCTCTGCTTGATCCCCATAGATAGAGGGAATGTCTTGGGGAAATTGATCACGAAGATCATCAATCTCAGGAATAGGAGGGGAATCACCCTTCTCCTTGGCCCATTTCTCTTCTTGTATTTCCCGCAAGAACTCTTGAGAGTACTGTTGAATTGAAGGAGGTATTCCAGCATCCGTGGAATTAGGAACATAAGCTCCCTTTGGTGGTGAGCTTCCTCTTTCAACAACTGGTTGAGCCTGTGGAGGTAAAGAAACTTGTGATTTGTTTACCAACTGCTCTAATCTTTCTAGTAAGCCTTGGAAATGCAAATCCGGCTTAACAGAGTTTGTCTAATTGAACTTTTGACTAGTCTCAAGTATAGCTTGAGCTTGTTCTACCATTTTCATGCACATTTTCATCCGTTCAATCTCTAAATTTGCTCTAGGGTAACTCTTGTCTAGGTTTGCAGCTGTTGGCCCTTCTTGAAGTCGAGCCTGGTAGGCCTTGAACATCATGTCCAAGCCTTCAGGAGTGGGGTCAGCTAATACTGATCCTACTCGGGGTGGTGGGTGGGTTACGAGGCGTGTATTAGAGGGTGGAGAAATGGAGGGTGATGGGGATGGTAGTGGTGGAAGTGTGTGGGAGTGCGGTTGAGATGTGATCTCTGTGATTTTTGCCTTGGTTTCTCTCACGCTTTCTTCAAGTTCGTTTATCTTTTTTGCCCATTGCCTCTTCATTCTTTCACGACTATCCTTCCAGGCGCTAGTTCTCTTTTTGGGTATGCTCTCTGTTTCACTCACCTCGGGGCTCTTTTCGGGACCAACACCTTTGTTGGAAGCAGTCAGAGGCATAGACGCCATGGAAGCATGTGAAGACGAAGCAGGGAGCCAGTCGGATCATTTTTTCAAAACAATTATATTTTTTATTACTTCTTCAAACATCCAACAGTGATTTTCATCACTCTTGTAACATATGTAATATAGACAAAACCCCATTTTTGTAATCCATAGCTCCATTTTGTGCAAGCCGAGGAGTCCTCGAGCTTGAGGAGCTTAGGTAGAATACTCGTACCAAATTTCGTTATTTTTAGACATCGTTTACCCTCCCAAATAGCCTCTAGGACCTATTTTTTAACTAGGCCGGTCATTAGATGTGAAACCGGTCAAAACTAGTCTAGAAACTATAAAAAGAGCTAGAGAGCTCATTTTTGAGGTTGGTTCATTGTAGCTTGTTTGAGATTAGAGTTATTCTTGAGCTTGTAAGAGTATTCTTGAGTAATAGAGCTAATTTCCCACCTTCCATTGTGTCTTGCTTGTCTCTTCATTGTGTGTGTGTATGTGTGTGTGCATCTTTGTGCTTCTCACCTTCACTCTCACATCTTCTCACATTCACGATCTTCATATCACTCCTACCTCTCCCTCGGATTGACATTAAGGAGGTGAAGCTTCTTAACGTGGTTCTCACCATTGTGCTAGAGCAACACCAAATTTGGCGCCGTTGCCGGGGATCGAGTCTAGGACGAATGTGTGATGGTAAGAGTATAGCAAGAAGTGGCGTTGGAAGGTGAAAATTTCAGTTTTTGTTGTTGTTTTTACTTAGTTTTTAGTGTTTTTCACCTCCCCCACACTCCATCTTCATCATCGCATCATCATCTCCACTTCCAAAAAAATCAGAAAATTCACCATATCCACCCATTCACCTCATTTCCCCTCATTTGTGCGTGCGAGAGAGCGAGAGAGAGTTTTTGCGCTTGTATGCACTTGTGTTTTCTTGAGTTTTCTTGCAGGTACAGAGCTTCAGAGCATCAGGAAAGCTTCCAAAAGGTAAAAATTTCAGTTTCTGTCAGAAATTTCCGACTGTGTTGGACCATCGCGATGGTCCGCCAAGTTCGGAATTTGGAGAAGGCGACCACACCAGCGTGAAGAGCACACCTGCGCCACTAGGAATCCATACTCGCATCCCAAAAATTCGTCATTTGGTGGACCATCGCGATTGGCTCGGACCATCGCGATTGTGTCGCACCATCGCGATTGGCTCATGCCATCGCGACGGCTCGGCCGGACCATCGCGACGGTTCGCTTTTTCGGACCATCGCGACGGTTCACTTGAGCCATCGCGACGGTCCACTTGGACCATCGCGACGGTTCATTTGACCCCGGACCATCGCGATTGGCCTATGCCATCGCCACGACAGTGCCACGTGTCACTTTGAACCATCGCGACGGTTCGTTTTTTCGGACCATCGCGACAGCCCAAAACCGGACCATCGCGATTGGCTCAAGCCATCGCATCGCGGACCATCGCGACGGTTCACTTCGGACCATCGCGATTGTCCACCGTTGACCGTTGACCGTGCCATCGCGATTGTCCGCCCGATCACGCCATCGCGACGGTTCATTTTTTGGACCATCGCGACGGTTCGACCTCACGCCATCGCGATTGTTCACTTCGAGCCATCGCGACGGTTCGCTTTTTCGGGCCATCGCGATTGTCCAAATTTCACGCCATCGCGACGGTTCGCTTTTTCGGGCCATCGCGATTGTCCAAGTCCCACGCCATCGCGACGGTTCGCCTTTTCGGGCCATCGCGATTGTCCAAATTTCACGCCATCGCGACGGTTCGCTTTTTCGGGCCATCGCGATTGTCCAAGTCCCACGCCATCGCGACGGTTCGCCTTTTCGGGCCATCGCGATTGTCCAAATTTCACGCCATCGCGACGGTTCGCTCGGACCATCGCGACGGTCCCAGACCATCGCGATTGCCCACCCCCATCGCAAATTTTGGACTTCAATTTTTGACCAAATTTGGGGGTATTTTTGGAAAATTTTTGGACCATTAGACTCATAGGAGACCCCTTAGCTCATATTTGGAGGAAAATTGGATTGTCAGTTTTTACCCCCCAGGGCCTGAACGCTCATAACTTTTTCATCCGAAGTCCGTTTTTTGAGCTTAATAGCTCGTTAGAAAGCTCGTGACGAGTACTACGTGACCTCAACTGTTTTTTTCATAAAGGATACGTCTATTTTTGGATAAGCTAATTTGAGGTTCACCTAGTCTGGGACTAGGAAGTCAGGGGGCACACATTGAAAATTTGAACTTAAAAGGTGTATATACTCAAGTGTTTAATCATCTTGTGAATTGGTCTAACATTGGAATTTTCCAGGTCTAGCAAAGGCAATCAAAGGCAAGCAAGCAAGGCAGCGGAGACAGCAGAGCTTGGGAAGCACGGCTTCTTGGGCAACAGGACATCAGAGCAACCAGAAAAGCCGACTCGAGGTTGGAAGATTACTCAACCCCCTCAGTCAATTTTTAGCTTAGGTTAAACGGTAGTTGTGGATTAACGACGATAGGAACGCCTCAAGTTCAAGATACCTAATTCTATCAAGTCTAAGACTCAAAGTAAAGGTGTGTGTGACGCGAAAACCTAAAGAAACGAACCTAAGTCTGACGGAACGATAACTCAAAATCATAACGAAAGTCGAATTCTTGACGCATAAATTAAGACAAGAATCCAAAGAGAAATTAAAAGGAACCAAGAATTAATCACAAAGAACCATTGACGATCTAAGTGTGTAATTGAGTGAGCAAGGAAGAAAATTAATGAACCTTAGATCAGGCAAACATATAGGTAAGTCGGATAGAAGAAGCCTTAGATCATCAGAGGCGAGTGTGAGAACCACCGCACGATCTTGGGCTCAGCAATTGAACAGTAGTTATCCCTACGAGTTGAGCTCAGAATCAAGTGAATCAGAAATGGCATTTAGCACTGACAGACCAGCAGGAGGGTCTAATGTAGCATACTTAGAAAAACCTGAAGGACCCTATAGAACGCAGTTAGAGTTTCTCCGAACCAACCGATTAGGTGCTCGCATCTATGAGGATGGTTTGCAGAGGCAAGTGGTGCAACTGCACAATCCTGATCAACCCATTGGATTGGAAAGACCAGTGGTGAAGTTTGAGAGAGACGCTTACATAGACAAAGAAGGAACCATGTACATCCTAAGTACGCAACCAAACGATACGAATGAGTTTGGCACAATTCAATTAGAGACAGAAGGAAAATTTCAAGGAAAAGAACCGTTAGAAGAACCTAGAACACCGAGAGGGAAATCCGTATTGACAAGAGTAATCATCCCAGAGTGGATCCCTCAAGATAACAGGAGCACAGAGTTGTTCATAAATAAAGAGACAGATGAAGCCTTTTGGAGGTACAGAAAGGAAAACCCTAGTGAGGTAGGCATCATTACAATCTATGAATTCAAGGACCCAGATACACCTGGAAAGGTGGTATACCTGGATGAGACTTCAGAAAGAGTCTTTGTGGTGCCTGAGCGCGCTAAAAACACATACACATGGAGAGGTGAATTGATATTCCCTCCATCCCAAACAAACATGAATGCAAATCAACAAGGGGCAGGAACATCCTCAGCCCATGGAAATCAAAGAGAAGGAAATCACGAGAGACCGGAAGTAAGCTTCATTCACCCCATAGGGAGAGATAGAACAACCACGAACACTAATAGGACGGATAGACAAAGAGAACATGGAGTACCAGGTGGTAGAGATGATTTTCCTCTACCTAGACCACGTGAACACGCAAGAGTATTGAGACCCACTCAATTAGTAAAATCCATGAAGAATTACTTTGATGGGACAGGAGATCCCTATGACCACGTCGCAGAATTCAAGCAAGTGTTAAGGGCAGAACAAGTCGAGGACATGTTCACGCAATACAACGCATTTGGACTAACGTTAAAGAATACCGCTTTAACTTGGTTCCAACCTTTGCAACAAAGGCAATTTAGAGACATCCATCACTTTTTAGAGTCATTCATTACTGAATTCTCTAAAAGTGGGGTTAGACATGACACGTCTTCGTTGATTCATAGTTTTAAACAAACCCCTCAGGAAACAGTAAGACTGGCAGGTCGTAGATTCAGACAATATGTCGAACGATGTCCAATGCAAGAGCTACCCTCACAAGCCAAACAAGTATCACTATTCTTAGATGGCTTGTTGAGCGCTAAACTACGCTCTTATGTGTACCTAAAAGAACCCAGAACGCTGGAGGAGTGTGTAAGAATATGTATAGACATCGAGGACAACCTAGGAGAGGAATTAGAACTCTCAAAGGTCTATAAGGACTCAGATTGTTCTTCTCTAGCATCCACAAAATTGTCTAATTCGATAGAAGACCTAGCAGAAAAAGTGGCCCAAAAACTAGGAGTTTCTAGTAAACAGATGCCCAAGCTACCTACAAATGTACGTTGTTACACTTGTGGTGGAAATCATTTGGCAAACATGTGCCCCAATGCACCTCAACCTCACGCCAACCCTAGTGGCCAATATTGCACAATTGAGAGAAGATACACAAATCATACAGCTCAGGACTGCCCATACAATAAACAAACTGTGAGACAGAACTACCCGCAAACATACCAGCAGCCAGGTAGGTATCAAGGCCAATACAACGCTCAGCCTTATTACTATAGGCCTCCTCAGAACTACCCATACCAGGCTCAACAGAGACCTCAACCCGTCTTAGCTCAGCAGCCACCCCCACCAGCGAATGTCATCTCTGTTAAATACGCTGCGGCAGAAGAGAACCTAAGTAGGGCCTTAGTGCCTTCTTCACCCCTGATCACCGAAAGTGACCCGAACTCAAACAGCTTTGACTCTACTCATGTGACTAGTCCACCCGCTTATTACACGGAGTCACCAGAGCATGTGGAGACATATCATTATGATAGTCCACCAATGGAACCTAGTTGGGAGCCAGAGTATGCTAATGTGATGTACGCAAACCCAAACCCACGGCCCCAATTGAGACAACAGAGACCACAGGGCCCTAGAGGACCATGCTTTAGGTGCCAAGGAGATCATTTCATTAAAGATTGTCCACATCCCCCAATAGCAAGGCAATCGCAGTACTATAGCATCCAAGGCTTTTGCGCCGATTGTGGCAAAGAACACGTAATCAAAGATTGTCCTAAGAACCCAGTTAACACTACAAATGTGACACAGATCAACGTGATAGGTATTGTAAACAACGCAGATGGATCCAACCCTACATACGTGCCTATCCAAGCTATAACCAGAGCCCAGGCGCTCTTACAAAACCAACAGCTTAATCATGAAAAAATAGCCGAAACTAGTGAAGTTGCAGAATCAAGTAGCAAAAAGACGAAATCTTGGAAAGATTCTAGAGAAAGGTTAAAGAGAAAATGGAGTAAAAAGATAAGTGAGTTGGAAGGAAGTCTAAGAGAATCTAGAGCCAGGATACAAGAATTGGCTTCACAAGAATCAAACCAAGAAATCCCAGCTCAGAAATCAGGATCAGTCTTAGCGGAACCCATACCGGAAGATCTAGACATGATGTTTCGCGCATATCAGGCTAGAATAAAAGAAGGACCTCAAGTCACGGAAATGAGTAAAAACTACCCTCGAGCTGATCTAGAAATTGAGAGAACTAAACTTTGCATGAAGATGGTAGAGTTAGCACAAGCCTTGTTCGAAGCCTCTAGATATCTTAATTGGAATAACATGGCAAAACCAGAACTACACTTTCAAGGACTAATGGAGAGGCTAGAACACTTGATAGAAAGCAAAGAGAAAAAGGATCAGCATAGGAACCTTATTGTCCCAGAGACACAGGAAAGGAATGCACCATCCCTGTCTCAAGTACCCAATACAGAAAGTCAAGATAACCTATCCTCCATACATAGGTACTCACATGAATTTTTAAGAGAAATCCAAGAAGAGAAATGGAGAAAAGAACAAGGAACTCATCCTCCTATTCAAGAAATAGACGACTTGCAGGAACAATTTCCCCAAGACATCCCCTCTATATATGGTGATGTAGAGGTGGAACGACTGAGTGAACCCACAGGATTTGAATCTAATTCTTTACAAGAATTACCTCAGTTCACAGGACCTTGGGAAGCAAAGTCTATTAGTATGAGAGCACCCACGATAATAGTGAGGAATGAAGAATCAGTGATCCCTAGAAATACGGAAGTGATCAAGAATACGAAAGTACAGTGTAATCTCACTCTGGAGGAATTGTTAAAGGTAAAACCAGAATTGTGGAAGCACGTAGCAAATCAATTCCCTGAGCTAGCTACCACACCCTCTCAGATAGGATCACATAAGAAGGTACCAGAGATACCCGTGGAAAAGATTGGAGACGTAAGCGAAGGAGAGGAAGGTAACACATATCTTCCAATAACCCATCAGGGCTACACCACGAAAGCCATCTTAGATTCAGGAGCCGGAGTAGCTATCGCTACTACCGCCTTATGGAAACGTTGGGGTAAGCCAGCACTCAGACCCACCAGGATGAAGCTACAAATGGCTGATGGACACATAGAAAAACCGTTAGGCTTACTAGAAGGAATATCTCTCACCACTTGTGGTGTAGAATTTGAGCATACCTTTGCCATTTGCGACTTTGCTAAAAATCATGCGTATGAGATGATATTGGGACGACCATTCATGCGTCAGTTGCAAATTGTACAAGATTGGGGAACTAATTCTTTGTACTTGCAACATTTAGGAGTGACTACTAAAGTCAATCTTAAGGACTATTCACACAGAGATGTACCCCCAATACAATGGAATACCATCCATAAGACACCAGTAGAGACGGAATCCGTGCACTCATTAGAATCAGATCCTTCTTGGTTGCATGAGGATACCCATTTATGGATGTGTAAAGTTGCCAAACAAGAGGAGGACAGATTAGAAGCCAGGACCTTAGGTGCAGAACAACACCCACGAACCCTTCAAGATCCAGCCTATGCACCTGTAGTATTCCCAGACGAGGAGTTTGAACCCCATGGTTGGGCGGAAATACTAGCAACCATGGATGTAGCCATCAATGAAGAACAATGGACACCCCACTGTGACGAGGATGGCTATGACATTTCAGTTTTTACGATAGAGCCAATCATGTGCGATGCAATTTTAGAAGAGTGCGAACCAAACACTGATGCATTTGAGGACGCAAGCGATTTTGATTTAGAATCAATTATCATGGACCCACCCTTTGCATCAAAGGAAGAATATTTCTACGAAGTAGAGACTCACACACAGAGACACGAGGAAATTACGAACGAGGTAAGGTTAGCCACAGAAGTGACTACTAAGAGTAAAGGCAAGAAGCGAAAGAAGAAAGAAACCATGTCGGAAAAAGAAGAATCTTTATTTGAAGTACCCGAGAACTTCAAGAAATACGAAATCGACGATAGAAGAATCATGGTACGAATGCCTAATAGAAAAGAGAAGGATGGACAAGTATATGATAACCGAGAGAAAACCAAGAAAGTAATAGTTGCCATAGAAGGAGAAGAAGAAAAATGCACATACATAGGGCATGATTTGACGACTGAAGAAGAAGAAGAACTAGTTGCCCTATTGCGCGAATATAGAGATGTTTTTGCTTGGAGTTACAAAGATTTGAAGGGAGTAGACCCAGATATATGTTCTCATAGAATCCCTATGACCCCAGATGCAAAACCGACAAAACAGAAACCGTACACATACAATGATAACTACGCTGCGAAGATTAAAGAGGAGATAGATCGGTTGATAGAAGCAGGATTCATTTACGAAATTGAGCATACCGAATGGGTATCCCCCATTGTGGTTGTGCCCAAGAAGAATGGAAAATTGCGTGTGTGTATTAACCTTAAAAAAGTTAATGCCGCCACGATTAGAGATAGTTATCCTCTTCCTATCACGGAACATCTATTGGAAAGAGTTGCGGGCAAGGAAGTTTACAGCTTTCTTGATGGATTCTCAGGCTATAACCAAGTAGCCATTGCTCCAGAAGACCAACACAAGACGGCTTTTGCCACAGAATGGGGCATATTTGCATTTCGTGTAATGCCATTTGGCTTGACAAATGCACCCGCTACTTTCCAGCGACTCATGTGTCATGTTTTTAAGGAATTCTTACGCAAGAGCTTGGAAGTTTACGTCGATGACTTATGTGCTCATTCAATTGCAAGGCAGACACATATCCCAGAGTTGAGACAAATATTTGACAAATGTCGAGAATATCAGGTTTGTTTGAACCCAGAAAAGTGTGTTTTCATGGTCAGACAAGGCAAAATTCTAGGACACATTGTGTCAAAAAATGGAATCTCTACGGACGAGGAAAAGGTGAAGGTAATTGCAGAATTACCTAGACCAACTAATGTGAAGGAGGTACAGGCATTTATGGGCCATTGCGGTTATTATAGGAGATTCATACACATGTATGCAATCATAGCCAAGCCTCTGTACTCTCTTTTAACCAATTTTGAATGGACAGATGAGTGTGAAAATTCATTCAATGAACTTAAACGACGTTTGTGTTCAGCACCTATATTGACAACTCCAGATTGGAGTAAGCCATTCCATGTACATGTGGATGCATCCAATTATGCCATAGGATGTGTGTTAGCACAACCCACGAGTGAAGGTAACATAGATCTCCCCATAGCTTACGCTAGCAGACAATTGAACGCAGCAGAAAGAAATTATACCACGACGGAACGAGAGGGATTAGGGATGATCTACGCGGTAAAGAAGTTTAGGCACTACTTGTTGGCCAACAAATTCAAGTTCTTTACAGATCATCAAGCCCTATTATATTTAGTCAACAAACCATGCAACACCGGACGACTAATACGTTGGTTTCTACTGCTCATGGAGTATGATTTTGAAGTGGTAGTTAGGAAAGGAAAGACGCATCTTAGAGCTGACCACCTCTCAAGATTAACCTCAGGAGAAGCCCCTCAAGGAGTAGCTGATGATCTACCAGATGCATACTTATTCAACCTTGAGATAGCACCAGAATGGGCTAAGCCGTTAGTCCCTATTCTGACATACGGGCCCAAGAGTCCTAGGATAAAGATCAAAGAAGGAGAGATTACCAAATCCCAGAGATATCAAATAATAGCAGGAAGCATATATAAACAAGATAATCAAAAGATTCTTGCTTGTTGTGTAGATGAATCAGAACATGCGAATTGGTTGCAATTAGCACACATAGGTGCACTAAAGCAACATCATTCAAAACATCGAACATTACAGACTCTGCAAAGACTAGGAGTATTTTGGCCTACGATGGAAGCAGATGTCTACAAATTGTGTAAGGAATGCCATGTTTGTTGTGAAAAACCACCAGTAGAGCATGCTACATTATATCATGTGTCTCTCACACCAGACTGGAGTGAGCCTTTAGTAACATACTTGAGGACGAATACATTCCCTCAAGGAATGACCTTAGCTCGACAACGCAGTCTAGAGCAGGAAGCTCAAGACTATACACTTATTGGCGATAATTTATACAAAAGAGGACGAGATGGATATCTAAGACAATGTGTTCATGAGAGCGATTATCTGAGAATACTAGAGACTGCACACCAAGGTGTTGCAGGAGGTCATTTTGGACCAGATAGGATAATCAAAGCCATCCTCTTTGCAGGATTATGGTGGCCCACCCTTCACATGGATGCACATACCTATGTAAAGAGATGTGACGTGTGCCAAAGAACTCAGTTTCCTACTCGCAGAGATGAAATGCCATTGAAACCCATGATGGGCGGACGTGCATTTTCTAAGTGGGGTATAGACTTTGTAGGACCCATTAACCCCCCTGCAAAAGGTACACATGCGGAATATATTATTGTTGCCACAGATTATCTGACGAAATGGGTAGAGGCGAAAGCCACAAAAAAGAATGATGCACACACGACTGCAAAATTCTTATTTGAAAATGTCTTTACAAGATATGGATTGCCTATAGAGTTAGTGAGCGATCGAGGCACTCACTTTCTAAACCAAGTCATTGAATATTTGTTACAGGATTTTATGGTGATTCACAAGAAATCTGCACCATATCATCCTCAGGCCAATGGTCAGGCTGAAAGCACTAACAAGATACTTTGTACCGTACTGACGAAACTCGTGAACAATAAACGTTCAGATTGGGACAAACAGCTACACCACGCTGTTTGGGCCTATCGAGTGGCCTACAAGACCGTACTCAATGCAACTCCCTTTCAGATGGTTTTTGGTCAGAATGCAGTGCTTCCCTTGGACTTCTTGATACCGACCCTTAGGGTTGCACAAGAGCATCAGTGGACCGGCCATGAATTATCAGCGAGAATAATGGACTTGGAACGATTAGGAGAAACAAGGCTGAGGGCAGCAGCAGGAATATACGCAGCGAAGAAGCGACAGAAAGCATATTTTGATGCGCATGTGAAAGATAAAGGTCTAAAAGAAGGAGATTTAGTTCTAGTGTATACGCTGAAACAGCATGCACGGAAGTTAGAAAAGCGAGGTTATGGACCTATGATCATTAACAGACTTTCGACTAGTGGAGCAGTACAATTAGCCACATTAGAAGGAGATATAATGCCTAATTACATTAGTGGCTGCAGAGTCAGGTTATATCAAGAACCTCTTA
Organism: Ceratopteris richardii; assembly: GCA_020310875.1. Taxonomy (NCBI): domain Eukaryota; kingdom Viridiplantae; phylum Streptophyta; class Polypodiopsida; order Polypodiales; family Pteridaceae; genus Ceratopteris; species Ceratopteris richardii. The sequence continues at coordinate 167,785,890 of CM035411.1, read as the reverse complement.
CTGAGGATATGCTAAGACGACTCACGTTGGCAAAGAAGCGTAAGGAGGAAGAAAATAGAATACGAGCAGAAGCTCAGGCAGAAGCCATAGAACGCATTAAGCGCATGAAGCTAAGAAGACAAGGACTAAGGAGAGAACATTATAACCATCTGGAAACATCACCCAGATATCCCATGGCCATGTGTCAAGTAAAGTCAACCACTCACCCGAGCATAGTGGATAGGAGACCATTCATTACAGTGAGGCTAGAGCACGGTAACCATAGCCAAGAACTCAGGGCTTTGATTGACTCAGGTGCTGCGACTAGTGCGATTAGATGGTCCCACTATAAGGATTCCGGAATAGAAATGCGGCCAATTGAGGCATACCTCATAGGCCTAGGAGGCATGGAAACCCCTTGCATGGGTGAGGTGGACCTTCCTATCCTCATTAAGGATTTGACGATGACAGCGAAGCTACTAGTGTGCCATGATGACGACCTGATAGAACCCCTAATCCTTGGCCAAGATTGGCTATACGATCACTCAGTGGACTTAAATCTTAGACAAGGCTCCTTACAGATTGGAACCTTAGAGCAGAAGCGAGTGATACCGCTTGACTTCCCTAACCGCACTCCGCTTGACGGTTGTGACCCTAGACCCTACGAAACGCATGCGACGGAAGACCGGAAGATCTTTGATCAGCTCAATCACGCTACGTCCACACCAACCCACTCGGGCTTGGCGATGGATGAATGTCAGTCAGGAGGACGACAGGAGATCTTCCCTGGGACTTCCTGCAAACTAGAAGAGGCAGTTACCCAACAGCAAGGGCAGAAGGGCACAATCAGAGGTCAGGTGGGTTGCATCAGCGGCCAAATGAGCACGACACCCTACGGTGCTCATCCTTCCAAGCTTGTTGCGGACTGGCCTAGATTAAAGTTACAAAAGGCATCACTTCCTGATGGGCAGGTCACGCAAGTGTTGGAACTCCCTTCTTTTCCAAAGCAGAGTGTCCATCCGACCTCTCAACCCCAACTACGACAGAGTCAACCACGACAAAGGAACCCAGACCGACGGCAGTATCAGAAGACTCAACAAGGAAGGCAGTTTAGGCCTCCCAAAGGAAGTGGCACCAGACAAATATGGGTGCCTAAAGGACAAAAAGCACCGAAGGACTCCAACCAAGCAGAGGTCAACAAGAAAAAAGCAGAACAGAAACAAAATAGATATCCACCATCCACTCGACCTTCTTCTAGAGGTCAGACCATTCGACAAATGTGGATCGCCAAGAAGTACCTTACCCATAGACCCACGCCCACGCAGATTTGGGTACCCAAACCATGTATCATAGCTCAACCCATTTGCCATGTAATATATAATCCTTACAAACCTTTTCATCCCTCGACACCACCACACCCGATACCACCTTTTGCCCCTCAGCAGAAACCCACCACCCATTCAAAGACTCTTAGGAAGTGGATACCGAAACGTGTCCAACCGTCTTCCCCTAACCCATTGTCTAACCACCCCCCGACTAACATACAACCTTGTACTCAATTACTAACCTTTAAACCTTGTATAAATTCACCCACCATCATCACACATCACTCGTAATCTCATCAAGAAATGTATGCATGATCTGAAACGTATAGGTGTCTAGAGACCTGCACTAGTGCTGCAAGAAACATTGCATCCATCACATCACAGCACTTGGCTACACGGGTTACGCATCAGTTATGGAAAAGGATTGCGGTCTCACTTTAATGGGATCATGATTAGTTTCCATGCTAATGTGTTAATCTTTTGTAGCAGATCTTTCTCACTAGCGCACCAGCCACCATGCAAACTGACGAAGGAACATCAGGGGCAGGCCCCAGTGTAGCAGCAGTACCACTCAACGTGCTACGAGCAGAGTCCCATCCTACTGCTCCACCGCCGGAATTTCAGGGATTTCCAGGACCCATGCCTATCGATAACCCCCCTATGGGCTACACCGAAAAGATACACAGGAATTCTCATTGGTTTCAGGGCCTGGCAGGACCCCTTGCGGACGCAGACTTTATATTTGAATCCTCGCTGACTTTTGATGACCGCACGTGGGGAAAGTACCAGTTTTTCTCCAGAGAATTCGAAGCCCTACAAACCACTCAAGATTTAACTCATGTTTGGGCCAGAGCCGGTTTCACAGAATATTTCAGTGATCCTCTACCCAAACCAGATTTTTATAGGTGCTATTACTTGATCACTACCTTACTGGCATCAGAGAATAAGGACATCCCAGGAACCTTCATCTTGCCTACCCTAGTGGATGATCCACCTTACAAGAGATTTTATCTCTCTAAGGACCTAATCAGAGCAGCCATCAAGATTCATGGAACCCACACTCCCACAGACCGAGAGAGATTGATTCCAGAACCGATGAAACGTGGGGATGTCACGAAGTGGGAAGAGATTTCGGCCATCACACCTGAGTTGTCAAAGCCACTAAGAATATGCATGCAACATTTTGCCTTTCCAGCTCAGGACAGATTTACCATGCCACACAAAAGAATATGGTTTGGATTATATTTGGCATGTACGGGACCTCAAACAGTTGATCTGGCAAGCTGGATCATAGATCAGATGTACCTGGCACAGCACAGATGGGAGCGTAAAAAAGTGCTTAACGGATGTTGTGCACTCACAAGAATTGTGTATATGTGTTTGGCTTATGACTTGCCCATCGAGCGTACATTAACAGGAGAGGAATTGAAGGCATTCAAGAGCACAGCGAAGAAAGCTAGGAAGCCCAGTAGGACACGGGCAGGTAAGCGCATGCGAGGCACCATCCCTTGCCTCCAAGTGCCAGAGTCGCCGTCACCACAACCCTCTCCCGAGCGACCACAGACAGAAGCTGAGCCCACTGTACAACCTATTCGCATACGGTTGTCCAGACCAGTAATTACGGAGGCCACCACGAGTACCGCTGCACCTCAGGCAGCTACCACCACAGAACCCCCAACCACAACCGCAGAAGCTCCCACCACCATTGGTGCGGAAGCGTTTTCTTTCCCGATACCACATATGGAGACCGACCCCATAAACACGACATTTGATTTTGAGATGCCTGATGCATTCTCAAACGAGTTTCAGTATTCAGAAGCACCCCTGTTCTCCCAGGAATATGAGCGCCCCAGCTACCCCACTACGCCGCGAGACTTGCCATTGGGACAAGCTGTGTCGGGCTCTGAAGAAGAAAGAACCGAAACAGACGACGATCAAGGCGACGATGAAGCCAGCCAGGGCTCACAAGAGGAACAGACAGAGGGCCAAGGCCAACAGACTGACACACACGGCGACACCAGCACATATGAAGATGAAACTTTCGAAGCCGCAGCGTATACATTGGCCATAAAGAAATTATATCGTACCATGGAGAAAGTCTGGGCACGAAAGAAGTTAACTGAAGAGGAGAGCCAGGCATTAATTGAACAGGAACTCATCTCAGGAGGATTCGAAGACGCCTATATCAGAGGGTTCCGAGAGTTAGTCCAATCAGTAGGCTCCCATGAAGCGCTCAGATTTTTGCAACGAAAGCAACTGCCACAGTTCGATCCCCGCCGAGTGCGACTACTCTCAAAACCTGGGGAGTATATTCGTGTACCAACAGGAGCCCAATCTTCAGCACAAGCCAGGGAGGCACGCCTCGCCCCCGAACGTTCAGTAACCGCAGAAACCATTCTTGTAGATTCGCCACCCCGTACCACCATTGTACATACCACTACAATCCTTGAAATAACCTCCACCCCTTCGACCCCTCTTTCACCTCATCCATCACCAACCCATCCTGCATCACCCGCACACCCACCTGCTTTCCCCATATCCACACCTGTACAAAGCAATATAGCCCCAACCTCTTCCTCACCCATTCGTACCACCACGCCCACACCCAGCCCCCTGCATCCCTATGTTAACCCCTTCGCTCCTTCATCCTTCCCAGCGTTTCCCTCACCTCTAAGAACCCCATTTCCCTTCCTAACCCCGCTAACCTTCTCGCCCGTCTCACCTCCCCAACCTGCCATAACCCCTATTTCCCCGTTTCACCAAACTATTCCCACCATCCCCCCTGTAAACTACTCTACGTTTGTAAATCCCGTATTCACACCTACGCAACCACCCCCAATCACACCACTTTTCACAGTCACAACATTAAACACGTCCAATGGCATGGACATATCACCACCCACCTCACCACCACCCACTACACTCACAACACCCTCATATTTAGGCACTTCACAATTTTCCACAATCACCACTGCATCCACAGTCCCAACCCCGATTCCCATTCCCACTGCATCTACCATCACTGCATCCTCATTTAGCACTTCACTACTGCTATCGCCCACCGTAGACACAGCATTTCAACACATGTTCGCATGTATGACGCAAGTCCGAGATGAGTTTGCATCACTCGGCACCAATTATCAACAGCTGCAGAAAACGACGAACGACTTACAAACGCAGCTTAATTTGTTGTCAATTGAGAACGCCTCACTGAACAACCGGTACCAAGAGTTACGCGAGGCTTATCACAAGTTAGAAATAGAAAGTGAGGAAAAAAGCAAAGAGGCCACCGCAGATTTAGATAACCTACTTAGAGCCCAGACTGTCCGCAACGCGACGCTTACTAGAAATATGGGCTTATTAAGAAGACATTTAGCCGCAGCTAAAGAGGAGAACCAGCGACTCCAAGAGCAGAACAGAGAGAACCTGGAGGCGGCTTTAGATCATCCAGACAAGCCACTAAGTCCGAGCAGATTCAAGGCCATCCCATCTGAGTCGATGCGGATGTTGCTAGACGACCATGTTAGATTGCTCGAGGACTATGACCGTATGAACGAAGAGTATCAAAAGTTAAAGGAAGATCACAAACTGCTACAACTCAGAGAACCTGCAACACAACAGGTACCAGCAGAAGCGGAAGTAACAGCACCTGCGGACCCTGCACCTGAAATTTTAGAGGAACTCAACGCACTCCGGGCCCAGGTAGTGAATCTTGAATCTCGAATCGCCATCTATGAAGCACCACCAAGGCCAGACTCCCCACCTGAGCTACCAGCTGAGGAAGAGACTGTCACTATCCCGGTGGAGGAGACCTTCGAAGAGGCTTATGAACCGATACCCATCCCAGGCGGACGTGTCACGGCCGAAGGCCAGATGACCTACGAACTACCTACCCCCGCGTGGATGAAGACAGTAGAAGAACTCGGAACAACACACTCGGCCAGAGTAGAGGCACAGCTACATGCCATGGCCATAATTGAAGAAAAAATTTTACAATCACCATTCTTTGCTCACATGGCCCCGCGAAGATACATATCCGGGCATGAGCTTCAGTATAAACCATACTTTATGTTAATGGCAGAATATCAATTAACCATAGAGAAAGAAACCGGCAAGAAACCTACGCATGCAACTCAATTCGAGCCAGAGGACTTGCCACCAAGGGCGCAGAGAGGTGAAATCCACCAACCAGACTGGCGCAAAGATTTACTGCAAAATTATCCAGAGATGATGAGCACGTGGGTAAAAGCGCCTCTTCACTTAAAATTTAATCCGTGCTGGGGACCAGTACCACGACGCCGCTCTTGGACTGCCTTCGCTATAAAGCTACAGAACAACAAGCAGTGCCAAGACTGGCTGAACTACCCCTATCTCAAGCCACCAGTCGCGTTACCCACAGTTGGCTATATGATGGCGACGATCCGCCACTGGCTCCCTCGATTAAAACCTATGGATGATATAGCCGCGCAAATGACTGTCAAAATCTTTGACATGATGCAGATGGTCTTTAAAGTCTTCCGGCGCATCAAGGCTCCCCATGTCAACACCCCGGGCTTTGAGCATGGCAATTTGGATTTAGCCTATGATATGAGCACAACGCCATCGCTCCGGGTGTGTTACGCCTGGCACTGCAGGATCAAATATCTACCGGCCTGTTACAAGCAAACATTCGAAGAAATGTTCACCACCGGTTTTTGGGAGTACCATTCAGAAGTATTCATAAGCAGGCCGACACATTTATTGCAATTATTCGCCTGTGAACGAATGGTGTACTCCACACACTATCAGCTCCCACCACCAGACGAGCCGCAACCCATCGACTGGGAGAAACTCGAGGCTGATCTAGCCCGAGGTATTCGTGTATCAGAGCACACCCTCGCTCAAGACCTCCTACAGAATTACATCCGGCAGACCTTACAACAAGGTTCTGTCAGGGACGACAGAAGCGAGAGGGAGGGGGGTGTTGGAAGCAGTCAGAGGCATAGACGCCATGGAAGCATGTGAAGACGAAGCAGGGAGCCAGTCGGATCATTTTTTCAAAACAATTATATTTTTTATTACTTCTTCAAACATCCAACAGTGATTTTCATCACTCTTGTAACATATGTAATATAGACAAAACCCCATTTTTGTAATCCATAGCTCCATTTTGTGCAAGCCGAGGAGTCCTCGAGCTTGAGGAGCTTAGGTAGAATACTCGTACCAAATTTCGTTATTTTTAGACATCGTTTACCCTCCCAAATAGCCTCTAGGACCTATTTTTTAACTAGGCCGGTCATTAGATGTGAAACCGGTCAAAACTAGTCTAGAAACTATAAAAAGAGCTAGAGAGCTCATTTTTGAGGTTGGTTCATTGTAGCTTGTTTGAGATTAGAGTTATTCTTGAGCTTGTAAGAGTATTCTTGAGTAATAGAGCTAATTTCCCACCTTCCATTGTGTCTTGCTTGTCTCTTCATTGTGTGTGTGTATGTGTGTGTGCATCTTTGTGCTTCTCACCTTCACTCTCACATCTTCTCACATTCACGATCTTCATATCACTCCTACCTCTCCCTCGGATTGACATTAAGGAGGTGAAGCTTCTTAACGTGGTTCTCACCATTGTGCTAGAGCAACAACCTTGGTGTTGTTGAAGTGCCTGGGCTCTTGTGATCACCTGCACAGGTGCAGTGGAAGCCACACTCCCTGTGGAGTCTACAACTAACCCAACAACATTGATAGGAGTGATTTTAGGCATGTTATTAGGGTTCTTCGGGTAATCTCGTAGGAGATGCTCTTTCCCGCAATCTTGACAGAAGCCCTGAATGGTTACTGGTTGAGGCTGTGTAGGGGCAGGCAGTGGACAATCACGTATAAGGTGATCTCCCTGACATCTGAAGCATGGTCCTCTAGGAAATGGGGGTCGTACCTGCCTAGGTTGAGGTCTAGAGTTGGGGTTTGTGTACATAACATTAGAATACTCAGGTTCCCCACTATTTTCACTTGGGTCCTCATAATAGTATGACTCGTTATGCTCGGGTGACTGCATGTAGTAAGCATGTGGGCTATCAATATGTGTGGAGTCAAAACTATGGTCACTTGGATCACTGTCTGATAGCAATGGGGTGACTGGAACTATGGCTCTATTCGGATTTTCTTCAGTAGATGCATATTTCACTGGGATCACATTGGTTGGAGCAGGGGGGTTGCTGCACTAGGACTGGTTGAGGTCTCTGCTGCCCTTGATAAGGTGGCTGATAAGTTTGTTGTGGTCTGTTGTATTGTGGTGATGGGTACTGATTCTGGTACCTACCATGTTGTGGATATGGCTGAGGATAATTTTGCCTAACAGTTTGTTTGTTATATGGGCAGTCTTGTGCCGTGTGATTGGTGTACCTGCGCTCTATGGTGCAGTACTGGCTACTAGGATTCACCTGAGGTTGGGCCATAATGGGGCATACACTTGCCATATGTTCACCGCCACAATTGTAACACCGCTTAACTGGGGCAAATCTTGGAATTTGCTTGCTAGAGACACCTAGTTTTTGGGCTACCTTCTCTGCAAGTTCCTCGATGGATGTGGATTGACCACATGCCATGTTACTAGAGCTATCAGAATCCTTATAGATTTTTGATAGTTCTAATTCCTCACCTAGATTGTCCTCAATGTCTATGCACATGCGCACGCACTCCTCTATCGTTCTAGGGTCCTTCAGGTACACATATGACCTGAGCTTAGTGCTCAACAATCCGTCTAGGAACAAGGCCACTTGTTTGGCTGGTGTGGGTAACTCCGGCATAGGGCATCTCTCCAGGTACTGTCTAAATCTTCTTCCAGCTAGTCTGACCGTCTCTTGAGGTGTTTGTTTGAAGCTATGAATTAGTGAGGAGGTGTTATGCCTGATTCCACTCTTAGAAAACTCAACAATAAATGCCTCTAAGAGTTGGTCTATGTTTCTGAAATGCCTCTCATTCAGTGGTTGGAACCACGTAAGGGCAGTGTTCCTAAGGGTTAGACCGAAAGCATTATATTGTGTGAATAGGTCCTCCACCTGTTCAGCTTTCAACACTTGTCGAAATTCTGCCACATGGTCATAAGGGTCTCCCATGCCATCGAAATAATTCTTCATGGACTTCACCAGTTGAGTTGGTCGCAGGGTCCTAGTGTGTTCTCTCGGCCTTGGCAAAGGAAAATCATCAATGTCCTTGTGATTCCATGGGGTTCTATGTCTCTCAGGTTCCACTCTATTCCTTTCTGTTCCCGTTCTTTCTCTTCCCAGGGAGTTGGCGAAACTTACCTCAGGTTTGTCTCTACTTCTATCTCTCTGAGCCCCATGAGCTTGGGAGGTCCCAGCTCCTTGGTGACCAAAGGACACAGTAGACCTTGGTTGGGGAAAAACAAATTCTCCCTTCCATGTGTAGGCATGTCTGCCAAGCTCAGTGACCACGAAGATTCTCTCTGATGCATTGTCTAGGTAGGTTACTTGACCTGGGCTATCAGGGTCTTTAAACTCATAGATTGTGAGGGCACTCACTTCCTGAGATTGAAGAGATTTATATCTCCAAAAAACCTCATCGGTTTCTCGGTTTACAAGCAGATCTATGCTTTTATTATCCTGTGGAATCCACTCTGGAGTCATGATTCTGGTCAAGACAGATTTACCACGGGGATTTCTTGGCTCTCTCTCTAAGTTCCCTTGCTCTATATCACCCATGTCGGTCTCCGCAATCACATTTCCAAACTCATCAGTTCTATCAGGAAAAGTGGTGACTACATATATAGTCCCTTCTTTATCTAGGTAGGCTCCATTCTCAAACTTGACTACTGGGTGGTCTAATCCATGGGGTTGATCGGGGTTCTTAATCTGGACCACCGATCTTCTCAGTCCGTCTTCGTAGATGCGAGCACCTAGACGATTCGTCCTGATATATTCCAATTGAGTCTTGTAAGGTGGTCCCTCTGGCTTTTCTAGGTAAGCCAACCCTGAACTACCTACTGGTCTCTCCATGTGATAGGACATCTCAGAATCACTGGTTTATGATCTGGGAGTGTATGGGTAATCACTCAACTGCTGGGCCCAAGACCTGGCAGTGTGATTGACACTAGCTTCAGAAGATCTGAGGCTTTGTCTGTCTCGGCCTAAGTGTCTGCCTGATCTAAGGTTCATATGCCTGATTTATTCACCCCCCTGGCACCCAAGCACACTCTCGTTGCAGGTTGATTTTGCACCAATCACTTTGTTCTTTTTAGTTGAATATTATGTTTATGGTCTTGTCTGAAATCGTGTCGTCAGGAGTACTTAAGTGAATTTCCGCACTTGATAAGTGATCGACTCCAGTTTACCTTTTGTCCCTTAGGGTTTTCGCACTTAAGACCTATTTACTTCTTGCACTTTGTTGATTAATATTCTTGGACTTGATTCGTGCCTAACGTTGCCCTAATTAATTACCACACCTAAGTCGTACTTAGCCTAGGCTAGGAATTGACAAAGGAGGGTTGAGAGATCTTCCAACCTCAATTAGCTGGTTGACCAGACTGCTACACAAGCCCAGGAAGCCTTCTCCCAAGCTTGGTACTCACCCTTGCTAGCTTGCTTTGGATTGCCTTGAGCGCACACAAAGTTCCTGCAAAAGCTCACCAGTTAGTATAGCTCTATTACCACAAACAATTGAAAGACACACATCAATATTTTCAGTCCCCCTGGAGTAACTCACTGTACCCCCTGAATCTGAGAACCACTTAGTTCCACCTAAAGGTCAACTTAAAAATGCATGTTCTGAAACTCCGCGTATGATTCTTACAAAAACCAGTCGAGGTCCACGTGGGATTCTCAACGAGCTTTCCAACGAGACCAAAATCTCATCAATCGGAGTTCGTATGGTCAAGTTATGACCATTCAGGCACTAAAGGGTCAAAACAGGCACTCAGGGTTCAGGAGATCCCTCTCTGGTTTCTAAGCCTTTTGCCCACTTCCAAGGTTCTAAAGTTATACCAAGGTGCCTAAAATTAAGCTCAACTACCCTTCCAATCACTCAAAAAATTAACCCTCAATTTTTATGCGTTAAAGGCCGTGTATCGCGATAGGTCGGGTCGAGGTGTCGCGATAGGTGGGAAGTGTCGCGATAGGTCGGGGTGTCGCGATAGCTCGTGAAGTGTCGCGATAGCTCGTGAAGTGTCGCGATACCTCGGAGTGTCGTGATAGCTCGGAGTGTCGCGATACCTCGAAGTGTCGCGATAGCTCGGAGTGTCGCGATACCTCGAAGTGTCGCGATAGCTCGGAGTGTCGCGATACCTCGAAGTGTCGCGATAGCTCGGAGTGTCGCGATACCTCGAAGTGTCACGATAGCTCGGAGTGTCGCGATACCTCGAAGTGTCGCGATACCTCGAAGTGTCGCGATAGCTCGGAGTGTCGCGATAGGTCGTGGGGTGTCGCGATACCTCGGAGTGTCGCGATAGCTCGGAGTGTCGCGATACCTCGAAGTGTCGCGATAGCTCGGGATATGGTGAATTTTTCTGTTCTATCTAGTGTTCCTGGGAGCTCTAGGCCTGCGCAGTGTCGTGGTGCACTCAGAATCGTGATTGGGTGAAATTTTCGGAGTGTCGCGATAGCTCGAGCTCAACGCCTCGGGGACTGTGCAGACAATTTCTGTACCTGCTGAGCTTGCTGGAGATGATGATGGAGCTACCACCTGCAAGAAACATGCAAAAAACACACAAAAGACAAGCACGCACAATCGCTCTCTCTTAAACTCGCACACAACAAATGAGGGAATGATAAGGAAGAGGGAATATGTAGTGGAGAAGGAGGTGGAGGTGGAGATGGAGAAGGAGGTGAAGATGAAGATGGAGATGGGGAAAAATCAGAAATTTACCTACTACTTACCATTCCAACGCGTCCTCTCTACGTCTTACCATCACACGCTCGTCCTCAAAGCTCGATCCCCGGCAACGGCGCCAAAATTTGGTGTAGCTCAGTGATGAGTAACACCTCCTTTAATGTCAATCCGGGAAGACATGAGGATGGTATGAAGACCACGAGCAAGTGGAAGCACAAGTGCGTGAGTGAGAAGCACACAAGCATGCACACACATACACACACACGCGCACACACAGTAAGAACAAAGAGAGTAAGACAATGGAATCACTTCTATTGCAAGAAAGTTCTCATACAAGCTCAAACTACAAGAAGCTAACCTCAAAAATGAGCTCTCTAGCTCTATTTATAGTTTTTGACTAGCTTTGGCCCTATCCAGACCTAGTGTCCGGCCTAGTTAAAAATTACGTTCCAGGGCTTATTTGAGGGCCCAAACGAGATCTAAAAATTATGAAAATTGACAGGCAATTACTTCTAAGGCTCCCCAAGCTCGAGGACTCCTCGGCTTGTACAAAATGGAGCTACAAAAAGGTGAAATGATATTTACAAGGGTTTGTAGTGATGAGAATCACTTTAAAATGATGTGAGGGTTTTGAAAAAAATGAAGGGTTGCCTCAGTGCTAGATCTGCATGTGTGTCCGTACTTGCTTCTTCCCGTATCCTGTCAACAGGGGGTTTGGCTCATCTCATATTCCAAATCTGGGTTGCCTTTAGAAAATTCAAGGGTTGAAATGTATGGAGCTTGAATATTTCAAAATCTCTTGAATACTACCATCATGAGCTCGAAGATCTTCATACACATCTTTGATGCAATGTCAGGTATGTTCTTTGATCGAGCAGAACAGTGTTGTATGGTCGAGATCATGTAGGCTACAATGGGTGGAGCTTTGGGTGGAGAAAAATAGGGGTAGTTGACCCAATCTCAACACGCTTTGTTGTTGTGGACTTTGATGGAAAAAGCTTGCCAAGATTTGCGATGGAACACTAGACAATAACATGGGTTATATTTAATATAGAGTGACATGGTGGCCCATGTGTGCATCATTCAGGGTAGTCCGTTAGCAATCACTCATGCCAAGTAGGTTGAAAAATTGATCCTGCTCGTGCATCTTCCGATAAGTCATCGGGCTCAAATTGAGTGGCAAAGATTGGATCTTTCCTTGTGTGCCTCTTAATCTCTGCATTATAGTCAACTCGCAATACAAAGTAAGGCATATATTGAGTTTCTCATGTGGGAATTATCCATTGATGGGATATGTTTTGAAAATAAGAATATTTTAGAATAGTTTCTTCCAGATTGGAGAGCAACTGGATCTGCACAGCGGCACAAACATTGTGGGTTAGTCCTATCTGTTCTACCCACTTGAGCCAATCTGGAACTTCTATTTCAAAGGTATCTCGCCCCACTTCAGTGACATGCTCGCCAGGTACTGGCATCGACTCATATGGTTCTTCAAAACTCACACCACTTCACATAGGTATTTGCATCCATGTGAAGCGTTGGCCACCAAAGATTGGAAAAAAGTATTTCTTTGATCACCGTATTTGGTCCAAAGTGTCCTTCTGCTACACCTTGGTGAGAAATCTCCAAGACTTTAAGATATTCACTCTTGTGGACACATAGTCTTACGTATCTATCCTTTCCACACTTGTATAGAATATCACCAATGAGTGCATAATCTAGGGCTTCTTGCTCTAAGCTTCTTCATCTGGCCAATTCATCTCTTGAGGGAATGTTTTTGTCCTCAAAAAGTCTACCAAAGATTCACTCCAATCTGGCATTAAAGACTTTTTGTAATCAATGGTGATGCTAGGACTAAAGCTCTATTTAAGTTTCTTCAGCTCCTACATACTTTATTGGAATCACATTGACTGGAGTTGGAGGTTGCTAAGCTAACACAGGCTAAGGCCTTTGTTGAGCGTGATAGGGTGTTTAGTAGGGTTGTTGTGCCCTAACATATGGCTGTGGTGTGTACTTGTTCTGGTATCTCCCTTGTTGTGGATATGGCTGTGGATAATTTTTTCTAACAGCTTGCTTGTTATAAGGGCAATCCTGTGGAGTGTGATTAGTGTTTCTCCTTTCTATGGTGCAGTATTGGCTGTTAGGGTTCACTTGGGGTTGAGCCATAATTGGGCACACATTAGCCATATGGTCTCCACCACAGGTATAAGACCGTTTCACTAGGGCAAATCTAGGTATTTGTATGCTAGAAACTCCTACTTTCTTAGCTACCTTCTCTGTAAGTTCCTCTATAGATGTGGATTGTTTAGAAGTGAGGCTAATAGAGTTATCTAAATCTTTATAGATTTTTGAGAGCTCTAATTCTTCTCCTAGATTATCCTCAATGTCTATGCACATATGTAGACACTCTTCTATGGATCTAGGGTCCTTCAAGTATGCATAAGATCTTAATTTCATACTTAAGAATCCATTTAGGAATAAAGCCACTTGTTTGGTTGGACTCAGTAACTCTAGAACAGGGCATCTCTCTAGGTATTGCCTAAACCTTCTTCCTGCGAGTCTGACCATTTCGTGAGGCGTTTTTTTGAAGTTGTGTATCAGGGAAGAGGTGTTGTGTCTGATGTCACCCTTAGAAAACTATATGATGAAGGCTTCTAGGAGTTGTTCTATGTTTCTAAATTGCCTCTTCTGTAGTGATTGAAACCACATAAGAGTAGTGTTCTTGAGTGTTAGAACAAAAGTGTTGCATTGTGTGAATAGGTCATCAACTTGCTCGTTCTTCTTCTTCCTTGTGCTGTTCGCGTGCTTCCAGAGACGTCTAACTCCAACACTACATAGTGGAGTTAGTCGACGTGAAGGGTGCTCAGACATGGGATGGATGAGTAGTAGGTCTCCATCTAGATCTAGTCCTACAAGGATAGATTGGATTTTGAGATAACACAACTCACCTATTTTGATGTAGTCCTAAGTGAAAAGTGGCATGCTAGAAAATGACCAATCATAGATTTTGCTTCACACGTTTATCAGTTTGAGCATGAGGGAGGCAATTAATGATCCGTGGAGACCCACATCTCCAAGAGGCACGATTGGTGATGGAAACCAAGTTGCTCAAGATCGATTGTAAGTATATTTATTTTCTGCACTTTGTGTATTCATCTTGTGTAGTGATGGATTCTTGCAATCAAGGAAACTCTAGTTGGAATGCTCAAGTACTTTGAGATAAAGTAAGGGAAAAATTCCAAGAGTTGTTTTTTAAAGAATTGCCTTGAGGTTTATCTCCTTGCAGGAACTTTGCACGTAGAATAGAATTGGTACCACGAGCAAGTCTGACTACTCAACCGCCATTTCAAATGAGCTTGTAGGAGGAGAATGAAGTCCACAAGGTCATGGATGAGTATATGGAAAAAGGGGCTATTCGCCCACTAGCTCTTCTCACAAAGAAGAAAGATGGATCTTATAGGATGTGCATCAACTATAGAGCACTCAATAAGATTACCATCAAGAAGTTGAGCACTTGTATATAGTAAGATAGATTTGAAAAATGGCTACCACCAAATTAGAGTAAAAGAGTAAGATTATATAAAACAATTTTTAAGACTATTTTGGGCATTATGAGGATTTAGTTATGCCATTTTGTTTCACAAATACACTTGCTACTTTCATGATGTCATTGAGCATGAAAGTCATTTACGAGTAGTGTTAAAAAAATTAAAATGGAATTAGTTGTTTGTAAATCCAGATAAGGCTCATATGTCTCTTCCAGAGATAGAGTATTTATGGCATGTGGTATTGGCTGATGGAGTTTAGATGGCTCCCAACAAGGTCTCAATTAGTCTAGCTTGGCCTACTCCTCAAGATGAGGGGCAATTATAGTCATTTCTAGGACTTTCAGATTTCTATTGGAAATTCATTTCATCTTATTCATTGATAGCAATGCCTATGATGAATTTTCTTCAAGGAAAAGTACCATTTGCATGGAAGCAAGAACAACAAGAAAGTTTTGATACTCTGAAGCAAGCTCTTTTAGAGGCTCCAATACTCAAAGTGGTAGATCCATAGAAACTATTTGAGTTGGGGATAGATGCTAGTGGCATAGCCATAGGGGTAGTTTTGAGCCAAGATGGCATGCAAATAGCTTTTCAAAGCAAAAAGTTAAATAGTGCACAATGAAATTGGCCAATGCACGAACAAGATTTGCATGCAATGGTGCATGCTCTTAAAGTTTGGAGACACTATCTTTATGGTGCAGGATTTAAGGTATACACAGATCACCATACACTCAAGTACTTTGTAGTCAGCCATATCTTTGAGGCTGATAGGCTCCTTGGGCTAAGCTCATGTAGAAGTTTCACATGGAAATCCTAATAGAAGAGGCAAAGGGAATGTTGTAGTTGATGGATAGTGTATCAAATGAGCTTTAGAGTTTTAGAAAGCTCATTGCTTCAGGATATAAAGGAAGTTGTCACTCTAGCACAATGATGAGTACCAACATGAAGAGATCCACTTCATAATTGTCAATCCGCGGAGACATGAGGGTGGTATGATGACCATGAGCAAGTGGAGTGCACAAGTGAGTGAGTGAGAAGCACACAAGCATGCACACACATACACACACACACATAAGGCAAGAAAAAAGAGAGGAACAATGGTATGCTTTTAACTACAAAAGAACTCTATTATAAAAGCTCCAACCTCTACCAAGACAACCTAAAAAATGAGCTCTCTAGCTGTTTTTATAGTTTTTCACTAGCTTTGGCCCCGTCCAGACCTAGTGTCTAACCTAGTTAAAAATTAGGTTTTAGGGCTTGAGGGCTCAAATGGAATCCAAAAATTATGAAATTAGGTACATAGATACTTCCAATACTCCTCAAGCTCAAGGACTCCTCCGCTAAAACAAAATGGAGTTGCAAAAATGTGAAATGATATTTATAATGGTTTTTAGTGATCAAAATCACTATTTTTATAAGGGTTTCTTCTGAAAAGTTGACATATACTTCTTGGAGCTCCATACATGCTCCGCCTTCTTGCGTGTCCACTTCTTTGATGCGTTCCTACACCTTCTGCTTGACCTCGAGTGCCAACACTCCCCCCCTCTCGAGTCTATCGTCCTTGATAGACCCTTGTTGGAGTGGGTGTTCCATATAGTACTTTGAGAGGTAGTGTCCATCACGTACCAATCAGACAGTTTGTCTTCCAAATGTAGCGAGGTGGGTTGTCATGTTCTTCATTTTGTCACTTCTAACCTTTGCGAGTTTTAGTCCATCTAATTCTTGCTTGGATTCCGGCATGGTGGTGTATTTGTGAGCTTCCAAAATTGCTAGTTTCTCAAAAGAGGTTGTCAATGTTGATTTTTGGGTAGGTATCATCAATTGAAGAGTAGAAGAAAAATTCTGATATGAATCAAGAAGACCATTCAGAACGGTTTGCACAAATGAGCTATCTGGTATAACCTCATCAGCAGAAATCAACTGTTCCTTCAAGTTTTTTATCTTCGTTAGAAAACTGTCCATAGAATCACCTTCATTCATGTGCTCACTCTCCAACTATTTTCGGAGGTAAGCAACACGAGCCTCATTCCTAGCTTGGTACAATGTGGTAAGTGTATCCCAAGCATCCTTAGCTGTTCTGCAAGAGCGAATGTGAGGAATAATGGCACGTTTGACATACAAAGCAATCAATGCATGTACCTGGGCATCTCTGCCATCCCAACGAATTTGCTCTGCAGTAGGTGCAGCAAAAACCACAGCACAAACATGAATATGCAGAATATCATCATCTTCGGCACCTTCTGCATCAGCTTCCGTACGTGCAGTTGTAACAGTTGCAGGTGTGATAGGACGTTTTTCAACACCCTGCACAATGTTCCATAGTCCTTTTGCAACCAATACATGTCGCATCATATAAGCCCACAACGGGTAGTTGGTACCATCCAACTTATCCTCACACAGCCAACATATGAAATACATCACTGCTTTCAACCATGGCCGATGACTAAAATACCTTGATGCAAAAAATTGACTGTATCTCAAAAATTTGAACGGAATTGCCCAGACGAGTTCTGCGAAACCTATAGCAGAATTCGAGACGCTTATACTAGCGAACCAAAACTGGTATATACCTTTGGCACAAAAAGACAAAATAGCCTATACAAGCACTGCTATAGTGTGTTCGGAGGTCAAAACGAGCTCAGATCGCGATTTCGGCACCACAAAGCGAAGCCGTTTTGATCTCGAAAACACCCTGAGTATGCCCACCAAATTTCGTGCGAATCTGAGATTGCAATCGGAGAGGTGTAGACGAAGCCCTAGATGAAGCGATGACCTGCTCTGATACCAATTGTTGGAGTTAGACGTCTGCGGAAGCACACAAATAGCACAAGGAAGAAGAAGAAGCTTGGAGCACAACACACAATACTGAATGTATTACTAGAGAATGTACAAAGATAAGTAGCCCATTAGGGCAATAGGCATATATACAAGCCGGGGGAAAAAACCTCCTTAAGAGGGAAAAAAGTGCCCCGATGGTCCTAGAGTGTTCACACACATCACTACCTAAATATATCAACATGTAGGCATACTTTGACTGCACAATGTCTAAGTGTAACCTTCTAACTAGTTAGGAGCTATTTACATTATGCATGGATCGAGTGTCAAAGAGGACCTTGACAGGTTGTCCTCCTACGGCTCCTCTCATAAAAATGAGTTATGTATCATGGAATTGGTATCCTTTTTGTGCCACTAGCAAAAGCACTACGTCTGGCATAGAAGGAACCTTCTTCGTGACTGTCATGACCACTATAGGGGATGATATTTGAGATTGCAATTCACTCAAATCCTCATCTACATCACTCCCTGCTTGTGTGGGATTTATCACTTTGGTTGCTCCTATCTTTTTCTTATTAGGACAATCTTTAAAGAGGTGTTTTCCTAAGCATCCATAGCATAATCTTTTCATTGCGTTCTCTTTCTACTGAGGGGTAAGGATGGAATTCTTATAAGGCTTTGAGCCAGAGGAGACACCTTTCTCTTTGCTCGTGAAACTCTCTTGATCATGTGCACATGCTTATCCTCTTTTTGAGGTTTTGAATTGGTCAAGATAGGGGTGGTAGTGGAAAATGGCTTACTCATCTTAGTCCATGAGGATCTTTGACCCTAGGAGCCTATGCCCCTATGGTCATCCTCATAGACTAAATCCATCTATATGGCGTATGGCAAAGAGTGATACCTCTTCTTTCTAACTAGAGGTCAAATAGTTTCTCTAAGTCCCAAGATGAACTTGTGAACTTGGAGAAACTCTAGGATAGAGTCATGTACTTTAAGAAGTATCTCCCTATAATTATCCACATAGTCTTGAACGATTGTTTTTTCTAACTAGTAAAAATAAAGTGTCTAGTGCTCTAGACCTCTCATCCGTTGGTACAAAGTTATTATAAAACATGACTTTAAATTGTTCCCATGTAGTGGGCTCTTTCTTGTCCTTCTTGATCTTATGCCACCACCTATGGACAATGTCCATGAGGTTGTAGGTCGGCTGCTGAATCTTATGCCTATCATCCACGATATGGCATGACCGGAAGCACTACTTCCACTTGCTGAGCCGTTGCTCAACAACATCAAGAGTTTGTGTGCTAGTAGAGCATTGATATCTTGGTAGCTTAAAATCCTTAAGTTGTCATTGGGCTTCTCTTACTAGAACACTCTAACTAGGAACTTCTGGGGTTTGATGCTCATCTAGAGAATCGAACTCCATTTCAGAAAGATCTATTTTTGGTACTGCTTCTTCTTTCATGGAGCCATGTACATGATGGCATTTGAAGGGTGATAGTCCATGTGTGTATCATCCCTTAAGTGGTGAAGAAGGTCTTCAATCCATAACTAGGAAAAAGTAAAATTCTTTTTTATGTTTTTTAGTGTTTTATATTGATTTTTTTAGAGTATTAATAAATTTAAAAAAAAATAAAAGGAAGTTCGGCCTTAGCCTAATCTCCCGGACTTTAATTAAAATAAAGAAAAAAAGAAGTTACAAGTGAGTGGGACTAGTGCCCATGGGACCCCCCAAATCCCACAATGCAGGGGAGTATGGCAAGCTAGAGGGCATTACAAATGAGTCGGATAAATTTATCATGACCCTCATGTGGGACCCATTTGGGTTTCAACTTGTTGTTTTTGAGGAGATAAATACAGTGATGTCTAAACGATGGAGATCTCTTATCTCGGGAGATTCTTTTACCTAGGAGAAACAGGGATTTCTCGATTGACCATTCCTTAGGAGTTTGGCCAAAATTGACAGCACATCGCTCCCTCCAAATCTTCCAGAGAGTCTCACCTCTGATGGCATTCCACAACCTCGATGAGCAGCCAACCGCCTCACCCAACATCACCTGTTGCCAGTTGATTTGGTTTGTGAGTCTCAATACTTTGGTCACGTGACGCCAGATAACACGGGACTTGGGGCAGTCGAAGAAAAGGTGAGCTAGATCTTCGATGCCCCGATGGCAACGCATGCACCATGGCAGCACACCACATATTTTGTTAGCCCTTGCATTGGACCAGATACCTTTATGCAAGATTTGCCACATGAGAACGGACTTTTTGAACTCAATTAGGGGGTGATAGATAGACATGAATTTTAGTTCCCACCGAAGTTTGGTCCAAGAAAGGCACCATCTCTTGTTAAGAGTGTGGTAAACATCTACATCCTCTTTGAATTTGGGGGTTCTGGATAGCTTCTTACCATTGCTCCATTTGAGGCCCTCCAGGCAAGGAAGATCCTAACCGCAGAGAAGGTGGGTGGTTGAGCGGTCCCAAGCTAAACACCTGCTTTGAAGAAGAGTCCATTCCTCAAAGGTAACTCTAAGTCTCGGATCCAATTCTTCGAACCTAATCCACTGCTTGGTCTCTTGTTTCCAGAGTTGTTTCCACTGTTTGAACCCCTTGTTCCATAACCGCTTTGCAGTTTGGAGGTTCCAAGATTCCACCCCCCTAATGCCGCTGATCGCGAACCAAATAGAGTCATTTTGTCTTATCCCAGCCGCCCACTTCCACTCATCACTGATTCTGATGAACTGTTTGGCCTTGTTCCAATTCTTCCATAAGGAACACACGAGGCTAGAGCCTTTAGGGGACACCGGGTGGGGGGAGAACAAAAGCGTGATAATCCCTAAGTCCTTCCAACCAGGAAAGCCAACTAAAGTAAGGTCTTTCGTGTTTCTGAAGATCAATTTAGCCCAAGAGGACTCCCTATTGCTCCAAGCCTTGATAAGCCACTTTACCGCGAGTTTGTCAGCCAACCCCACAATATCCAAAATTCCCAAGCCCCCTGAGTCTTTCGGGCTAATGCAAGTTTCCCATTTGATTTTGGGAATCCCCCTCCTATTGGGGTCCCCAGTCCACAGGAAGTTTCTGCAGATTCTTTCCACTTTGGCCAAGTCTTTCTCCTTAGGTCTCCAACACGAGATAAAGTAAATAATTGTAGACAACATAAATGTGTTAACAACCATAGCACGTCCTGCCAAGTTGACTTGCATACCTTTCCAATGATTCAGCTTGCTATCCAGCTTAGATAGCATCCAGTTCCAGCGTTGGTCCATTGAGATGTCGAATCCCATCGGAATGCCAAGGAGATGGAAGACTTGACCGCTAGGGATAACTTGACACCCCTGATCCACCAACAATTGGGGAGTAGGTCCGCCGATTGCTCTAAAAGCAATTTTAGCATGGTTGATTTTTGAACCTGACGCCACACAAAAGGTGTCGACTCACCACCAAAACACCTCAATGCTGTTTATATCGTTATGCACAAAGGCATTCATGTCATCAGCAAAAAGTCTCGCAATCATTTGGCCGTGATTTAGAGGTAGGGAAAGACCCTTGAGATTGCCAGCATCCATGTTTTTAAACGAATGGGCTCAGAGAGCTTACCGTTGATATTTATTCTAGTTGAAGCATTTCCAAGAAGAGTGGAAACCATCTTCGTGAACTTTTGGCTGCATCCAAGGTCTTTCAATGATTGAAGAATAAAGTCCCATTCCAATCTGTCATACGCTTTGTCGAAGTCGATCTTAATGAATACCAGATCTTGAGTAGACTCCTCAGCAAAAGCAAGGCCTTCCCAAATATCAACAATTGCTTCAAGTATAGATCTACCTTTGATAAAACCTTTCTGGTCCTCACACAGCCATGACTTTAAATGACAAGAGATTCTATTGGCGATAACTTTTGCAATTATCTTGTATCCTGTTTGGAGCATGGTAATCGGACGCCAGTTTTCAATTTTGTTCTTATCTCCCCTTTTGTGGATTAACTTGATGATGCCATTATTAAGACACTCAGGGAGGGCACCGAATGAGAGAGCCTCTTGCCACACGAGACATAGTGGGGTGGCCACCTCATGTTTGAAGGACTTGAAAAACTCATTGGTGAGGCCATCCGGACCCGGACTTTTCCCATTGGGAAGGGCATCAATAACCTCGATAATTTCATTCTCGGAGATGTTAGCATCCAGCAGAGAAATCAAGTTCTGTGGGATTCTAGTTTGAGCAACCCTTGAGATGGTTGCCATGGAGTCGCGCCTGTGGGGGGAAGGAGGAGTCGAGACCCTGAGAAGATTGGTAAAGTGCTCGACGATGATAGATCTATTCTCTACTTCCGTGCAGCATTCGGTTCCATTGTTATCGAGCAATAGGGGGATGGATTCCCTAGCTTGTTTCCTTTTGAGAATGTTACACATCTCTTTCGATGGTTTGTCGGCCTTCCCCGCCCACCAATCTTTGAAGAAAATTTGAAGATTTTTTCTTTGAACCTCCTCCTCTAATCTTAGTCTTCCCCTGATTTTCAAAAGACCTTGTTGGCAGTGTAACTTACCTTTGATCACCTCTTCTTCAAGCCGTGAGAGCCTCCGGTACACCGTTTCTCTTCTTTTTTTTCGGATATCCCTTATAGCCTTTCGAGTCCTGATTAGAATTTTTTGAGTCTTTTCCACCGCGCTTCTCCAACACTTAGCCGGTTCATTGCAGTAAGCGAAGGCTTCCGCCCACACCTCATAAATTTCTTGGTGGACAGAGGGGAGGGAAAACGATGTCTGACAATCATGAAACCAAAGGGCTTTTTGGAACATGAGTATTAATAATTTGAAATGCCCATTGAGTGGAATTTGAATTCACGTATTCTACCCAGAGCGTCACCCATTTCAAAATCATAAAC
Source organism: Ceratopteris richardii (assembly GCA_020310875.1). NCBI lineage: Eukaryota > Viridiplantae > Streptophyta > Polypodiopsida > Polypodiales > Pteridaceae > Ceratopteris > Ceratopteris richardii. The sequence continues at coordinate 167,763,572 of CM035411.1, read as the reverse complement.
GAATTTAGGAAAGGAAGAACTTTGAAAAAAGAGTATATAGTCGTCAAAGAGAAAAGCCGATGTTCGGCGCTCCTCAACTTGGAGGCTCTTCGGGGGAACTAAGGAAAACCGTACGCCGCAGCACGAAACCTTTCTTATGGCTGCATGCCCTTCACCTTCAGGGATCGCCAGACACTGTTGCGCAGAACCCCCTCTATTTAAGCTCATCATGCTTATGCCCGCATGCCCAGCCGCAAGTCTACCCACCCTTGCTCGTCATGGCCATCGCTACCTCCTCCGCTCTCCTCTCCGCAGCTCCCTCCACCTCCATGCTCTCCTCCGCTCTCCTCTCCGCAGGTTCCTCCACCTCCATGCTTCGAGCAGCGCATGTACCTACATCTATGCATGCAACAAGATTTCCGCTCCTTTCTCAGCGATTAAGGCTCGTTGATCCTCTTAGGTTCGGCTGCGGTAGCCTCTGCTCCGGCCGATCTAGAGCTGCCGCCGCTGCTGCGGGAACCGTCTACAAGGTGAAATTTGTCAGCCCCGATGGGGATGTGACGGAAGTGGATGTCCCTGATGATCAGTATTTGCTTGATGCGGCCGAGGAAGCGGGCCTAGACGTGCCATACTCATGCCGAGCTGGCGCTTGCTCCTCTTGTGCCGGCAAGATCGTGCAGGGAACCGTCGACCAGTCAGATCAGTCGTTTCTCGACGATGAACAGATAGCAGAAGGCCTTGTCCTTACCTGCGTCGCCTATCCAACTTCCGATCTCATCGTCCACACGCATCAAGAGGAAAATATTCAATAAATACCGTTTGCTCTCATAGTGGTAAGATTTCCATTTTTATTCTCTGTTTAATGCTAGCTTTCTTGTCATTGATGTCGTACCTGCGAATCGCCTTGCTATTCAAAGCACTCTATTCTTGCGCATTTGCGATTACCACATTTTTCATTTCCTAGGATACCTGCCTTCTGTTTACTTGTACAGCAATGAATTTGTAAGATTAATTTGAGATTTTTGTGCAGCTTACCGAAATTGACCGAAATGAACAGATCACATACATCGACTGGTGTTTTTTTCTAGCAGTTCATTTTCGAGTTTTCTGCAGACGTAACTTGGAGCCTTCTGAAGTTGTCTGCATGTAACGAATGTGCGCTGATATTCCTCCTAAAGTCATAACAACTCAGTTGTAAGTTGCAGGAGAGAGCTTTAAGATTTCTTCATGCTGTTCTCTCCATTTTATCTCTATGGATACTGATTCTTCTTGGAATAATAGCTGATTGATTGTGGCCATTGCCTTTGTGAATTCCTTGAAAGACAGTCTTTCTCTTCTTCCCATCATAAACCTATTTGACTCTTTGATGTCATCAGTTACCATTTTCAAATTTTTTTGTCCCAAACTCTGAATATGTCCAGCACCAGTTCGTGTGCCTGAATCCTTGTTTATCTAAATAGTTATCTAAATAAGCTCTTTTTATGAAGTATCTCACATATGGCTAAATCTAGTTTAGGCCACGAAGCTGAAACTTACTGTAATAGCGTACGAGTGGGGTTGACAACATGGGAGGATACCTTCATGTCCTGTCAAGCATATCGCCCTTCTAAATTTGAAAGAAAAGAGATATAAGGGCGTGAGAGAAATTTTCTGACGCATACTTCCTCTGTAAATTTTCTCATTATTCTCTTGATCAAAGTAATGCATTGCCTCCTGCATAATTTTTCACAACTTTTCGTTTATGTAATCATAAAGTTTCTGTAAAATTTCTCATTATTCTCTTGATCAAAGTAATGCATTGCCTGCTGTATAACTTTTCGCTTGATAAATGTGAAGCTTCATTTATGTAATCATGTAGTTGTGTATTAAGTTTCTTAAATTTCCACCACGAGCTTTCTTCCTTCAATATCGTGCTATGGCTTATATTTTAGAAAAATGGGAGCATGACTCAACCATAGGTTGCATTGCGAGCGATTTCTGTCACTTGAACTAAAGAGAAATCAATTTCAACACAATCTTCAGGTTTATGATAGGGTTGGCCCTGACTATAGAATGTGAAATTCACTTCATTCATAAGCATTGCATTTTTTCACGTGGATTAATCGATTCTATCTTACAGTATTCATCATTCGTGAATAATTATTCAGCTGTACGAAGATCCAATAGATTCTAACTTGCATTATTCATCATTCGTGAATAATTATTGAATTATATCAAGAGTTCATAGTATTTGACCGAATTGTTCAATGACACATCAATATATTTGATCGACATCGAATTGTTTGAGATTTTCAAATTGAATGTCTTTCAATTGAAAGTTTTTCAATGAAAAAGAGTGTTCGATCGAGAATTATAGGATCAGAATTATTGTAAAAATAGTAGAAAGATGATAAATAAAAAATAATTTTTTTATCAAAATCTTCAATCTTTCGATCAAAAGATCAAAGTTTCCGACAAAACCTTTTCGATGAAAACCCTTTTGGTCGAAATCTCTTGTTCCATTGAAACCCTTTGATTGAAAAAATATGCAAGGAATCCTTAATCGAAAAATGTTGAAAATTTATAATTTTTATTGAATAATTTGGTTTTTTTTGTTTGCCAGATAAATGCAATCTAAGTCTCATTCTCATGATAGGTAACGTATTATCTTACATAATAAATGTGCCGAAGTAGTGAAGAATGTACAATTAGGCTCAACGTTATGATTCATATTTAATTGCAAAATTAGCAATAGAAGACGGTTTGCAATTTCAATTTGAGGTCTTAATTTGTCGTTTATTATGAAACCTACTTTCAAAGTTTCTTAATTGGGGAAATAGGCCAATGTAAAATCTCCTAAATGATATACTTTTCTCAATAATGTGTGATAATAATTAATGTGCGTATCAGTATAGGATCCAAGTAAGACATGATTTAAGAATGGTGTATAGGATCCAAGTAAGACATGATTTAAGAATGGTATTGAGTTGAACACAATTACTGCAACGGCAGTGTGAGCAAAGAGTGGGCTATGATGACATACTATGTACACAACGGATCTCTATCTCTCTCTCTCTTTCTAAAGCGAAGTGTTTGTTGCCATCACGCAAGGAGGGTTTGCAAATTTATTACCAACCTTGAATTTTATCACCAAGGAGTTTGGAGATTTATCGCATGAGGCTTCAAGAATGATTTTTTTGTGCTAATCATTGGAGTGTTATCAGCATGATTATCAACCATTTTGATTATGCCAATGATAGGGCATTTTTGTTGGGTGTGTGTGGAAGTGCGAGACACACAAGAAGCACACACAAGGAGCACAAACGCAGCAAGACACATGGAGAAGACGATGGTTGGAATAGCTCTCTCTATTGATCGATGAACTGAACTGAAGTAAGAGCTGAATAATTTCCCTAAGTACAAAGTACCACCACATATGAGAGTATCAAGTATGTGGTAACATGGGAAAAAACCTCTAGCCAGCACTAGAGTAAAAAGTGCCCATGTATAGGGAAAAGGTTCACATCAAAGCTACTCGAGGAACACATAAGTGTAACAAACCCCCCTGGAGCGAATGATGTGAACACATACAGGGAGTGACAGATCAGTCCCCACAAGGTAACAAGCCTAAAGCTTTGCGAAAAGTTTCAAACTTTTCCTGTGGAAGAGCTTTGGTGAATATGTCTGCCACATTATCTTGTGTAGGCACATATACCAAATCAATATCTCCTGCATGAACGCGCTCTAATCACATAGTGATAATGCACCTCAATATGTTTGGTCTGTGCATGAAACATTGGGTTTCGTGCAACAGCCAAAGCACTTTGACTATCTGTGAGAATATGCGTAGCAACATCAATCTCCATGCAAAGATCCATCAATAGGCGTCTCAGCCATATACACTCCACTGTAGCTGTGAAAACTGCCCTGTACTCAGCTTCACAACTCGATGTCGCCACTATAGGTTGCTTCTTACTCAACCAAGATATGCATGAGTCTCCAAGGAAAAAGCAATTACCACTAGTGGACACGCGAGTATCATAACAACCAGTCCAATCACTATCTGTAAAAGCATGCAAGCATGGCTGAACATCTTTGCCATAAAAGAGATCTAAGCTCAAAGTGCCTCGGAGATATCTAAACACACGTTTCACCGCTTGCCAATGCTTAGTGCCAGGGCTATGCATGAATTGACTCAATTGGGAAACTGCATGCATATATAAGACATCCCACAGCTTGTTGATAAAGAGAAGTATCAAATGCATCACTAGAATCCTCAACTGAGAACTTGAACCCTGTCTCAACTGGTGTGGAAACTGGCTTACAATCCTCAAAGTCAAAACGCTGAAGTAGTTTTTCAACATACTTTGCTTGATGCATAACAATTCCCCCCTCAACGGATACAAACTGGATGCCAAGATAGTAGCTCAAAAGACCAAGATAAGTGACATCAAAAGTATGCTGCAAATCAGCCATAAGAATGTCAAGTTTTGCATCACATGGCCCAGTCAAGAGTATGTCATCGACATAAAGAACAAGCAGTATAAGATCAGCCCCATTTTTGCGTACATAGTGTGCTTTCAATCAGACTACATGTGAAGCCAAGAGCAATCAAGTGCTTATGTATTTTGTCATACCATGCACGTGGAGCTTGCTTGAGACCGTATAAGGCTTTATGCAAGCGACAAACCATATGCTCTTTCCCTTTCATAGCAAATCCAGGAGCTTGCTTCACATAGACCTCTTCTTGTAAATCTCCATTCAAGAAGGCTGTTTTTATGTCCAATTGATGCACTTTCCAACCTCGATGGGTAGCCAATGCAACCACGGTACGAATGGTAGTCATGCGTGAAGTAGGTGCAAAAGTTTCCTCATAGTCAATGCCATATTGTTGTGCATATCATTTGGCAACCAATCTAGCTTTGTAGCGATCAATGCTACCATCAGATTTTCTCTTAATCTTGTAAACCCACTTTGTACCAATGGCATTCTTTCCTTTTGGCAATTCACATAACTCCCAAGTACCATTCCTATGTATGGAATCCATTTCTGATTGCATAGCACTCATCCATTGTGGATCGTCACACGCATCTTCAAAAGAAAGTGGCTCTTCATTACATGCTGTAGCAATAAGAGAATAATCCACAAAATTACGTGATGCATTGTGAGAGCTTGATCTTGTTCTACCAAGTAAAGGTGCACTCAATTTGTTGTCCTGCAAAGTTTGTTTCAGCCACTTTGGCATAGATTGTGCACTCTTGATAGACATGCGTTCATTATGTAAAACATCTTCAATATGTACATCATGCGTGGGCTGAATTTCATGCTCAGTTTCAGCCATATCTTGATGCAAATGTTCAACCATATGTGGCTGGAAATTTCCAACAGTTTTGATAATTTTTAGCTGAATTTTTTCAGCCATGTTTGGCTGAAAATTCTTTGCATTTTCAGCTCTATTTGGCTGGAATTTTTCAGCCCTTTGAACCTCAGTTGGCTGGTCTACATGGCCATAGTCAAGCGCACCATTTTGGAACAAAGGCATGAGTGTATCGAACACATCTTGTGAGCTAACTGTTGGCAATTTTTTGCATTCAAGTAGAGGGAAAACTGAATTTTCAGCAAATACCACATCTCGACTCACAATAATTGTGTTCGTCAATGGATGGTACAACCGATATCCCTTACTTTCAACACTATAACCAACAAATATACATTTCTTTGCCTTGTCATCAAGTTTGTGACGTTGTGATGGCACAAGAGCATATGCCAAACAACCAAACACACGCATATGACTAACCATAGGTTTATGACCATTCCAAGCCTCATAAGGAGTGATGACTCTCAATGCTTTTGTAGGGCAGCAATTCAACACATAGTTTGCACACATGACCGCTTCCATCCAAAACTTATGAGGAAGATGCTTTCCTTTAACCATACATCGTGCCATTTCAAGTAGAGTTCTATTTTTATGCTCGGCAACACCATTTTATTGAGGTGTATATGGCACCGTACATTGGTGTGAAATACCTCTTTCACGAAGAAAAGCATTAAACTCATGTGACATGTACTCACCACCACGATCTGTGCGTAGAGTCAAAAGCTTTTGTGAAGAAAAAATTTCAAACATAGCTAAAAATGCTTTGAAGCAAGAAAATACCTCATTCTTTGCTTTCATAGGATACACCCATGTATGGCGAGTAGCATCATCAATAAAGGTAACAAAATATACATGCTTCCCAAAAGATGGAGTCTTGACGGGACCACATACATCACTACGAACAAGTTGCAATTTTCTTGTAGTGTGTGAATGACTATCTTTTGGAAAAGAAACACGATGCATTTTTCCAAGAATGCAACCTTCACATGCATGCTTTTCAATGGACTCAAGTGTAGGCAAGCCAATAACTATGTCCTTCTTTTGCAAGTAGAGCAAACTATTGAAGTTTAAATGACCAAAACGAGCATGCCAAAGCTCCATTTCAGCCATGGAAGAAGTATGAGCAACTAAGGCATTTGAGGCAGCCCTCTTGTATGTATCCATGCGATACAAACCATTACATAATGTACCGGACATCACGATAACATCGCCATTGCTGAAATCATGAACCATACACTTATCATCAACAAAGTGTACATGAAGTCCAACTTTGGCAATCAACGGAATTGAAATTAAGTTCTTCTTGATACCGGGCACATAGAATGCATTTTTCAAGAGAATCACACCTCCATTTGCAGCCGTAAGCTCAATTTCTCCTACTCCAATGATAGGATAAGAGGCATTGTTTGCACACACCACATATCCTCCTTTAGGTGCATCTTTCAAAGAGGCAAAAAATCTTTTGCATGATGTTATGTGCTTTGAAGCACCACTATCAAAGAACCAATCCGAATCAGCCTCACTCACAACCATACATTTAGAATGTAAAGAAGCATCATAATGACATGTAACAACACATGCCCAAAAATCTTGAGCCATGTTAGCTTCATTATTCTTTGCATTTGCTGAATTTTCAGCAATAGACATGCCCGATTCCTTCTTCTTTTCATTGCGTTTAGCAAGCTTTCTACACTCATCAATAGTATGACCAGCCTTCCGGCAATATTTGCATCTCTTCTTCTTTTGCAAATCACCATCATTAGAGGAATGAGTGGAAGAGGAAGCTTGAGGCTTTGGTTTTGATGAACCCAAAGTTGAACCATACTTGCTTTTCCCCTTTTGTGAGATAGCAAGTGCTTGCGTTCCCTCAATCAAACCACTCCTATTCACTTTAGATTGCTCTTCTTGCAAAAGAAGAGACACAACCTCATCAAATGCATACATATTAGGATTTCCTTTTGCAACCAAACGGAGTGTAGTAGCAAAGCTTTGAAAAGATTCCGGTAATCCTTTCAACAATGTAGAAATGAGTGATGCATCCGGAATGATCTCATCTATGTTTGCCAATTGCTCTTTCAAGTCCTTGATGCGTGTCACATACACATCCACTGACTCATTTTCAGCCATACATACATCCTCAAGTGACTGTTTAGGTACCCATTTCCAAATTGTTCTAGAAACAAGATTACATGATGCGTTCAATAGCTTTTCGGTTAGGTGTGTGAGGGGTTGTGATGGATCGTGGTTGTGTAGAACCTAGGAGTTGGTGTGATGCGATTTGAGCCCTCAAGGAAGTCTTAAGCACCTAAATTTGTCCATTATTGTGGTCAACCTTCATTGAGTGCTTTGGTACCCAAATACTAAGTATTCTTCACGATGGAGATCTTTGTTGTTCAACTACTTATTGCCTTGGCTTTCTAATCTATTGTTTTGAGAGTGGTGGAGATACCAAGGGAGCAATTGGCTGCTCAACCTTTCAGACCCAGATCTACTTCATGCCATGGATTGCTTTGCCTCGAGGTGCTCTCCTTCTTCTTGATTCGCTAGTCTTCTTGTGTCACTCGTCATGCTTCTCAAGTTGCGATACTGAGACCACTGTTGTCTTTAGAAAAGAAGGTAGTTCCATCCTTTCTCCTCCTTGATCTTCAAATATTGAATCCTTCTGCATCACATATCTTTGGACTAACAACATCTTTTTCTTCATAATAATCCTAGAAGAGCTAGGAGCTTGTGATATGCCTACATCTTGGACTGCATAATTTCCTAGTTTTTTATCATGACATGCTGCTCATTTACTCAAACCTCAAGAAGTCCACACAGGTTTAAGTTGATTGCATCATCATAGATCCATTCTTGGCCTAGAATGAAAGAATCAATGAGATCTTCATCATGGCATACTAGTGTTGTAATTGTCATTGGGACATCTTGAATAGAGATGGGAAGCTTCAATTCGTCCATGCAATGGGTTTCCACTCCTAATCCTATAAGATAATCTTTAATAGAACTAATTGTGTCGTGACAATAGGAGTATTTTATAGCACTTGTTGCTTCACTTGAAACAATCAATGCCTTGATTGTCTTAGAAATCCTGCCATGTCCTAAATTTATCGAGAAAAAAGGGTTGTCTATTAGTGATTCTATAAGAGGGTTTTCTCTTCACATGGCACATAGCCATGTGATGTATCGGAGCTTCATTAGGATACCTAGGCTGATCTTTGCCTTGTCTTCTCAACTTCATATATCTTATGCACTCTAAGGCCTCCACATGTGCTTCTTCGTGGATTCTTTTTCTCTTCTTGTGTCATAACTTCCTTATTCCCCTTCTTTTTCTCGCTCTTGTCATGTTTCGTCATTATCGACTTCTTCTCCCACTCACATCTTTCAAATTCTTAAGTTCTAGCCTCTATCAAATAAAGGTACTCTTCTTTTGAGTCAAAAAAGGGCTCCATGATGATCAATTCATCATCCTCATCACTGACTTTTGTGAATGATGATATACCAAGCTCGCACTCTTCTATAACCGAGTCAAGCATAAGTGGTTCTATAGTGAAAAATGAGATATCATAGCCATCTTCATCACAATGGGGGGTTAAGTGCTCCTCATTGACAACGATGTCCAACTATGGGGGTCAAACTCCTCATTAGGGAATGCCATAGGTGCATAGCTTGGGTCTTGAATAGATCTTATAGGGTTCTCATTGGCCCCTAAGTTTCTATCATTTAATATTTCTCCTCCTCCACTAAAACTTTACATATCCATAAGTGAGTGTCCTCATGCATCCATGAAGATTGTGATCCTATGGAATGCACTGACTCTATCTCATCCAATGTTTTATGGATTGGGTTCCATTGCAAGGGTGGCACATCTATATGGGAATAGTCTTTGGCATTGATTTTTCCCTAAGTGTTGTAAGTACAAAGAATTGTTTTCCCAATCTTGCACTATCTACAACTACCGCATGAAGGTTCTTCCTAAAATCATCTCATAGACATGATTCTTACCAAAATGACATATGGAAAATGTATGTTCAATCTCCACACCACAAGTAGTGAGAGTTATTTCATCTAGTAACCCTAGGAATTTCTCAATATGTTCATCTGCCATTCGCAATTTCATTCTCATCGACCTGAGTGATGACTTGCCCCATTGCTTCCATAAGAAAGTGGTAGCACTAGCAACTCCAGCTCCCAAGTCCAAAATTGCTTTGGTTGTATAACCTTGATAAGTGATATGTAGATAGGTGCCCTTCCTCTCCTTCGGTCATGTCTCCTATTTTACCCAAGGGTATCTCTGGCACTATTTTGTGCGATCTTGCCTAAGATTGTAGCTTAGCTACTTTTGGCACTTGATTAGCTATGTGTTTCTACATTTCAGGTTTAGCTTTTGGTAGATTCTCTAAGATAAGATGACACTGCACTTTAGTGTTCTTAACTACTTCCATTTCCCTTGGTAGAACTTATTCATCGTTTCTTACCATAATTGTGGGTGTTGTCATGGGAATAGACCTTGGCTCCCCTAGGCGTGTAAAGTGGGGTAGTTCCTACGAAGAATGTGACTCAAAGTCTAAGCGCTCACTTGACTGTAGGTCCTCTTGCTCTCCATAGAGAGATGGAATGTCCCGAGGAAACTAATCGTGAAGATTTTCTACCACTGCTATAGGAGTATTCTTGCTCTCTTTAGCCCATTTCTCCTCTTGAATATCTCTCAAGAATTCTTGGGAGTATTGATTTACAAAGGGAGAAAATCCATCACTCATAGAATTGGGAATGTAGGCCTCTTTAGGGGGTAAGCTTAGATACTCAATTCCACTACTTTGGGCCTTTGGTATATCCGACATCTTAGGTTTAGCTATCATCCATTCTAATCTCTCCTCCTTACAAAGTGTAATTGTGACTTTGTTGAGTTAGTATGATTGAAAAGACTGCTTGCATCGAACATAGCTTGAGCTAATGCCACCATTTTTTCACAAAGTTTGGTTCTCTCAATCTCTTGGATAACACTTGTCTAACTATGTCACATCTGGTCCTTCTCGAAATCTAGTCTGGTATGCTTTAAACATCATGTCTCAATCTTCTAAAGTAGGATATGCTAGGACTTGTCTAGATTTGGGTGGTGTTGGTACTAATGGATGGTCTTGATGAGATGATGAAGGTGGGGTTCGAGAGTGTGTGTGTGTGGGATGTGATCTCTATTAGTCTCATTTTTTTCTTTCTTGAAGCTTTCCTCTAATTTGCTTATCTTTCTTGCCCATTTTCTTTTTATTCTCTCTTGGCTATCCTTCCAAGCTCTAGTTCTTTTCCTAGCTACAACGTCTGTCTCACTAGCTTCTCATTTCTTCTCTTGATCTACTCCTATAGTATGTAGTAGTGCTTGGGCTCTAGTCATTATGGGATTGTAGTGGTCAAACTTTGACTAGAATCTACGACCATGTTCATAACATTAATAGGTGTAATGTTCTGAGTATTGACCAGATTCTTAGGATAATATCTATGTTCCTTCCCCAAATCAGAGAAAAATCCTTGAATAGTCATTGAGTGGGGTTTCCCTTATGGAGGAAGTGGAAAATCATTAATGATCAATATAAGAGCCCTCTTTGAATTCGACCATGGGGTGTTCAATTCCAAAGGGTCGATCGAGGTTTTTAAGTTGGACCATTGATCACCTTAAGCCATCCCCATAAATCCGACCTCCTAATCTTTTGGTTCTTATGTACTCTAGCTGAGTTTTGTAGGGGCCTTAAGTGGTCTGTAAGTAGGCTAGTTCTGAACTACCTATGGGTCATTCTATGCTAAATGAAATTTTCGAATCACTTGTCTCCAAGCTCAATATGTAAGGGTAGTCAGTGATCTGCTTATCCCACAACCTAGCAGTGTGATTGATGCTAGATTTAGAAGATCTGATGCTTTGTCTATTCCATCCTAGGTGTTTTCCTGACCTAAGGTTCATATACTTTGCTGATTATTATTGAAGCTCAAGGTCAAGGACAAAGCATAGAAGTGCATCAAAGAAGCCGACACAGAAGAAGAGAGAGCATGTAGGGAGCTCCAAGAAGCACATGTCAATTTTTTTGAAGAAATCCCTATAAAATTAGTGATTTTTATCACTAAAAACCATTGTAAATACCATTTCATATTTTTGCAACTCCATTTTGTTCAAGCCAAGGAGCCCTTGAGCTTGCAGAGTATTAGAAGTATCATCCTAACAATTTTCATAATTTTAAAACTCCGTTTGGGCCCCCAAATAAGCTCTAGAACCTAATTTTTAACTAAGCCAGATAGTAGGTCTGGACAGGGCCAAAACCACTCAAAAAACTATAAAAAGAGCTAGAGAGCTCATTTTTGAGGTTGGCTTGTTAGAGGTTTGAGCTCTTGTAATAGATTTCTTTTGTAATCAAAGTCTTTTCATTGTTCCACTCTTTGCTCTTACCTTGTGTGCGTGTGTGTGCATGTGTGTGAATGCTTCTGTGCTTTCACTCACGCACTTGTGCCTTCACTTGCTCACAATCTTCATACAAGTCCTCACGTCTACGCCGATTGACATTTATGAGGTGGATCTCCTCACGTTGGTACTTCCCATTGTGCTAGAGTGACACCAAATTTGGTGCCGTTTCCGAGGAGAGAGCTTCGAGGACGAGAGCTTCGAGGACGAAGACGTAGAGTAGCTACATTGGGAGGTAAAAAAAAATCATCATTTTATGTTTAGTTTCTGGTTTTTTTCTCCACCACCATCATCATCATCACCATCTTCTCCCATCTTCCTCTTCTCAGTTTTTTTCCATTTTCGACTATACATTCACCTTGTTTTTCCCTTGTGCCTGCGAGAAATAAGCGTAGAGGAGTTCAAAGCTTGAAACGCTAAAGAAATACTCTTGAAATACTCTAAATACACCAAAATCTGAGTGAAGTATCGTGCATATTGAAATGACATGCGCCAAGTATTGTGAGTATGGTATTGCGGGTTTGGAGATAGATTTTGCATCTACATGCACATAGGAGTGACAAGGAGGACCTACGGTACACATATTTGCAAAATTTTTTGAATTTGGACTTCAAAAACTCAAAGTATCGTGTCCAGTTGAGTTCAGGTATCGCGATACGAAAACTCCCATGTATCACGATACTTGTCGAGTATCGTGTATCATGTCCCTGTATTGCGATACCTCACGTGTATCATGTATTGTCGGGTTGAGTATCATGTATCGTCGGGATGTGTATCACGATATTTCATAAGTATCGTGTATCGTGACCGATCCAAGTATCGTATCGTGGGTCCAAGTATCGTGTATTTTCACTCCCCAAGTATCGTGTATCGTGTATTTTCACTCCCCAAGTATCGTGTATCGTGTATTGCCAAAATCTGGTATCGTGTATCGTGGTGGTGCAAGTATCGTATTGCATAGTCATGTATCGTGATACTTCCCAAGTATCATGTATCGTGAAGTCCAAGTATCACCAACGTCAAGTATCATGTACCATTGCCAATAAGTATCGTGTATTGTGGAGATCAATCTCGTGTATCGCGATACTACACTAGTATCGTGTATCATCCAGAGACAAGTATCATATCGTGGAATTCCTAGTATTTTGTATCGGTTAGTTCAGATATCATGTATTTTCTTGGCTCAAGTATCGTGTATCGTTGCTCCCAAGTATCGTCGATACCTCCTAAGTATCATGTATCGCCTATTCTGAAGCAATACAAAGGGGAAATTTTGAACTAGAAGACAAAGCTTATGAACCTGAGATCTGGTAGACACTTAGGCAAGGATGGGCAAAGCATTAGATCATCTGAGGCCAGTGTCAACCATACGACTAGGTCTTGGGCACAACAACTTAGTGGTTATCCCTACGTGCTAAGTTCTCAAACAAGTGACTCAACAATGTCCTTCAACATGGAAAGACCCATAGGTAGCTCAAATATTGGCTATTTGAAGACACCAAAAGGTCCGTATAAGACACAATTGGAATATATTTGGACCAACCGATTAGGTGCTCGCATCTATGAGGATGGCTTGAGGCGATCAGTGGTCCAACTCAAAAATCTAGATCAACCCTTTGGAGTTAAACACCTAGTGGTCAAGTTCCAAGAGGGTTCATACATTGATACATTGATCAGTGGTCCAACTTACCAGATAGGAGAGATGAGTTTGTAAATGTCATTCTTGAGAACGAGGTAGGAGACCTAGAGCGCAGAGACATAGGACGAGAACCCAAGACTCCCAGAGGCAAGTCAGTCTTGACCAGGGTAATAACTCCAGAGTGGATTCCCTAAGACAAAAAAAACATAGAACTATTCTTCAATAGAGAAACAGAGGAAGCCTTTTGGAGATTCAATCTAGATCAACCTAACCTAATAATCATCATCTATGAATTCAAAGACCCTGAGACAACAGGCAAAGTTTTCTATCTAGATAACACATTGGAGAGAATGTTCTTGGTAAGAATGACAGGCATGCATACACTTGGAAGAGTGAATTGATTTTCCCTCCACCAAGGTCTAATGTTTCCCATGGCCTCCAAGAAGCAAGATCATCCAAGGCTCACGAAACCCAGAGGGAAAGAACGAGAGAGAGACCTACGGTAAGCTTTGCACACACAATGGGCAAAGACACATCAACACATGAGGTTGAAAGAACTGAAAGAGAGAGACATTGAGCACATAGGCATCAAAGAGATGAACATGATTTTCCATTGCCTAGGCCCGGAGAGCACCCAAGAACTCTTAGACCCTCTCAAGTGGTCAAGGCAATGAAGAACTACTTTGATGGGTCAGGAGATCCTTATGATCATGTGGCCAAGTTCAAACAAGTGTTAAGAGCTGAACAGGACGAGGACTTGTTCACACAATTCCAGGCATTTGGTTTGACTCTCAAGGATACTGCCTTAGCTTTGTTTCAACTCCTGAATAGTTGCAATTATCGAGATATAGGTCAATTGCTAGAAGCATTCATTGTAGAATTTTCCAAGAGTGGTATCAGGCATAACACATCATCCTTGATCCACAACTTCAAGCAGACACGCCAAGAAACAGTGCGACTTGCAAGAAGACGGTTCAGACAGTACTTAGAAAGATGCACTATTCCAAAGTTACCAACACTGGGCAAACAAGTGGCCTTGTTTTCAGATGGCTTACTAAGCATCAATTTAAGATCATATGTGTACTTCAAAGAGCTTAGATCCATAGATGAGTATGTGCACATGTGCATTGACATAGAAGACAATTGAGGAATTAGAACTGTCCAAACTCTACAAGGATTCTGACAGTTCTACTAGTCATACCTCCAGAACCTCCATGGAGATAGATGAGATAGCTGAGCAAGTTGCCAAGAAGCTAGGAGTTCAAAACACACCAAGAGTCATCTCATTGAAGCGATGTTATAATTGTGGAGAAGACCACATGGCTAATGTTTCTTCGATGATGGCTCAACCCCAAGGAAACCCTAATGCTCTGTATTCCACCATTGAGAGAAAATGCACAAACCATATGGCTCAAGATTGTCCCTACAATAGGTAGGTTGTTAGATAGAATTATCAGCAACCTTACCAGTAGGGTAGGTATCAGAATCAATACAAACAACCATATTATAGACCAGAACAATAATATCAGGCACCATATAGGCCACAACCAATCCTAGGAAACCAACCACCAACTCCTACCAATGTGATTCCAGTTAAGTATCCATGGATAGAGGAAAACCTTAATAGAGCATTGATGCCACTAACTCCCTTGGTCTCAGAAATTGACTCTCATGATCATAGTTTAGACTAATCCCATGAAGATAGTCCACAAGGTTATTACACAGAGTCGCCAGAGCATAGTGAGGCTTATTCTGATCAATACGAGCCACCAGTTATGGAACAAAATTGGGAGCTAGAATACTCCAAGGTCATGTACACGAATCCTAACCTGAGGCCCCAATCAAGACAAGTAAGACCACAAGCCCCTAGAGGATCATGTTTTAGATGTCAAGGTGACCATTTCATTTGTGAATGTCCCCACCCATAGGCCAGAAGACAAGGACAAAACATCACAATACAAGGTTTTTGTCATAATTACGGTAAAGAACATCTTCGTAGAGATTGTCCCAAGAACCCCTCTAGTGTGCCCAAGGTTACACCCATTAATGCCATAGGCTTAGTGGAGGATTGAAGTTCAAGTAGTAGTAATGTGGCTCCTGTGCAGGTAGTTACTAGGGCACAAGCATTAAAACAAGATAAACCAGCTGAGAATCAGAGTTAAGGGAATTGAAGAACCTAATAAGAGGAAAACAAGAACATGAAAAGATACCAGGGAGAGAACCAATCAAAAAGTAGAATAAAAAGTTATCCAAACTAGAAGAAAGCCTGAAAAATGCAAAAAACAAAATAGAAGAAATTGCATCTCAAAGCCCCTCACATGCCGAAACTCCATCCACTCCACCTCATACCACCCCACCACTCATTGAAATAAGCTACAACCAGGGTCTGTTCTTGCAAATCCAACCCCAGAAAACTTGGACATGATGTTCAAGGCCTACCAGGATTGACTTCAAGAAGGGCCAAGAGCTGCAAACCTAGAGAAGAGTTACCCTAGAGCAGATTTAGAGATTGAACGGACAAAAATGTGCATGAAAATGGTAGAACTAGCTCAGGCTATGCTTGAGACCAGTCAATTGTTCAATCAGAAAAACTCTGTCAAATCGGATTTGCACTTCCAGGGCTTACTAGATAGATTAGAGCAGTTTGTAAACAAGCCGTAGATTTCTTTACCTCCACGGGCTCAACTAGTTGTTGAAAGAGAACACTCACCACCAATGAAAGCTTATGTTCTTGATTCCATGGATGATCGAACACCTCTTTCAATTCAAGAGAATTCTCAAGAGTTCCTGCAGGAAATACAAGAAACGAAATGGGCCAAGAAGAAGGGTAATCCCCCCCCCATTCCTAAAATTGATGACCTTCATGATCAATTTCTCTAAGACATTCCATCTAGTTACGGAGACCAAGTAGAGCAACAAGAAGATGACATATTATATTTTGAATCTAATTCTTTACAAGAGTTGCCACAATTCATAGGCCCATGGGAATCTGAATCTCTTCAGATCAGAGCTCCCATAATATTGGTAAGAAATGAAGACTCAGTGGTTCCAAGAAACACTGATTTCGTGAAGAAAAATAAGGTTCAGTGTCATCTCACCATAGAAGAGTTGCTCAAAGTAGAACCAGAGCTATGGAATCATGTGGCATATCAAGTTCCAAAACTTGATTCCAACATGCCAAAAGCAGGCTCTAAGCAGAAAGTACCAAAGATACCTCTAGACAAAATAGGGGACATAAGTGAAGGTGAAGAAGGTAATACTTATCTTCCAATCACCTAAGGTTACACAACCAAAGCGATCTTAGATTTAGGTGTTGGAGTTGCTATTGCGACAGCCTCCTTGTGGAAGCAATGGGGTAAACCCGCATTAAGACCAACTAGAATGAAGCTTCAGATGGCTGATAGCCATGTTGAAAGACCTCTAGGATTGCTAGAAGGGGTAACTCTAACCACTTGTGGTGTAGTGTTTGAGCACACCTTTGCTATATGTGACTTTGAGAAAAATAATGTCTATGAGATGATCCTAGGAAGACCCTTCCTATGACAACTGCAAATAGTACAAGATTGAGGAACCAACTCCTTGTACTTGCAGCACTTATTGATCACAACCAAATTAAATCTAAAAGATTATACCTTCAGAGATGTACCACCCCTACAGTGGAATCCTATCCACAAGGCGCAAGAAGATTCAATCTCTATGCATTCTGAAAGTTCACCTGACCCATCATGGATGCATGAAAATACTCACTTGTGGATGTGTAAGGTCGCAGGGGAAGAGGAGAAATGCCTAAAAGCAATAGAAGAAGGAACTTCTCAAGGAGAAAGATCAATTAAAGAACCAGCCTACATGTCGATGATCTTTCCAGATGAGGAATTTGAGCTTCATGCTTAGGTAGAAATCTTCGCCACCATGGACATTGCTATCAATGAAGAACAATGGACACCTCATTGTGATGAGGAGGGTTATGAGATTTCAGTGTTCATGTGTAAGCCCTTGCTAGAAGAATGTGACCCTAGTGACTTCGTAGAAGAAGAAGAGAACGATGACGATCTAGAGTCCATTGTGATGGATAGTTGCTTTAACTCAGAAAAGAACTATCTAGAAGATGTGGGAGTGTTTACCCAAAAAGAAGAAGTGTTGGAGTTAAACGTCTGTGGAAGCACACGAACAACACAAGGAAGAAGAAGAAGCTTGGAGCACAAGCACACAATACTGAATGTATTACTAGAGAATGTACAAAGATAAGTAGCCCATTAGGGCAATAGGCGTATATACAAGCCGAGGGAAAAAAACCTCCTAAAGAGGGAAAAAAGTGCCCCGGTGGTCCTAGTGTGTTCACACACATCACTACCTAAATATATCAACAATTGTTGGAGTTAGACATCTGCGGAAGCACGCGAACAGCACAAGGAAGAAGAAGAAGCTTGGAGCACAAACACACAATGCTAAATGTATTACAAGAGAATGTACAAAGATAAGTAGCCCATTAGGGCAATAGGCGTATATACAAGCTGAGGGAAAAAAACCTCCTAAAGAGGGAAAAAAGTGCCCCAACGGTCCTAGTGTGTTCACACACATCACTACCTAAATATATCAACAAATCCCCCCTGGGAGTGATGCGGTGAACAAGTAGCTGGCACTCATGTATAAGGAAGTGCCAAGCTATGTGGAAATCACTCCACAAAAGGAAGTAAGCCCAAAGCTTTGCGGAAAGCCTCAACTTCTCCCTATGCAGAGCCTTCGTGAAAAGGTCTGCAATGTTCTCTTGCGTGGGCACATATGCCAAGCTGATCTCCGCAGCAGAGAACCTCTCCCTGACATAATGATAATGTACCTCAATGTGCTTAGTGCGAGCATGGAACACATGCTTCCTCGCAACTGCCAATGCGCTCTGACTGTCAGTGAAGATGGTGGTGGCAAAAGTGTGACCAACACCCAAATCAGCCATAAGGCGTCTCAGCCACACACACTCAACAGTAGCTGTGAAAGCTGCCCTATACTCAGCCTCACAACTGGAAGTGGCCACAGTAGGCTGCTTCTTGCTCAACCAAGATATACATGAGCTACCAAGCATGAAGCAAAAACCACTGGTGGACATACGAGTGTCATAGCAACCAGCCCAATCTGAGTCAGAAAAAGCATGCAAATCTGGCAGTAGTGATCCCCCCTTGGGATAAAACAACCCAAGTAGCCGAGTACCACTCAAGTAGCGAAAGATGCACTTAACCGCCTTCCAATGCGTGACTCCTGGGCAATGCATAGACCTGCTCATCTGTGAGACAACAAACTCAATATCTGGCTGAGTAATGCATAAGTAAATAAAGCATCCAACAGCCTGCTGATAGAGAACATCATCAAATGCATCTCCAACATCATGAAGACTCAATCGTAAGCCTGTCTCCATAGGATTGGCAATAGGCTTACAGTTTTCAAGGCCAAAACGCTAAATTAATATGTCAATATATTTCGTTTGACACAAAGCCATTCCACCATCAACTTGCATAAACTGAATGCCCAAATAGCGATGCAAATGCCCCAAATCTGACATCTCAAATGAGGCATGCAAATCAGCCTTGAAATCAGCAATATGCTTCTCAATAGGACTAGTGAGCAGCATGTCGTCAACATAGACAACAATGATCAGAAGCACATCATTAGCACACTTAACATATAAGGTGCTTTCAAAATGGAATGTTCTCAAAACCATGTGTAACCAGATAGGCATGTATCTTCTCATACCAAGCACGTGGTGCTTGCTTTAAACCATATAACGCCTTCTTTAACCTGCACACCTGGTTTTCATGCCCTTTCTGCACAAAGCCATGAGGCTGAAAAACATACACTTCTTCATGCAAGTCACCATTTAGAAATGCTGTTTTAATGTCCAACTGATGTAC
Source organism: Ceratopteris richardii (assembly GCA_020310875.1). Taxonomy (NCBI): domain Eukaryota; kingdom Viridiplantae; phylum Streptophyta; class Polypodiopsida; order Polypodiales; family Pteridaceae; genus Ceratopteris; species Ceratopteris richardii. The sequence goes on along the minus strand of CM035411.1, from coordinate 167,744,262 downwards.
ATTCCAACCATGATGGGCTGCAAGTGCACAAATACTCCGAACAGTAGTCATACAGCATGTAGGTGCAAAGGTCTCATCAAAATCAATGCCTCTTTCCTGCGCATAACCCTTTGCAACAAGCCTAGCCTTATACTTGTCAACTGTACCATCAGGTTTACGCTTCAACTGTATACCCACTTAGTGCCAATGGCCTTCTTGCCAGGAGGCAAGTCACATAAAGACCATGTACCATTCTTCATTATAGCATCATATTCAGATTGCATAGCAGCCATCCAATTTTTTGAATTCTGTGCTTCATCAAAAGAAACAAGCTCATTCTCATCACAGAGACTAGATGCAGCCATAGCATAGCAATCTGATGCAAAGGAGGCACTATGAGAGTCTGAACAAGTACGATATGACAAAGGTGCATCTAATTTGCTATCACACAAAGTCTGCACCAACCATTTTGGCATAATTTTTGCCTGCTCAATATCAGCTCTCTCATCAACAAGTGCATCATGTAAATCTGCATCAGAAATGGAATGATCTACATCATCATATGAAACCTGCAAAGGCTGAGAAGTTGCCTCATTAGGACCAACACTAGACTGTCCACCTGTAAAAAGAGGCATCAAAGTATCATACATGTCTTTGGAGCTAACAGATGTCTTCTTAGTACATGAAAGCAATGGCTGAATAGCATCTTCCACAAAGACAACATCACGGCTGACCAGAATGCGTTTAGTTTGTGGATGATACAGAAGATAGCCTTTACTTTCGGAACTGTACCCAACGAAAATACATTTTACTGCCTTATCATCCAATTTTTTGCGATGTTGTTCATGCACTAGTGCATATGCCAAACAACCAAAAACACGGAGATGTGCAACAGATGGCTTGCGATCATGCCAGGCCTCATATGGAGTGATAGACTGTAGCGCTTTAGTGGGGCACTTGTTTAGTACATATGCTGCACACATGACAGCCTCAAGCTAGAAACTATGAGGTAAAGCCTGACTCTTGACCATACACCTCGCCATCTCCATGAGAGACCTGTTCTTCCGTTCAGCAACTCCATTCTTTTGAGGTGTATATGGCACTGTACACTGGTGTTTTATCCCACGTTCAACCAGAAATGCATTAAAATCAGAAGACATATATTCCCCCCCCTCGATTAAAACGGAGGGTGCCCATTTTACATGCTGACAGATTTTCAGCCAAAACCAAAAATTGCTTGAAGCACATGAACACTTCGGACTTTGCTTTGAGTGGATATACCCATGCATGCCTGGAAAAATCATCAATGAAAGTCACAAAGTAAAGGTAATTTCCAAAAGAGGGTGTCTGCATAGGACCACAAACATCACTATGTACAAGCTGCAATTTCTGTGTAGCCCAAACTGAACCATCTTTTGGAAAGGAGGAACGCTGCATTTTGCCCAAAATACGGCCTTCACAAACATGTTTTCCAGGTGCCTCAAGTTTGGGCAAAGAGGATACCATTTCAGATTTCTGTAGGCGTAGCAAACTAGCAAAATTCAAATGACCAAAGCATGCATGCCAAAGCTTTGCATCTGACATAGCCTGAGAATCATTTACTGCACATGCCAAATCATTTTCAGATCTTTCATAGTCTATTAGCTTGTACAGCCCATGACATAAAATGCCAGAAGCAATAATCACATTGCCATTTGACAGATTATGAACTGTACATCTGTCACCAACAAATTTCACAACCAAGCCAATCTTGGCTAATGCAGAAACTGATAACAAGTTCTTTTTGATCCCTGGCACAAATAAAGCATCTGACAAAGTGAAAGAACTACCATCAGCAGTAGTCAAAATGATCTTGCCAACTCCCATAACAGGATAAGAGGAGTTGTTGGCGCATGTAACAGTATTCCCTGTAGGGGCCAGGCTCAAGTGAAGAGAAGAAACTGCGCTGCGAGGTAATATGTTTGGTCGCCCCACTGTCAAAGTACCAAACATCTGAGTCTACTGCAGACATGCACTGCTCATGAGAAGATGGGTCAAAACTGCAAACAATAGTGAACGCCCATTCTTCTTCCTGCACAAGATTAGCAGACTCCGTTTTTGGTGTAGAAGCTTCTGCAACAACCATTCCAGCCTCTTTCTTCTTTGCCTCTTTTGCAGCCAGTTTTTGACAGTTCTTTATGATATGATCATTCCCTTTATAGTAGTTACAAAACAATTTCTGCTTTTCTGATTTTTTCTCATCTTTGTCTTGGTTCTTCGAATGTGCAGTATTTGCAGATTTCTGCTTACTAGTAGAAGAACTCCATTTTCCTTTGCCCTTCTGACTAGCCAAGAAAGCTTGATCTGCAACACGCATGATGGACCTGTTTTGCCTAGACTGATCTTCCTGCAACAGAACAAAGACTAACTCCTCAAATGATAAGGCATTTCAATTGCCTTTCATCATCAACCGAAGAGTAGAAGCAAAACTCTGATATGAATCAGGAAGACCATTCAGAACGGTCTACACAAGTGAGCTATCTGGTATGACCTCATCAGCAGAAATCAACTGTTCCTTCAAGTCTTTGATCTTCGTTAAGAAATTGTCCACAGAATCACCTTCGTTCATGTGCTCACTCTCTAACTGTTTTCGGAGGTAAGCAACACGAGCCTCATTCCTAGCTTGGTACAATGTGGTAAGTGTATCCCAAGCATCCTTAGCTATTCTGTAAGAGCGAATGTGAGGAATAATGGCACGCCTGACAGACAAAGCTATCAATGCATGTGCCTGGGCATCTCTGCCATCCCAGCGAATCTGCTCTGTAGTAGGTGCAGCAGAAACAGCAGCACGAACAGGAATCTGCGGAATATCATCTTCGACACCATCTTCATCAGCTCCAACACCTGTATTTGCAGTACCTGTAGTCAGAGGTGTAACAGGACGTCTTTCAACACCCTACACAATGTTCCACAATCCTTCTGCAACCAATACATGTCGCATCATATAAGCCCATAATGGGTAGTTGGTACCATCCAACTTATCCTCAATAGCCAACATCCGAAATACATCACTGCTTTCAGCCATGGCCGGTGACTAAAATACCTTGATGTAGAAAATTGACTGTATCTCAAAAAGTTGAGCACAACTGCCCAAACAAGTTCTGCTAGACCTGTAGCAGACTTTGAGACGCTTAAATTGGCGAACAGAAACTGGTATATACCTTTGGCACAAAAAGACAAAATAGCTTGCACAAGCGCTATGATAGTGCGTTCAGAGGCCAAAACAAGCTCAGATCGTGATTTCGGCACCACAAAGCGAAGCAGTTTTGATCTCGGAAACATGTTCAGTATGCTCACCAAAATTCATGCGATTCTGAGACTGCAAACGGAGGAGTGTTGATGACGCCCTAGATGAAGCGACGACCTGCTCTGATACCAATTGTTGGAGTTAGACGTCTACAGAAGCACGCAAACAACACAAGGAAGAAGAAGAAGCTTGGAGCACAAACATACAATACTGAATGTATTACTAGAGAATGTACAAAGATAAGTAGCCCATTAGGGCAATAGGCGTATATACAAGCCGAGGGAAAAAAACCTCCTAAAGAGGGAAAAAGTGCCCCGGCGGTCCTAGTGTGTTCACACACATCACTACCTAAATATATCAACAAGAAGAACCTCTCACAAGTATCAAAACGGTAAATTCAAAGGATGGAAGTGAAGGAGGTCAAAAGAAAAAGAAAATAAGAGTAGCGAAACAAAGAGGAATCATTGTTTGAAGTACTAGAAAAATTCAAGAAATATGAAGTTGAAGACCGAAAAATTTTGGTATGAATGCCTAAGAGAGAGGCCATCACAGGAGAAACATACTACTATAAAGAAAAAACCAAAAAAAGTCTAGTAACCATTGAAGAGAATGAAGAACATTGTACGTACATAGGAGATGACCTAAGTGCAGAAGAAGAAGCAGAGCTTGTAGCTTTGTTAAGGGAATATAGGTACGTGTTTGATGCCAAGCCCACCAAACAAAAGCCCTACATATATAATGGCACTTATGCAGCTAAAATAAAAGAAGAAATTGACAGGTTGATTGAAGCTGTATTCATCTATGACATTGAGCATACTGAATGGGTGTCCCCCATTGTAGTAGTGCCAAAGAAGAATGGAAATTTGCGAGTGTGTATTAACCTTAAAAAAGTTAATGCTGCTATGATCAGAGATAGGTATCCGCTTCCAATCACTGAACATTTATTGGAGCATGTCGTAGGCAAGGAAGTTTATAGCTTCCTTGATGGATTTTGAAGCTACAACCAAGTAGCCATTGCCTTAGAAGATCCACACAAAACAGCCTTTTCCACAGAGTGGGGAATCTTTGCATTCCATGTGATGCCATTTGGCCTCACTAATGCACCTACAACATTCCAAAGGCTCATGTGTCATGTCTTCAAAGAGTTCTTGCAAAAAAGCTTAGAAGTATATAAGGATGATTTATGCGCTTCTAAGAAAGAAGATACCACATCCCTGAGCTCAGACAGATCCTCAACAAGTATAGAGAATATCGAGTGTGTCTGAACCTAGAAAAGTGTGTGTTCATGGTACATCAAGGTAAGATCTTAGGTCATATTGTTTCTAAGAACGGAATATCAACATATAAAGACAAAGTAAGAGCCATAGAAGAGTTTCCAAGGCCAAGGAACGTTAAGGAGGTACAAGCTTTTATGGTCCATTGTGGGTATTACCATAGGTTTATCCACATGTATGCGATCATAGCTAAACCTCTTTATGCCTTGTTGACAAATTTTCAGTGGAACGATGAATGCGAAAAGTCCTTCAATGAGTTGAAGAGATGTTTGTGCACAACACCAATATTGACCACTCTTGATTGGAATAAACCATTTCATGTCCATGTAGATGCATCCAATCAAGCAATAGGATGTGTGCTAGCACAACCTACAGGTGAAGGAAATTTAGATTTGCCTATCACATATGCTAGTAGAAAATTGAACGCAGCTAAATGAAACTATGCCACAACCAAAAGAGAAGGCTTAGGCATGGTATATGCAATAATAGAAATGGCTCACTATATGTTAAAGGCTTAAGGCATGTCTGATTCATTCTGGGTAGAAGTAGTCAATACATCAGTCTAAATCCTCGATCGAAGCTACACGAAAGCACTGAAGAGGTTGACTCGGCAAGAAGCTTATTCTCATAAAAATCGTTTAATTTTGCATTTCAGATTTTTTGGTTGTTTATGCTATGCACATATTCTTGATTTGACAAGATCAAAGTTGGATTTAAAAACCAAAAAGTGTGTCTTCCTAAGATATAATCAAGAATCTAAAGCATACCAGTGGTGGGATCCTAAGGCAATGAAGATTTTTGTTAGTCAAGATGTGTTGTTTGATGAACGACTATACTTAGTAGAAGATAAAGGTAAATCTACTATCTCATCAAACGACAAAATATCTCATCTTGTGCCTATCAAAAGACATGTTAAATGAGGAGGAAACATCTGATAGTGAAATTTCCTCAATAGAAAAGCCAACTAAATGTAGTTGCACAGTGTAAGCCACTACCAAAGTGGGCACAAAAGCTCTTTGATGATTCTAATCCACACGTAGATGTATTGGAAACATCCTCGAATAGATTATGTAGATCAAAGAGAATAGATGAGCAAAGAATATCCTCAAAACATATTGTTAATATGGCTCTAATTGCAGATATCATGGTCTCAGTAAAGGGACCAACCACCATTGAAGCAACCCTTCATGATCTAGATTGGAGATCAATAATGCAGTATGAGTATAATAGTATACTAAAACATGATACAAGGAAACTAGTTGACTTGCTACCAAAGAAGAAGGTAATCAGTATTAAATGGATTTGGAAAGTTAAGTATAAAGTAGATGGCACATTAGAAAAGTATAAGGCAAGATTAGTTCCACATGGTTTTTCACAAGTTAAAGGTCTTGATGTTCAAGAAACCTTTGCAACTATTCTGACGGTACTTGTAGTCGCTACACAAAAGGTCATTTTTCAAATGGATGTCAAATTTGCATTTTAGAATGGTCACCTCAAGGAGGAAGTATCTCAACCACGAGGTTCTGAGGTGCCCAATTTAGGAAATCAATTTTGCAAGTTGAAGAAAGCTTTGTATGGCCTTAAGCAAGCACCACTTGGTACTAGCGGATATATAACTTTTTAAAAAATATGGGTTTTGAAAGAATTATTGTTTATGCTAATCTATATGTAATGGAAAAGGATACCAAGGTAATTGTTATTATTGTATATCAAGATGATCTGATCATTACAGGAGATCATAAAGAAGTCATCAATCAAGCTTGGATCAGCTTGGGAATTGAGTTTGAAATGATAGACTTGGGTGTGCTCCATTTTTGTATGGGAATTGAACTATGGCATTTTGATCTCACAACAAAAGTATGCCAAAGGAATTCTTAAGGCATTTGGAATGATGGACTATAAACCAACTAGCACACCTATGGAGGTATGTAAGGATAGTCGCTTAGTTGTTGAGCCCACGACCTAGCTGTATGATAGACTCTAGCTTCAGATGACTTGATGCTTTATTTGTCCCTTCAAAGGCATCTCCTTGACCTAAGGTTCATATGCTTTGATGTTTTTCCCGATGCCCAAGTACAACCACTTGTAATCTCTCACTTCACACCAATGTAAATACCAGTTTTTTATTATTCCTACTCCATTTTGTGCAAGCCAAGGAGTCCTCGAGCTTGATGATATTAGAAATAGCTACATAACAATTTTCATAATTTTTAGACTCCATTTGAGCCCCCAAATAAGCTTGGGAACCTAATTTTTAACTAGGCTAGACACTAGGTCTGGACAGGGCAAAAACCTAGTCAAAAACTATAAAAAGAGCTAGAGAGCTCATTTCTAGGGTTAGCTTGTTAGAGTTTTGAGCTATTCTAAGAGATTTCTTGAGTAATAGAAAGCACTCCATTGTTCCTCTCTTTGTTCCTGCGTTGTGTGCACATGTGTATATGTGTATAAATGCTTGTGTGCTTCTCAATTATGCACTTATGCCTTCACTTGCTCACAGTCGTAATACTAGTCCTCACATCTCCACAGATTGAAATTTATGAGATGGATCTCCTCACGTTGGTACTTGCCATTGTGCTAGAGTGACACCAAATTTGGCATTGTTGCCAAGGAGAGAACTTCAAGGATGAGCGTGTGATGGTAAGATGGAGAGTTGTGACGTTGGAGTCATAGGTAGTTTCTTTACTTTTCACTTTTTTCTTACTTCTTCATCGTCATCATCATCATCATCATCCTCACCATCTCCCACCTCCATTTCCATCTTCGCAGAATTTTTAGTTTTTTGGTCATATCACCTTCCCCACTTCATTCCCCTCATTTCATTTGTGAGAGAGAGCAAGAGAGAGCTTGTGTGCACTCTATTTTGCGTGTTTTTCATCATTTCTTGTAGGTTCTAGATGTATCAGCATTTCTAATAACTCTAGGAGGTACAAAACTTCTAGATAGACAGAGAACTTGGGTATTTTTGACAATTGAGTGCACCACCATAGAGTAGAGGACCTGCATATCATAAATCCACAAAAAAATAAAAAAAGTTTGCATTTTTTCTATCCATTGTGATTGCCACCATCAATTGTGATTGATAGTATCCATCGTGATGGATAGTCTATCCATCACGATCGACAGACCTCGATGGACACCTCTGTCCATCACAACACACAATATCCATGGTGATAGATATCTCTATTCATTGCCATTGACACAAAATCATGACTGACACCCACACTCAGCTAAAATGTTGTCCATCACGATGAATAGACCCTCGATTGACACTCAGCTACATAGAAGATCAAAGAAATCAATCAATCGTGATTGATAGCCCATGATAGACTACTTGTCCATCACAATTGACAAGAGTCCATCGCGACTGACAGTTGTCCATCGCGATAGACACCGCTAACCATCGTGGCCGAAAGAGAAATCACAATTGACACTCCAATTCATCGAGAAACGTATCCATCACGACTTTATGACCCATGATTGACAGGTATTCATGCAAAAAACCCATAAAATTCTATCCATTGCGATTGACACCCATCAATGGTTAAAGACAACATCAATTGTGACCGACGCCATCCATCGCAATTGACACCCATCAATCACGATTGACACGTGTCCATCGTAATTGACACATGTCCATCGTAATTGACACGTGTCCATCGCGATTGGCATGCCACGATGAATAGCTTTGTCCATCGTGATTGATAGCCCTGTCGATTGTGATTGACAGCCAATTTTTGCCAATTTTTGAGGGTTTTTTAATTTGAAAATTTTGGCTAATTTTGGGCATAAATATGAAGTTATAAGAACCCAGGGAGGCCCCAAGCAAATAATTCAAGAAATCGTGTTTGCTTGTTTGCCTGTTTAACCCCTAGAGCCTTGAACAAACATAACTTTTTCATACAGACTCTATTTCTAGTTATATTGGGTTTGTTGGAAAGCTCATTTCGAATCTCACACAAACATGGAGTTATAGATATGGTATTTTGAAGTTGACCTTCTATAGGGGTGAGAAAGTTGAGGGATCTCTAAGGGAATTTTCATAAAAAAAAGCAAATTTGGGTGTGTGAATTACATGAATGGACATGGTTTGTTATGACAATTGAATTTAAATCTTGAGCTAACTTTGGGACTTTTACAGGTCCATTGAGAGCATCAAAGGGAGTCCAAAGCAGGAGAGTATTGCAAGCTTGGGAACAACTGTTTTGAGCACATGACCAAGCGATAAGCAACTTGAGATTGGATCATTCTCAACCCCATCTGTCAATTCCTAGCTTAGGCTAAGTGCATATAGAGCCTTTGATTAATTAGGGTGACATTAAGCACAATCAAGTACAAGAACCCTGATTTCTCAAGTGCAAGCATAAATAATCTAGTTCTACGACAAACTCTAAGGTGAAAGTATATAAATCAAGCGATCAAAATTCAAGTGCAATAAAACTCAAGTGCTCCTCACGACGAAAACCATTGGACAAGAAAGTGATAGCCTAAGTGAATTCAAGTGACTAATACACAAGAACTCTGAAATGAGGTTGTATTGGGAAAAATTGGGATAACCACCAAGGCTTATGAACCTTAGGTCAGCAAGATATCTAGAACGAGATAGACAATGCCTCAGATCTTTTGAAGCTAGTGTCAATCATACTGGTAGGTCATGGGCCCAATAATTGAGTGAATACCCATACGCTCTACGTTTAGAAACGAGTGATTTTGAGATGTCATACAACATGGAGATACACGTATGTAGCTCAGGAGTGGTGTACCTAGAAAAGCCAGAAGGACCTTACAAGACTCAACTGGAATACATCAAGCCCAACCGACTAGGTGCTCACATCTATGAGGACGGTCTGAGAAGATCTATTTCCATACTAAAAACCCGGATCAACCCATTGGGATAGAACATCCAATAGTCAAATTTGAAAATGGTGCATACATAGATAAAGAAGGAACAATGTATGTAGTCACCACCCAACCAGATAAGACAAATGAATTTGGCAATATAATATCAAAAACTAAAATAGGTGACACAGAGAAAGGGAACTTAGGAAGAGAGCCAAGAACCCCTCGAGATAAATCAGTCCTAACTAGCATAATCACTCTAGAGTGGGTTCCCCTGGACAATACGAGCATAGATTTGCTCCGAAACCGAGAGACAAATGAGGCTTTTTGAAGGTATAAACTTGAGCAACCTGATGAAGTGGGAATGCTTACAATATATGAACTCAAAGATCCTCATACCCTGAGCAAAGTGACCTGCTTAGACAATACTTCAGAGGGGGCCTTTGTGGTCTTGGAGCATGGTAGGCATGCCTACACTTGGAAGGGTGAATTTTCTTGTCCCCAACCAAGATCCAATGTCTCTTTTGGTCATTAAGGAGCTGGAAGATCCCAAGCTCTTGGAACTCAAAGGGACAAAAGTAGAGGTAGACCCGAGGTAAGATTTTCTAACCAAATAGGAAGAAAAAGAATGAGACTTGAGCTGGAACGAATGGAAAACGAGAGACATAGAGACCCAAGAAATCAAAGAAACACAGATGAATTCCCTCTACCAAGACCTACTCTAAGAGAACACACGAGGACCTTAGCTTGGAGCACAACACACAATACTGAATGTATTACTAGAGAATGTACAAAGATAAGTAGCCCATTAGGGCAATAGGCATATATACAGGCTGGGGAGAAAAACCTTCTAAAGAGGGAAAAAAGTGCCCCGACGGTCCTAGAGTGTTCAAACACATCAATACCTAAGTATATCAACAAATCCCCCCTCGGAGGGATGCGGTGAACAAGTAGCTGGAACTCATGTATAAGGAAGTGCCAAGCTATGTGGAAATCACTCCACATAAGGAAGTAAGCCCAAAGCTTTGCGAAAAGCTTCAAACTTCTCACTAAGAAGAGCCTTTGTGAAAAGGTCGACAATGTTCTCTTGCGTGGGCACATATGCCAAGCTGATCTCCCCAACAGAGAACCTCTCCCTGACATAATGATAATGCACCTCAATGTGCTTAGTGTGAGCATGGAACACAGGGTTCCTCGCAACTGCCAATGCGCTCTGAATGTCAGTGAAGATGGTGGCGGTAGAAGAGTGACCAACACCCAAATCACCCATAAGGCATTTGAGCCACACACACTCAACAGTCGCTGTGAAAGCTGCCCTATACTCAGCCTCGCAACTGGAGGTGGCCACAGTAGGCTACTTCTTGCTCAACCAAGATATACATGAGCTACCAAGCATGAAGCAAAAGCCACTAGTGGACACACGAGTGTCATAACAACTAGCCCAATCAGAGTCAAAAAAAGCATGAAAATCTGGTGGTAGGGATCCCCCCTTGGGATAAAACAACCCAAGTAGCTGAGTACCACTCAAGTAGTGAAAGATGTGCTTAACCGCCTGCCAATGCTTGACTCCAGGGCAATGCATAAACCTGCTCATCTATGAGACAACAAACTGAATATATGGCTGAGTAATGCATAAGTAAATCAGGCATCCAACAGCTTGCGCATAGAGAACAACATCAAATGCATCTCCAGCATCATGAAGACTCAATCGTAAACCTGTCTCCATAGGAGTGGCAATAGGTTTACAGTCTTCAAGGCCAAAATGCTGTAATAATGTGTCAATGTATTTCCTTTGACACAAAGCCATTCCACCGTCAACATGCCTAAACTGAATGCCCAAATAGTGATGCTAATGCTCCAAATCAGACATCTCAAATGAGGCATGCAAATCAGCCTTAAAATCAGCAATAAGCCTCTCATGAGGACCAGTGAGCAGCACATCATCAACATAAACCACAATGATCAGAAGTACATCATTAGCACTCTTAACATATAAGGTGCTATTAGTTGGAGTGTTCTCAAAACCATCTGCAATTAGATAGGCATGTATCTTCTCATACCAAGCATGTGGTGCTTGCTTTAAACCATATAATGCCTTCTTTAGCCTGCACACCTGGTTTTCATGCCCTTTCTGCACAAAGCCACGAGGCTGAAAAACATACACTTCTTTATGCAAGTCTCCATTCAAAAATGATGTTTTAATATCCAACTGATGTACATTCCGACCATGATGGGATGCAAGTGCACAGATGCTCCGAACAATAGTCATACGGCATGTAGGTGCAAAGGTCTCATCAAAATCAATGCCTCTTTCCTGCACATAACCCTTTGCAACAAGCCTAGCCTTATACCTGTCAACTATTCCATCAGGCTTACGCTTCAGCTTGTATACCCACTTAGTGCCAATGGCCCTCTTGCTAGGAGGCAAGTCACATAAAGACCAGGTACTGGTAGCATCATATTCAGATTGCATTGCAGCCATCCAATGTTCAAAACTTTGTGTTTCATCAAACGAAAGAGGCTCAGTCTCATCAGAGAGACTAGATGCAGCCATAGCATAGCAATTTGATGCAAAAGAGGCACTACAAGAGCCTGAACGAGTACGATATGATAGAGGTGCATCTAATTTGCTATCATGCAAAGTTTGCACCAACCATTTTGGCATAGTTTTTGCCTCCTCAATATCATCTCTCTCATCAACAAGTGCATCATGTAACTCTGCATCAGAAATGGGATGATCTGCATCATCACATGAAACTTGCAAAGGTTGAGAAGTTGCCTCATTAGGACCAGCACTAGTTTGTCCACCTGTAAAAAGAGGCAGCAAAGTATCATACATGTCTTTGGAGCTAACAAACGTCTCCTTGGTACATGAAAGCAATGGCTGAATAGCATCTTCCACAAAAACAACATCACGGCTAACCAGAATGCATTTATTCTGTGGATGATACAGACGATAGCCTTTACTTTCAGAACTGTACCCAACAAAAATACATTTTAATGCTTTATCATCCAATTTTTGCGATGTTGATCATGCATTAATGCATATGCTAAACAAGCAAAAACATGCAGATGAGCAACAAATGGCTTGTGATCATGCCAAGCCTCATATGGAGTGATAGACTGCAGTGCTTTAGTGGGACACCTGTTAAGTATGTATGCTGCACACATGACAGCCTCAAGCTAGAAACTGTGGTAAAGCCTAACTCTTGACCATACACCTCACCATCTCCATGAGTGAAATGTTCTTTCGTTTAGCAACTCCATTCTGTTGAGGTGTATATGGCACTATACATTGGTGTTTCCCACGTTCAGCCAGAAATGCATTAAAATCAGAAGACATATATTCCCCCCCTTGATAATGAAGAGGTTTCCTAATCTATCATTGTTAAAGTGTTGCTAATGTAGGGGATTCTTACCTTGGTGAAAGTTCGATCGATATTCAAATCTTCGTGTTGTACTCCCATCACGGTGATTGACCCTTAGCCTGTCTTTTGTTGCTGATGGATGTCCTTGTTGATGGTTCACTGATGAAATTCTTTGAGTGCATGGTCATGTACCTTCTCTTTTTTTTCTTCTTTTTTCTTCTTTTTTCTTCTTTTTTCTTCTTTTTTCTTCTTTTTTCTTCTTTTTTCTTCTTTTTAATTTATTTCTCTTTTTTTTGGAACATTTTCACAAAACAAGAAGAAAGAAGTTAGTATCAATAAAATAGTTTATATATGTCAAATGTGTCGCATGTGCTGGGATTCTCAATTGTGTCTATGCATGGCCTTGTAATGTGGACCTATATTAATGCATACTATGGAAATGCATGACCTAAATGGTGCAAAAGACAAGGTTATGCCAAGGGCACATGATTTTTGCACGTCGAGACTTCACAACATATATGCATATGTGAATGAACCCATCATCACTTGCTTTAACAAGCAAGCTACTATCTGCTTTAGATACTTGGAAACCAAGTTCTTTCAAGAACTTCACAAGTCTATAATTCCATGCCCTTTGGGCCTGCTTCAAACCATACAAAGCTCCCTTGAGCTTACATACATGATCTGGATACCTTTCATTTCTGAATCCTTGTGGTTGCTCCATGAAAACATCATTTGAAATGTAACCATTTAGAAAAGCGTTCTTCACATCTAATTGACATAATTTCCAACCTTTACGTGTAGCAATAGCTATGAGTGTCTTGATGGTTGTCATCTTTGCCACAAGACTATAGGTCTCATCATAATCTATACCATATGTCTGAGCAAAACCTTTCACAACAAGTCTAGCTTTATATCTAGACACACTTCTATATGCAAACCTCTTTGTCTTGTAGACCCATTTGCATCCAATGATCTTCTGACTATTTGGTTTAGGAACCAAATCCCATGTCTGATTTTCCATCAATGCATCATACTCTTCCTGCATAGCTTTCTACCAATTTTCCTTACCTTTTGCCTCTTCATATGTAGAAAGGTCTTCATCTGCCTTTATCATATAAGCATAATCTTTGGTAGCTAAAAAAGAAGTATCATAACTATACATTGTAGGTTGCCATTTGTGTATTGATGACCTTCTGAGTTCTCCACTTCTTGAGGTTTCTGGTTCATCACATTCTGGATCAAACCTTGGTACTTCTTCAACTTCAACCCATACTTCATTGTTCTCCTCTTCATCACATATCTGAACCTTTGATTTACCTTTCTTTTGATTCACAACTTCTTCATCACTTGCATAAATATTGATTGTACCTGCATACCAAGTGCCTTGCTCATCAAATGTAACATCCTTTGATACAAGGAATTGTTTTGTGGATGGACTCCACAACCTATATCCCATCTGCTTATCATCATATCCAATGAACACATACTTTTCAGCTTTAGGTTCCAATTTGTGCCTTAATTGAGATGGCACATATGCATATGCAAAACATCCAAATACTTTGCAATGTTCTAGAGTAGGTCGCTTACCCCACCATGCCTCATATGGTGTCATACCTTGCAAAGCTTTACATGGTAATCTATTAACCAAATATGTGGCTGTATTTACAGCCTCAGCCCACAAATGATTTGGGCAATTTTTCTCCTTCATCATGGATCTTGCAAACTCAACAAGAGTTCTATTCCTCCTTTCTACTACACCATTTTGTTGAGGAGAGTGCCTGCAACTAATTTCCCTTTTTATACCTGCATTCCACAAGTAATCACTGAACTCACTAGAGAAATACTCTCCCCCTCCATCTGACCTTAGTGTCTTCAATTTTTGACCTGTAATTCTCTGTGCATACACATGATAATGTTTGAATGTATTGAATACCTTTGACTTATCTTTGATCACATAGATTGTGATCCATCTGGTAGCATCATCAACATAAATCACATAATACCTTGAACCATTGATGCTGAAATCCTTTGATGGTCCCCACACATCTGTGTGTACAAATTCAAGCTTCTCTGAATACATAAAACCATGCTTGGAATAAGGTTTGTTAGTCGTTAAACTTCCGACTTCAGACTCAAAACACTTTCAAAAGTCGGACGTTCCCGAACCCCTCAATCTTTACTCTTCCATGTTCAGGTAAATCAATTGGCAATACCGAGGTAACTAATATTAAGCTACCTCTTAGCCACGTGGGTTCTTGGGAGTGGTAGGGGTCTGTTAGACAGAGGCCCTGTACTATTTTCCCAACTTCTTACACAATCATAAATGCTCTATCGCGTCTTAGCTTAGTACTTGACTCTGAATACTGATAATTGTTCGGCGTACTAGGACTTAGAACTTCCGGACTGGACCTGCTATAGCAACAGAGCAGTAGTCCGGTTCTAACTTATAACTAATAGAATACTCAACTTCATTAACCGAATGCCACTCAATATGCACTTCTTCGTGACAGATAGGTATACCGAACAATAACACAACAGACAGCTATACTCGAAGGTATGCAAACTTACGGTATGCCAAACTCAAGCAACAAGTTCCTACCAACAGTCGACTCGTCACAAACTTATCATTGTTTCCACTCGCGTTCAGACCATTACCAATACGAGTCCTTCCAGGGATCGGAATCAACAGTGAACGCAGGCTATTGTATCGAACCTGGTTACTTAACAAAAAATGCTAACACGCAAATAGTTCGCTTCGGCCTTACACAGTCCCTTGTTCAATAGAAGACTGATAAACAACACTTATTCCGTGGTAAAATCCAGAATCGCATATAACTATCACCAAACAGATTCACAACACAATACTACCGAGTCGTAACTCTGCACTACAGGGAGAATAGTCGAATAGATAGATCCGAATAGAACAGAGCAAAGCTCAATCTTCTCATCGACACATCACACACCGATTCAAACAGTATGCTCACAATTCCCCAAAACGGGCTCTCTACCACTCTTTTCTCATTGCCTTATATAGAAAATTTGTTACAAGGGTGCGCGAATCTTTAGTTTCACGCGCATTTCAAAAAGGTTCTTTTACATTTAAGACGTCTGTCATAGTACATTTGTCCTTTTTCGGCGGCCGTCTAACACTGGCACGCACGGTGGACTCGAACCCGCAGGTTCCTATGGTTCTGCTACGAGACCTTCTAAATACATGCTTCGAGCGAGCCTAAACGTTCGGGTAATTATCTTTTTAATGGTTTCTATCATCTGAACTAGAGTAGTCGGTTCTAATAACTGAGCGTCCGTTCTAACGGAGCTAAGAGCTATGGCTTGGGTTAACAGAATTTCGGCCTGGGTCTGTAAGAAGGCCTCTTGTAAATAAAACTCATTGGATAATGCAGCGTCCCGAGATGTCTTTATTTCGGTGACTTTCTTCTGCATATTAGTGACTGGATCCTTCTGATTTCGCAACTGGTTATCTAGTCGCTCGAGTTGCTGGTTTTGAAATTCGATAGTTTTGTAGTATGCATCTCGTTCTCTGCGAGCATTTGCTAGATCCTTTTGGTATTTGGCTTCCCTGGTTAATTGGTGTCTCAGCATATTGTTCGCCTCGTCCAAGCATTCCTGGGCTCTTCGTAGTTGGTCTTCAACTTGTTTTGCTTCTTGCTGCTGTTCCTGATTCTTCTGGATTATCTCCTGCAATTGTGCTTTCGTTTCTTCTACCAATTCTTCGAGTGATGTGCTGATATCTTCCTTTTCTTGTAGCGCGATCTTCAGTTCCCTGATTTCTTCTTGGGCTACGTTCAATAGTTGGTCTTTGGCGGCAAGTTGCTCCAATGCGTCATTCCGTTGCTGTATCAGTGCTTGTTGTGCCGAAACTTGGCGTTGGAGATCTGCTAATTGCGTCTGTAATTGATGATTCTCTGCTTTTACGGCATCGATTTCTTCTTGGAGAGGGATGATGTCGGCTTCCAGTAGGTCGACCTTGTGCTGCAGGTCTTGACGAATCATATTTGTGACATCGCTAAGCTGCACTAGAAGTTGTTGAGAAAGGGAAATAAGCATTTGTCCCATGGCAGCAAGCTCGGAGAAGATCGGAACGGAGGGAAGGAGAAGTGGGTGTTGTGGTTGCGCAGAGGTTTGGGTGTGGATTTGGGGGGATGTCGGGGGTGAATAATTGAGGGAGGATGAAGAGGATTCCGAATCCGGTGTGGGAATGGGGTTGACTGGTGGAGGTCTGGGAATGGCAGAGTCAGTGTTTGTTACCTGATTGCTTGGTTGTTGTTCATCTGCATTGTTGTCGGTTGTGGATTCGATGGCCTTCAGAAGTGTGTTTAGTGCATCCCTAGCGGATTGCTGCTCGTCTTTCTGTTGCTCTGAGTCTTCTTCGGTTGAAACCGTTTCTGTTTCAGTTCGATTCTGTTGGTCTTGTTGGTTTGCCGATGATTCATTGTGCATTGAGGTGGCTGTATCATGGAAGGTCTCTTGCTCCGCGTCTTCAGCATCTTTGTTTTTTTCGGCAGAACCTTGTGCCTCAGTTTTTGATGAGCTGATTCTGATTCTTTTGCGGCGGAATAACTGGTTTATTTCTTCGTCTTCTTCTTCGTCTTCTTCGAGTGGTTGTACTGATTCTTCATGCCTTAGAACCGGTCCTTGCGGTGGTGGTTGTGCGGCAAGGATGGCTGGGAAGAGGAATGATATGATATGGGGAAGGCGAGAGCGCGGGGTGGTTCCCTTTTTGACTTGCTTCACTATAGCTACACACTCTTTATGAATTCTATGGAAAAAGTACGAGGCGAAGTTCACGGGTTCTCGGGTAGCTAAATCTAAGGTGGAATAGAAGGGGCGGGAGATATCGTAGGTTCGTTTCTGAAGGTTGAGGATGGCGACTAGAAATTGCAGAGCAGATCTTTCGGGTTCGGGGTGACAGAGAATGGCGTATTCGTTGGACAAAGATTGGGGGAACAGTTTGGTCATGCGGGCGAGGGGGATACTAGGGCCATTTTCTCGGCCTTGCGGGGAGAGGCGGAAGGCTTCAGAGAATGCTCGGAAGGTGATGACGGTTCGCGAAGGTAGCGAGGGGAAGACCCATTGGCGTTCGGTGGCGGGGGACTGGGCAATGGCAGGGATGATTTGCGTGAAGAAGGGATGGGCTTCCACTGAGTGCCAAGGCAACTCAGCGAAGTTGGCCAACCCTCTGCAACACAGGTATTCACCTACCTCGGTAGGGATACCATCACGAAAGGCAGCATAATTGGCTATCACTTCCATGGCGTTTGCTGATACAGACGATGAACACGAATACAAAACGCAAGAGGTCGCACAGAACACGAACACACAACACAGTAGCGATTTTTGGCGTTGCCGAAAGGGTTAAGTAGGAACAACATGGTGGGGAGGGAAAGGGGGTGGGTATCATTGTGCGGTGCGGGAATGATACGGTTTGCATGCTGGCATGCGCGCTTGAGTGACTGGTAAGGGGGCGGCTGGTAACATAAAGATTTTACAAAACAGGACTAT
Organism: Ceratopteris richardii; assembly: GCA_020310875.1. Classification (NCBI taxonomy): domain Eukaryota; kingdom Viridiplantae; phylum Streptophyta; class Polypodiopsida; order Polypodiales; family Pteridaceae; genus Ceratopteris; species Ceratopteris richardii. The sequence continues at coordinate 167,725,993 of CM035411.1, read as the reverse complement.
TTATAAAAAGGGAGAAAAAAAAAGAAAAAGATTACACAAAACGCGGCCCACCACCGAATAATTTAATGCGGACTAGTAGCGTGATGATACGGCCGCAACTTCGACCCATTGATTACTTTTGGAAGTGGATTTCCGGTCAATGTAATCAACCAAAAAGTTGCCGGACCGATTTGTTCTGAGATCTTGAAAGGGCCGAACCATCGTAGTTTGAACTTTCCTGCTGCTCTATCCAACTTTGCGTTATAGAACAGTACAAGCTGACCTACCGAAAAGTTTGGAGTCTTCAAATATCGATCGTGTGTCTTGGCTTGCCTTAGTTGTACTTCACGCATGGTTAAAAAGCTGAGCCATCGGTGCTCATCAAGTTCTCTGAGTGCGTCCATTCGTGCTGTCAACGAATCTTCCGGTAGCATCTTCTGAGTGATTGCTACACGCAGACTTGGGATGACTACTTCCATGGGTGCTATTGCTTCTAAGCCATAAGCTAGTTTGAAAGGTGTCAATCCTGTTGTTACCTTATAGATAGTTCGGTATGCCCATAATACTGCAGGTAGTAGTTGATCCCATCTTTCTGGTGCTTCCATGATCAGTTTCCAGAGGATATTCAACAGAGATTTGTTTGTACTTTCGGCCAAACCATTGGCACGAGGATAATAAGGAGAACTAAATTTATGTGTGACCTGGAATGAATGTGTAAGTGCCTTCATTAAATTGTTTACAAAATGAGTGCCTTGATCTGAGACAATTTCCAGTGGTAAGCCAAAACGTGGAAAGACATCATTCAGCAGACATTTGCTACTGCAACCGCTGTAGCATACCGTAAAGACCAAGCTTCTACCCATCTCGTTGCGTAGTCTGTACAGGTTAGTATGTATCTGTTGTTACTGAAGACTGCTGGAGGTGTGATCGGACCGATAAAATCTAATCCCCATTTCTGAAATGGTTCTAATGGCATGACTGGCTGCAAGGGAAAGAAGTGTCGTTGCAGCGGTTGTCCAGACCTTTGACAGTTATCGCAGTGTTTGACAAATTGGGCCACATCTCTGTATATCGTTGGCCACCAAAGACCTCCTTGCAGAATTTTTCGGTGAGTCAAATCTGTGGCAAAGTGACCACCAGTAGGGGTCGAGTGAGCCATCGTGATGACTGAGTTAATTTCATGCGGAGGAACACAACGAAGTAGGATTCCGGTGTGATCTACATAATATAGTTCTCCAGCAACTAACCAGAATCGACGGCTAAAGATTGCAATTTTCCTTCGGACTGCCTTGGCTGTCTGGGATGGAAAGCATCCTTCGGTGAGAAAAGTTAGAATCTGATCATAATATGTAGGTGGTGCTTGTGATTCGGCAGTCTCATCGGGCAGTGGTTCAGAACTATAGATTGCTGGAGTCATGTCATCTATGCCTATCGGAGCTTCACCGGAATCTAGGCGAGATAAGAAATCTGCTAAGGCATGTGTATTTCTGGGTCGGTGGATGACTTCATAGTCGAATTCCTGCAAGAGTAGCACCCATCGTGCTAATCGTCCACCTAAATGCTACTATCTTACTAGATAGACGAGGGCAGCATGATCCACATGGAAGGTGAATTTCTGGCCTAGTAGATAATGTCTGAACTTTTTGATGGAGTAAATTAATCCTAGACATTCTCTTTCGGTGGTAGAATAGTTCTTCTCTGTAGGTGCAAGCCTTCTGCTGGCATAATAAACGGGGCGAAACCACTTATGTGTTTGCTACATCAGAATACTGCCAATCGCAATATCTGAAGCGTCCACAAAAGCATGGAACGGATTGTCTCAGTCCGGTGGTTGTAAGATTGGGGCTTGCGTCAATAAATACTTGAGTTGATCAAATGTAGTTTGGCATTCTTGAGTCCATTCGAACTGTCGGGGAGTTTTTGTGATTAGCCTGTTCAGTGGTACAGCCAGATGAGCAAGCCACCGTAAGTGTCTGCCGTGCCACCGTACTTGACCCATAAAACGCATTACTTCTTTTGGAGTGGTGGGTACCGGGGCTTCTAAAATTGCCGAAATCTTATCTGGATCTACTCGGATACCTTGTGCAGATACAATATGACCAAGTAGTTTGCCACACGAAACCGCAAACACAGATTTGTTTGGGTTAAGACAGAGTCTGTACTCTCGGCACTTTTGAAAACAGCATCGTAGATGAAGCAAATGTGCCATCATCTTACCAAAAATCGAGAAGTCATCGAGATATACTCGCATAAATGAAGTGAGATAAGGAGAGAAAATCTCCTGCATACATCGCTGAAATGTGCTTGGTGCATTTCTCAATCCGAACCACATTACGGTGCAAGCAAAGACACCCCAGTTGGTAATGAATGCAGTTTTTGGTATATCCTCTTCGGCCATTCTAACCTGATTGTAACCGATGTATCCGTCTAAGAATGAATACATTTTGTGACCTGCTACCCTATCAAGCATGGTATCCAGAAAGGGGATCGGGAAAGGATTCGGTACTGTTGCTGCGTTTAATTTCTGGTAGTCTACACAGTTTCGCAGTTGCTTATTTTTCTTTGGCACGATCACAATTGGTGAAATCCATTCAGCATGTTCTACTGGTACGATGAATCCGACTTTTAATAATCTATCAAGTTCGGCTTTTACCTGTGATGCATAATTGGGATTCATCCGGTAGCTGGGCTGTTTGTTCGGTTTAGCTTTAGGCTTCAACATGACTCTATGCTGATAGATGCGCGGATCTAATCCTTTCATATCTTTGTAATCCCATGCAAAGATGTCTGAGAATTCGCGAAGTAGTCGAATCAAATCAGCTTTAAATGTTTCCGGTAAGTTTTGCCTTATCTTTACAGGTCGCGGATGCTCTTCGTCTCCTAGATTGTACGTGGTCAACTGTTGAGGTTTCTCTGTATCGTCTGTTGACTTGAACAATGGTTGTAATTCATCGTCATGTGTTGAGATAGTATCTTCCTGCTTAGCTTTTTCGGTGATAGGTACAATTGTACAAACTGAAGTGTTCCAGTTATCTATAACGGACTGTAGATCAACAGTCCCCTAAGGACATTAAATTAGCGTTATTCTTCAGAAATTCCTCTTCTTCATCATCTGATAGTCCATCTAACATGTGGACTGGTTCACCAAAATATGGTCTGGCGTGAAGTTCACAAGGTTGTATAGCATCTAATTTTACCACATATCTACGATTGGCATCTTTTAACGTAAGCTCTTGTGCAGACCAATCCTGTATTACCTTCGCATGCTTCAACCAAGGTCGGCCGAAAAGAAGGTTGTAATCCAAAGTGGATTTCGGCAGATCTAGTATAACAAAGGTCATTTTGAAGGTCGTACCTTGTAAAGTAATGGGTACATTCCGCACAAGTCCTACGGGATGGACTCTAGATTGATCTGCCATTCTGACAAAAAATTAAACTGGTTCGATTTCGGTCCATCCTAACCTTTTGCATAATGCCGCAGTCGCAATGTTTACACCAGAGCCTCCATCAATTAATACCGGCGTAATCTTATGATTCTTATACCATACTGTAATCAAGGGAACTGAATGATCAACCGTAGAGTCAGGTTCCGGTTGAACTGCTGCTGTCGCTGGAATACAAGAAGGCACCAGATTGAACTGTTGCTCGAACTGTTGTCGAATCCCAGGTACTAGTGCTAGAAGTTGGCATAGAGGCAGGGTGATAGATGCCTTGTGTAGCTCAATGATGAGTAGCACCTCCTTTAATGTCAATCCGGGAAGACGTGAGGATGGTATGAAGACCTCGAGCAAGTGGCTGCACAAGTGCGTGAGTGAGAAGCACACTAGCATGCACACACATACACACACACACGCACACACGGCAAGACAAAGAGTGAGAATCAATGGAGTTCTTCAATTGCTTTCAAAATACTCTTACAAGTTCGTTTCAATTTCAATCCAACCTCAAAAATGAGCTCTCTAGCTCTTTTTATAGTTTTTGACTAGGTTTTGGCCCTGTCCAGACCTAGTGTCCGGCCTAGTTAAAAATTAGGTTCCAGGGCCAATTTGAGGGCTTAAACGGAGTCTAAAAAATATGAAAATTGATAGGTAGGTACTTCTAAGGCTCCTCAAGCTCAAGGACTCCTTGGCTTGCACAAAATGGAGCTACAAAAATATGAAGTGGTATTTACAATGATTATTAGTGATAAGAATCACTGTTAAAAGATGTTGATTTGGAAGAAATTTGAAGGGCCTATCTGCCAGATTTGCGTCGACTGCTTTGTCTACTTACTCCTTCACTTTGTTCTGACTCTCTCCGCTGGCTTCCTTGTCTAGTCGGTCCTTGGATGCCCATACTGCTCTCAACACCCCCCCCTCTCTCGCGTCTGTCGTCCCTGACAGACCCTTGTTGCTGGGAGTGTTGGATGTAATATTCCACAACCTGAGTGGCAAGCTGATGTTCTTGTATGCGTAGTCCTCTGGCCAAATCTGTCATCATACGATCCCAATCGATTGGTCCTGGAATGTCCGGATGTGGCAGACGTAACTGATCTGCATGGATCGCTTGTTCTACTGCGAATAGATGTAGCAAATGTGTGGGTCTGGGAATGAAAATTTCGGAATGGTATTCCCAGAATCCCGTAGAGAACATTTCCTCGAATGTCTGCTTGAAGCATGCGGGCAAGTACTTTATTCGTGCATGCCAAGCAAAGATGATAGTGACCGAGGGGGTTTGGCTCATGTCGTAGACTAGATCCTTGTTGCCTTGAGAGAATCCAGGGGCAGAGATGTATGGGGCCTGGACATTCCGAAATGTTTTGAAGACAATGGTCATGAGCTCGAATATCTTCATACACATTTTCGCTGCTATGTCGGGTACATTATTTAGGCGTGTGGACCAGTGCCGAATTGTTGATATCATGTAAGCTACGGTTGGGGTTCCCCGAGGCGGAGCAAAATATGGATAGTTGATCCAAGCCGAGCATTCTTTATTGTTGCGTACCTTGATTGCAAATGCATGCCAGGATCTGCGACGTACCACTGGACAATAGCATGGATTATACTTGATATATAGTGGCATGGTTGCCCAAGTACTCATCATCTCTGGGTAATCGGTGAGTAGACGTGCACGCCAATTAGGTTGGAAGATCGAGCCAGCACGTGCATCTGTCGGTAAATCCCCTATCTCAAATTGAGTTGCGAATGTGGGCTCCTTCCCTGTATGTCTTTTGACTTCTGCATTATAATCATGTAGTAAGACAAAATAAGGCATGTATTGCGATTCTGATGTTGTGATTAACCGCTGATGGGATAAATTTTGAAAGTAGGAAGACCGAAGGACAGTTTCTTCCAGATTTATGAGAGATTGCATTTGCACGGCCACACGATCATCATGTGTCTTACCCACTTTCTCGACCCTTTTGACCCAATCTGGAACTTGAATTTCTAATGTGTCTTGTCCTTCTTCCGTAGTTCAACCACCAGGCGTCGGCATAGGCTCGTATGGCTCTTCATAGCTGTCATCGACGGGGATTTCCACTACTGTTTCAGGTTCTGGTTCTTCAATGGGCGAGGGTGGTCGTTCATATGGGAGGAGGCGTGCTTGGAGTTCTGCCACCTGTTTCCGGAGGGTCTCCATTTCTTTTGTAGAGTGCTGCAAGATTACCGGCTCCTGTTGAGCTGTGGGCACACTGGCAATCTGTTTCTTGAGATCTGCACATTCAGTCTCTAGCTTTTCATATGACTCCAAGAAATTTGCATGCTCCTCAAGTAAGATGCGAATGTCTTCCGATGGGACTACTCTATATCTAGTCGGGCTAACGGTTGCTCCTACGGTTCCTTCCATAGCCGCTTCAAAGTTGTCTTGGTTTTGTTGTTGAAGTCGTTTGTTCTCTTCTAGTGCTGCGGCCATATGCTTCCTTAATAGCCCAATGTTGCGTCTGAGTGTAGCGTTAGAGATCATTTGCACTTGAAGCACTGTTTCTAGTTCCTTGACTGCTTGGTCATCTACAGTTGATGTCTTTGATTCCAATTCGGAGTGAGCCTGCTGTAGTGTGGTATGCTCGGTTAGGAGCGTCTGGTAGTCAGCTTCAAGAGTGGTGACTCTAGCTTGCAGACGTTGAGATTCTGCCTGGAGGGCAGCAGTGCGTTCTTCCAATTGATGGTAGTCTTATTGTAGCTGATGTGCACACTGAAGTGATGTGTTGAACGTGCTATTTACATTATGAGATGCAAGGGGAAAAGTTTGAAATGCAGGGGAGGTGGGATTGGATAGGGGGGTAGTGAATGCTGTGTGTGCCAATGATGTGAGTGGTGAGGTGGGGGGCAAGGGAGGGGAAGATGGTGGAATCGTGGGGAGAGGTGCTGTGGTTGGTGAAATGTCCATTGGGTCAGACAAGGTGGTGTGTGCAGGGGCTACCATGTAGGTGGGTATGGTAGGTGAAGTGAGTGTGGTGTTCGTGTAAATTGATGTCGTTGCGAACATCGAAGAAATGTGCCTCGGAAACATTGGAGAGCGGGTGAACTGCTCCACAACGGACGGGTATTGGGGTGGCGCGGTCAGGTTGAAAGAGGTGTAGGGGCCAGATGGGAAGTGAGGGTCATGGAATGGAGGTACCCGTATTGGGGGATAGGTCGGGAAACACAGGGTGCCTTCTGTGGGTGCTGGGTTTCCAACTACACTTGGAATTATGGGATGGCCAGTCATGGGTTCAGAGGATAGACGGGACGAAGTGTACAAGGGATTGGTGACGAAGGAGAAGAGGGTGTCTTGTGAGGTGGGTTCTCGAAATGAGAATGATTTGAATGAGGATGGGTTATAAGTGAAGGTAGAGGTGATGACTGTCGTTTCTTCCAAGGTGGGAGGTGGTGGTGGGGGTGGAGAAGGTGGTGATGGAGGATGCTGGGGTGAGATGGGTGATGTCTGAACAAAGGTTTCGGCGGAGAGGTCAGTGGTGGTTGTGGGGGTGGCTGTGGTCTCAATGGGTACTTCTGGTTCTGTGACGGGTATCCTGATAGTCTTACCTGCTCGTGGTAACGTGTCCACTCTGCGTTTGTCATACCTTACGGACTGGCGGACTGCGGTGTGGACAGCCTCCGGAACTCCTAAAGAGTCTGACACTAATTTGAGGGTGTCAATGAAGTGTTGGTCCACCCCTTCATCTGATAGCATTTCTTGCATCAAAGCTTGACCTGATACCAGAGAGAGTTGATGCCTTTCTTGTACTGCTTTGATAGTGTCGTATAGCCTTCGTAGTTGAGCTGTATATGCTAGTGCACCTACAAGTTCTGGCACTTCTTGTTGCTCCTCTTGGTGCTCTTGATCATACTCCTCCTCATCATCCTCCTGTTCTTCATCTCCGTCATCTTCTGCATCCACTTCAACAGGTGTGACAGGTGCTTGGGAGGTTGTGGCCTGCGTTTGTACGTTTTCCGCTTGTTGTGCCTCTTCTGCCTCCAGCTCTACATCTTGTAATAGTTGTTCGAAGTCTTCATTAGTGAGTTCTTCCAAAGGTGCACCACTAGGAAATTCGAGATCCGTTGGGATGGGAGGGAATATCAAGGTGGAACCATCGGTGCTGCGTCTTGGAAGTCGGAGTGTGAATGGTCGGACTCTTCGGGGTGGCGGGGTGACGTCTGGTGTTAGGGTGGCTCCACGTGGTTGAGCACATGGGACTTGGACCGTGCCTCTCATCTTCTTAGAAGGGGGTCCAATGGATGTCCTGCCTCGAAACTGCTCTACCCGATTCCACATCAGGGCCCGTTGGATTGGAATGTCATAAGCCAAACACCTATAAATGATTCTTGTCAGAGCACAGCAACCATATAAAACCTGTTTCCGCGGCCAGCGTTTGTGAGCTAGGTGTATCTGATCAATTATCCAGTGGGGTAGGTTGATGGTGAGGCTCTGTGTCTCTGCCAGATACAGGCTAAACCAAATCTTTTTGGGCGGCATGGTGAATCTATCCTGCGCCGGGAAAGCAAAGTGTTGCATGCACATGCGAAGGTGTATTGCAATATTAGGAGTCATGGATACCATGTCCTTGAGTTTGGTGAGACTTCGATTCTTCATGTAATCCGGTACTAGGGTTTCCTTTTCTGTAGGAATATGCATTCCGCGCATATCTAGAGCTTCTCTCACCAAATTGTTTGATAGCCTGAACCTCTTGAGCTCATTCCCCTTTGTCAGAGATGGAATCACAAATAAGCTTGCACTTTTTGGGTTCTGGTTTGGAGTCAAGGTGTTGATGAGATAGTAGCATCGCATGAAGTCAGGTTTTGGGAGTCGGGCACTGAAATAGGCACTCAATCCTGCCTTTTCCCATATCAGACGTAGACCTTCTGCATTTTGTAATTTCTCAAATTCTCTTGTAAAGAAATGGTATCTGCCTTGCTTCCCATTGAAGTCCAACTCTGATTCCCATAAGTACGTTCCTTCACCCAAGGGTCCTGCCACCTCGGTAAACCAATGGGAAGTCTTTCCCACGGGCATGGTGTGGCCTCGCGGAGGGTCCGCAATAGGTATGATTTTGACGGCCTGCAATTCTTCTGGTCTTTCAATTGTCTCCGGCAAAACGCGTAAACTGTCCAAGTCCACCACTTGCGGGCTTGTTTCTGTGTGAGAGCTAGTTCCTGCTGCCTCCGCCATGTTGAAAATGTCACAGCTGATTCTGTGAGAATATATGAATAAATGTTAACATTGCAATGGACACAAAAATGACATGGTGTCCCTTGTTACAACATTAACTTAAAGTTCAGGAGTGGTTAGGGGTTAATAAGTGCTCGGTGCTGGTGTGTGTAGTTAGGAGTTAGGTAGACCTAAGAGCTAAGCGAAATGATGTGATGTGAGAGTGAAGCGGTTAGTAGGTGGTCATGGATTTACAATCGGGGTCCGGGGGTTTGTTACAAGTCTTGGGCTGCCAAATGCAGTGGATAGGTTTTGCTCGTGGTTCCGTAGAGATTCTCGAGAGCTTTATAGGTGTGTCAGCTTGAACATGAGGCCTTTTAGGTACCCATTTACAATTGATTCTGTTCGTGCTCATGTGCCTTGGTGTTAAAAATGAGTGGATGTAGGCTGTGCGAGTGAATGGATCATGCTGTGTAGGGTGTGTTCTTGGTGTAGCTATTTGAGCCCGCAAACAAGCCTTAGGCACCCAAATTTGTCTGGATTGTGGGCTAGCCTTCATCGACTTTTTGGGCACCCAAATAGATTTCACGTTAGCATAAGAATTTCCGAAAGACTTCTTATTAGTGTCCTGTTGTTGGTTACTAATAAGAGGCTTTGCCCGTGTGGTTGGCTTGAGTGCAACCGGGTGTTCGCCTTTTCGCACCCACACTTGGTTCACTTGCTGAGACATTTTGCTACGCAGGTACTTTTGATTTCCAGCATAGGTAGTACTCTGCTTCTTCTGCCTTTGATCCACTTTTGGTTGCTGCCTCCTTTTGACCTTTGGAAAAGAGGGGAGTTCCGTTGCATCCTTGACTCCTTTTTTGCATCCATCATTCCTCTGCAACACATAGTTTTGGACAAGAACAACATGGTCATCTTCATGTGTACTCCTGGAAGGACCAGGAGTCTGTGCCTTTCCTAGTTCCTTGAGTGCTCCATTATCTAAATCTACTGTAATTCGACTATGATTGACCCATACCTGAAGAAGTCCACTTCTTAGGTTCAAGTTGACTGCTTGGTCATAGATCCAGTCTTGACCCAAGACAAGGGGTTCCGTGAGGTCCTCATCTTGACACACTAGTACTTTAACTGTCATTGTCTCATCATGAATGTAGAGGGGAAGTTCCACCTTGCCCATGCAAGGGGTTTCCACTCCACCCAATCCTATGAGGTATGCTTCCACAGGATTGACAGTTAACTGTAATTCTTGACAGTAAGACACTCTAACAGCACTAGTGGCTGCGCCTGAGTCAATCAAGGCTCTTACGTTCCTTGCACTCTTTCCTTGTCCTATATCTAGGGTTATGAAAGGACGTCTATCAATTATCCTATGCGAGCTTGTTCCTGCAACTTCACACATGGCCATAGGATATCCTTGATCTGCATAGTCATTCGCTCTAGGCTGATCTCTACCTTGCCTTCGTAACTTCATCCTTCTGATGCGTTCTAAAGCTTCTGCTTGAGCTTCTTCTCGAACTCGCTTTTCTTCCTCTTTGCGTTTCTTAGCAGTGTTGAGTCGGCTGAGCATTTCCTCCGTGAGGGGTTCCTGATACAACTTGACTCTGCAACCGCTAATATAGTTTGGGAGAATATCACCTTCTAACGTGGCTAGTTGTACTGCTCCACTCGTGGAGATCCTATTGATGATCATAGGTCCGTAGCCTCTCTTTTCTAGCTTCCTTGCGTGTTGTTTCAGTGTATAGACTAAAACTAGATCTCCTGCTTTCAAGCCCTTATCCTTCACATGGGCATCGAAATATGCCTTCTGTCTCTTCTTGGCTGCATATATTCCTGCAGCGGCTCTCAGTCTTGTTTCCCCTAATCGTTCAAGGTCAAAGATCCTAGAGGAGAGCTCATGACCTCTCCATTCGTGCTCTTGTGCTACTTTCAACGTAGGAATCAGGAAGTCCAAGGGTAGCACATCGTTTTGACCGAATACCATTTGAAAGGGGGTGGCTTGAAGTACCGTTTTGTAGGCAACTCGGTATGCCCAAACAACATGGTGTAGTTGTTTGTCCCAATCAGAGCGTTTAGTGTTCACTAATTTCGTCAGTACATTGCATAAGATTTTATTAGTGCTCTCAGCTTGTCCATTAGCTTGAGGGTGATAGGGGGCAGACTTCTTGTGTATTACCAAAAATTCTTGGAGTAGATTTTCAATCACCTCATTTAAGAAATGAGTGCCTCTATCACTTACAAGCTCTATAGGTAGCCCGTATCTTGTGAATACATTCTCAAACAAGAATTTGGCAGTTGTTTGAGCATCGTTCTTTGTCGTAGCCTTTACCTCTACCCACTTGGTGAGATAATCTGTTGCAACAATGATGTATTCCGCATGAGAACCTTTAGCTGGGGGATTAATAGGACCTACGAAGTCTATTCCCCACTTAGAGAATGCACGTCCACCCATCATAGGTTTCAGTGGCATCTCATCTTTGCGTATAGGATACTAAGTCCTCTGATAGACATCACACCGTTTCACATAGGTATGTGCATCCATGTGAAGGGTAGGCCACCAGAACCCCGCAAATAGTATTGCCTTGATCACCCGATCCGGTCCAAAGTGTCCTCCTGCTACACCTTGGTGAGCAGTTTCTAAGATCTTAAGATACTCACTCTCATGGACACACAGTCTTAGGTAACCATCTTTACCGCGTTTGTATAGATTATCACCAATGAGTGAGTAATCCAGGGCTTCTTGTTCTAAACTCCTTTTCCTAGCCAGAGTCATGTCTGGCGGGAATGTGTTTGTCCTCAGGAAGGATACTAGAGGTTCGCTCCAATCTGGCACAATGGATACTTGATAAAGAGTGGCGTGTTCCACTGGTGGTTTAGTGCAACAGATTGGGCATTCCTTGCACAACTTTTGGACATCAGCTTCCATAGTTGGCCAATGTACTCCGAGTCTCTTTAGGGTCTGTAAAGTTTGTTGCTTTGAATGGTGTTGCTCTAACGCACCTACATGTGCTAATTGCAACCATTTAGCGTACTCATCCTCTTCTACGCAACAAGCCAAGATCCCTTGATCTGTGTGCTTGTACATACTTCCTGCCATGATGTGGTACTTTTGGGCTTTTACAACCTCTCTATTCCGTGTGTTTACCACTGGATGGTTAGGCCCGTATGTCAATACTGGTACCAATGGCTTAGCCCACTGCGGTACAACTTCCAAATTAAACAAGTAAGCATCAGGAAGGTCGTCTGACACTCCTTGTGGGGCTTCTCCCGATGTGAGCCTAGAGAGGTGATCTGCTCTCAAGTGAGTCCTCCCTTTTCTTACCACAACCTCAAAATCATATTCCATTAGCAAGAGAAACCATCTCACTAATCTTCCTGTATTGCAAGGCTTGTTTACGAGATATAACAATGCTTGATGATCAGTAAAAAATTTAAACTTATTTGCAAGCAAATAGTGTCTAAATTTCTTAACTGCATATACCATGCCTAAACCTTCCCTCTCCGTAGTGGTGTAATTTCGTTCAGCCGCATTCAATTGTCTACTGGCATAGGCAATTGGAAGATCCATATTACCTTCACCAGTAGGTTGTGCAAGCACACATCCAATAGCATAATTGGATGCATCAACATGAACATGGAATGGATTATTCCAATCTGGTGTGGTCAAGATTGGTGCTGAACACAATCTTCGTTTAAGCTCCTGGAAGGAATTCTCACATTCATCCGTCCACTCAAAGTTTGTCAGAAGTCCGTACATGGGCTTTGCAATGACAACATACATGTGTATAAATCGTCGGTAATAACCACAGTGCCCCATGAAAGCTTGTACTTCCTTGACATTCTTTGGCCTAGGTAGCTCTGCTATGGCTCTCACTTTTTCTTCGTCGGTAGATATGCCATTCTTTGACACTATGTGTCCTAGAATCTTGCCTTGCCTGACCATAAAAACGCACTTTTCTGGGTTCAGGCAGACTTGATATTCTCTACATTTGTCAAAGATTTGTCTGAGTTCAGGAATATGGGTTTGTCTAATATTGGAATGAGCACAAAGATCATCAACATAGACTTCTAAACTCTTCCTCAGGAACTCCTTAAACACATGGCACATCAGCCTCTGGAAGGTAGCTGGTGCATTGGTAAGCCCAAATGGCATTACTCTAAAGGCAAAAATGCCCCATTCTGTGGCAAAGGCTGTCTTATGCTGATCCTCTGGAGCTATGGCTACTTGATTGTAACCCGAAAATCCATCAAGGAAGCTGTACACTTCCTTGCCTGCCACTCTTTCTAAGAGATGTTCTGTGATGGGAAGCGGATAGTTATCTCGAATTGTGGCTGCATTAACCTTTTTCAAGTTAATGCACACACGCAGCTTGCCATTCTTCTTGGGCACCACTACGATGGGGGATACCCATTCAGTGTGCTCAATTTCATAGATAAATCCAGCTTCAACCAATCTATCTATCTCTTCTTTGATCTTAGCAGCATAATTATCGTTATATGTATAAGGCTTTTGCTTAGAGGGTTTAGCGTCTGAAGTCATGGGGATAGTGTGTGAGCATATGTCAGGGTCAACACCTTTCAAGTCCTTGTAACTCCAAGCGAATACATCTCTGTATTCTCTTAGCAAGGCAATCAATTCGTGCTCTTCTTCTTCTGTCAGGTCATGGCCTATATACGTGCATCTCTCCTCTCCTTCTTCTATGGCCACTACTATTTTCTTGGTGGTTTCTTTGTTATTATAGGCCTCTCCTGATTGTGCCTCTCGTTTAGGCATTCTAATCATGACTCTCCTGTCATCTATCTCATACTTCTTAAAATTTTCTGGGACCTCAAACAAAGATTCTTCCTCTTCTGGTGAGACTTCTCTCTTCTTTCGTTTCTTTCCTTCTTCCTTTGGGCTCACATTTGTTGCTAATCTTACATCATTTGTAAGCTCTCCATGCCTCTGGGGTTGAAATTCTACTTCATGGAAGTATTCTTCATCTGATGCAAATGGTGGGTCCATAATGATAGACTCGAGATCGGAATCACTTGCATCCTCAAATGCATCAGGGCTAGGTTCGCATTCTTCTAGAACTGCCTCTCCCATGATTGGCTCTATGGAGAAGACTGAAATGTCATAGCCATCCTCATCACAATGAGGTGTCCATTGTTCTTCATTGATGGCTACATCCATTGTTGCTAAAATTTCTGCCCAGCCATGGGGTTCGAATTCCTCATCAGGAAAAACTACAGGTGCATAGGCTGGGTCTTGAATTGCTCTATGTGTCTCTTTTGCACCTATTTCTCTGGCCTTTTCTCTCTTCTCTTCCTCTACTGCTACTTTGCACATCCATAAGTGGGTGTCTTCATGCATCCAAGAGGATCCTGACCCTATGGAATGCACAGATTTCGTATCATCCTTGGCTCTATGGATGGGATTCCACTGGATAGGAGGTACATCCCTATGAGAGTAATCTTTGAGATTGACTTTGGTCGTAACACCTAAGTGTTGCAGGTACAAGGAATTGGTCCCCCAATCCTGTACCACTTGCAACTGTCGCATAAATGGTCTTCCCAAAATCATCTCATAGGCATGATTTTTGCTAAAGTCACATATAGCAAAGCTATGCTCAAACTCAACACCACAAGTGGTGAGAGTTATGCCTTCTAGCAATCCCAAGGGCCTCTCTATATGACCATCGGCCATCTGCAATTTCATTCTCGTTGGCCTGAGTGCTGGCTTGCCCCAACGCTTCCATAGGGAGGTGGTAGCGATAGCAACTCCTGCACCTGAGTCCAAAATTGCCTTGGTAGTGTACTCCTGGTAGGTGATGGGAAGATAGGTGTTCCCTTCTTCACCTTCACACATATCTCCTATCTTGTCCAAGGGAATTTCTGGCACTGTCCTATGGGATCCTATTCGGGAACGTGGTTCTGCAACTTCAGTCACTTGACTGGCTACACCTTTCCGCGCTTTTGGTCTATTCTTAGGCAGTTCTTCCAAAGTGAGATCGCGCTGCGCCTTGGTGTTCTTTACTACCTCCGTGTTCCTTGATATGACTGAGTCGTCCTTCCTTACCATGACTGTGGGTGCTCTCATACATGTGGACTTTGCTTCCCATGGGCCTGTGAAGTCGGGTAGCTCCTGTATGGAATTAGACTCAAAGTCCAATCTCTCATGAGACTGAGTACTCTCATGTTCCCCGTAAATAGATGGGATGTCTTGTGGGAACTGGTCGTGTGCATCATCCACAAGTTCAAAGGGAGGGGCGACTTCACTTTCGTTATCCCATTTGTCTTCTTGAATCTCTCGTAGGAAGTCTGGTGCAAACCGATTCATAGAAGAAGAAGTGTCTGGCTCCGTAGAATTAGGCACATAAGCAACCTGGGAAGGAGGGCTTATTCTATCGTTGACTCTCTCCTTGTTCTCATAGATGGCTGGAGCACAAGCTTCCTGGGGAGGATTACTTATTCTATTACTCTTCCGATCAGGCTCATACGCTCCCTGAGAAGGAATGTAGGCAACCTGTGGAGGTACGTAAGCTTTTGAGGGGGGTTCATCTGCCTTTTGGGGGGGAAGATAAGCTTCTTGAAGAGGCACATGGGCTTCCTGAAGAGGCTGGCTTATCCGTTCTCTTGCCCTGTCCTTTCTTTGAGAGGCAGGTTCCTTTTCTGATTGTGCAATTAGCCTCTCTATTCTTTCCAGCAGTCCTTCAAAATGTAACTGCGTCTTAGCTGAGCTAGAGATGTTAAAGAGGCGGCTAGCTTCGAACATGGCTTGAGCCAATTCCACCATCTTAGCACAAATTTTAGTTCGTTCAAGCTCTAGCTCGGCTCTAGGGTAGCATTTTTCATGATCGGTTATGGTTGGCCCTTCTTGGATTCTGGCCTGATATGCTTTTAGCATCATGTTTAGGTCCTCGGGAGTGGGATCAGCTAATACTGATCCTGCTTGGGGTGGTGGGTGGGTTACGTGGGGTGTGTTAGAGGGTGGAGGGGTGGAGTGTGATGGGGATGGTAGCGGTGGGATTGTGTGGGAGTGCGGTTGAGATGTGATCTCTATGATTTTGGCCTTGGTTTCTCGTAGACTTTCCTCAAGTTCACTCATCTTCTTTGCCCATTGCCTTTTCATGCGTTCACGGCTATCTCTCCAAGCTCTAGTCCTTTTCTTGGTTATACTCTCAGTTTCACTAGCTGTTGAGCTCTTTTCCTGGTCTACCCCTTGGTTTTGTTGCAATGCTTGAGCTCTAGTGACTACCTGCACTGGTGCTGTGGAAGTGACACTTCCTGTGGAATCTACCACTAACCCAATAACGTTGATAGGCGTGATTTTTGGCATATTATTAGGATTCTTAGGGCAATCTCGTAAGAGATGCTCTTTTCCACAGTCTTGGCAAAAGCCTTGGATCGTCACGGACTGAGTTTGTATAGGCGGAGGTAAGGGACAATCACGAATGAAGTGATCTCCTTGGCATCTGTAGCACGGTCCTCTTGGGAATGGAGGTCTTACCTGCCTAGGTTGAGGCCTAGGATTGGGGTTTGCATACATGACGTTTGTGTAATCTGACTCCCAACTAGGTTCATTTGGCTCTTCGCTGTAATAGGACTCACCATGTTCTGGAGACTGCATGTAGTACGCATGGGGACTATCAACATGTGTAGAATCAAAGCTATAGTCACTGAGGTCATTTTCGAAAAGCAAGGATGTTACCGGGACTAAGGCTCTATTCATGTTCTCTTCTGCGGCAGTATACTTTACCGGGATCACATTGGTTGGGGCAGGGGGTTGTTGTGCTAGCACCGGTTGGGGTCTCTGTTGGGCCTGATATTGTGGTTGGTAGGTTTGTTGGGGTCTAGCATATTGTGGTGGTGGATTTTGGTTCTGGTATCTGCCTTGTTGGTAGGGCTGAGGGTAGGGTTGCCTAACTGCCTGCTTGTTGTATGGGCAATCTTGTGCGGTGTGATTGGTGTATCTCCGTTCTCTGGTGCAGTACTGGCTACTAGGATTTACTTGGGGCTGAGCCATAATGGGGCAGACATTCGCCATATGGTCACCACCGCATGTATAGCACCTTTTCACAGGAGCAAACCTTGGGGTTTGTTTGCTAGTTACACCCAATTTCTGAGCTACTTTCTCTGCGAGTTCCTCAATTGATGTGGATTGCGTGGAAGAATGACTAGATGCACTATCTGAATCTTTGTAGATTTTGGAAAGCTCTAGTTCTTCCCCTAGATTATCTTCAATGTCAATGCACATGCGTACACACTCTTCTATAGTCCTAGGGTCCTTCAGATACACGTAGGATCTCAATTTCGTACTCAGCAATCCATCAAGGAATAAGGCTACTTGTTTGGCAGGTGTGGGTAGCTCCGAAACAGGGCACCTTTCAAGGTATTGTCTAAATCTTCTTCCTGCCAGTCTTACAGTCTCTTGGGGAGTCTGTTTAAAGCTGTGAATCAATGAGGAGGTATTGTGTCTTATGCCGCTCTTAGAGAACTCTACAATGAAAGCCTCTAGGAGTTGGTCTATGCTCCTGAACTGTCGCTCATCCAATGGCTGAAACCATGTAAGTGCTGTGTTCCTAAGGGTTAGACCGAAGGCATTGTACTGTGTGAATAGATCCTCCACTTGTTCAGCTCTCAAGACTTGCTTGAACTCCGCCACATGATCATAGGGATCTCCTGTGCCATCAAAGTAATTCTTCATGGACTTAACTAGCTGGGTTGGTCTCAACGTTCTTGTATGCTCTCTAGGTTTCGGTAGAGGAAATCCATCCACATTTCTTTGGTTCCTGTGAGCTCTAAGCATCTCAGGTTCTACCCTATTCGTCTCCGTTCTCGTTCTTTCTCTGTCCACTGGGTTGGCAAAACTTACTTCTGGTCTATCTCTACTTCTGTCTCTTTGCATACCATGAGCTTGGGAAGTTCCAGCTCCCGGGTGACCATAGGATACATTCGATCTTGGTTGGGGGAAAATGAATTCACCCTTCCAAGTGTAAGCATGCCTATCATTTTCTGTCACCACAAAGATCCTTTCCGAAGTGTGATCTAAGTAGGTCACTCTACCTGGGCTATCTGGATCCTTAAACTCATAGATCATGATAGTTCCTATATCAGTTGGCTGATTAGCTTTATACCTCCAAAAGGCTTCTTCAGTTTCTCGATTGAGGAGCAACTCTATGCTCTTATTATCCTGGGGAATCCATTCCGGTGTGATAATCCTAGTGTGAACTGATTTACCTCGAGGGGTTCTAGGTTCCGCACCCATGTTTCCTTGTTCCAAGTCACCTAAGTCCGCTTCTGAGATTACATTCCCAAATTCATCTGTCCTATCCGGGTGAATAGTGACTACATATATAGTTCCTTCTTTGTCCAGGTATGCACCATTTTCAAACTTGACAGCTGGGTGTTCTAGTCCAATGGATTGATCAGGATTCTTAATCTGTATCACAGACCTTCCTAAGCCATCCTCATAGATGCTGGCACCTAATCGGTTGGTCCTAAGGTACTCAAACTGTATTTTGTAAGGGCCTTCCACCCTGTACAAGTAAGGCACTCCTGAACTTCCCGTAGGTCTGTCCATGCCTTGAGACATCTCTGACTCACTGGTCTCAGAGCTAGGGTAGTACGAGTGGTGGCTCAACTGCTGGGCCCAAGACCTAGCAGTGTGGTTAACGCTAGCCTCTGAAGACCTAAGGCTTTGTCTCTCCCTTACAAGATGTTTTCCTGATCTAAGGTTCATATGCCTATCTAAGTAGCCCAATTCTTTGCCCAGAGTACAACCTCGTTGCTGATTACTTTATATTAGTCACTTGATTCTTTTTAGTTATTTCTCGTGTTTAAGGTCTTGTCTGATATTACGTCGTCAGGAATACTTGAATGTTCTTCGTGCTTTTAGGTTGATCGTTCCACGTTAGGTTCTTTCCTTTATGTTACCGACAGTACAGAGATTAGGTTTTTAGCTTGAACTTGAGTTTTTAGGTGGTCTTCAACTTGATACCTGCTTATCGTCGCTCTGACTTACTCCTACCTCTCGTCGTTCTTAGCCTAAGCTAGGAATTGATAAAGGGAGTTGAGAATTTCCAACCTTTTGTTTCCTTCTTGGTTGCCTTGACTGCCCAGGAAGTGTGTTCCCAAGCCTGCACTTACTCTTGCTTAGAACACCTTTCGATGCTCTCAAAGGATCTGTAAAAGTTCCCAAGTTAGCTTAAAGATTTAAATTCAAAAGACAAAACCAATGATTTTCATTCCTGTAGCACACACACTAGCTTGCATAGTGATTTTTAAGAGAACAATTCTAAAGACCCCTGACTTTGATCCCCCTGGGTATGGTCAACTTCAAAATACCCTATCTGAAAATCAATGCATTATCTTCATAAAAAACAGTTGAGGGCGTGTAGTATATGCCACAAGCTTTACAACAAGCCCTAGAGCTCAAAAAATGGATTTCGTATGAAAAAGTTGTGACCGTTCAGGGTTCTAGGGTTAAGACAGGGTTCAAATAGGGTCACTGTGCAACAGGTTTTCCCCAAGTTGTTTTCCTAAAGCTTCCTAATGTGCTCTAGAGTAAAATGTTTGTGCCCAAAATTAGCCCAACTCTTCAATTAACAATCCCTAAAAAATTTGGCTAAAATTGGCTCTCAATCGCGATGGATAGGGCTGTCAATCGCGATGGACAGAGGGTTCAGTCAATCGCGATGAACACTCAGTCAATCGCGATGGACAGGGATTCAGTCAATCGCGATGGACACTCAGTCAATCGCGATGGACAGAGGGTTTAGTCAATCGCGATGGACACTCAGTCAATCGCGATGGACAGGGGTCCAGTCAATCGCGATGGACAGTCAGTCGATCGCGATGGACACCTAGTCAATCGCGATGGACAGAGGGTTCAGTCAATCGCGATGGACAGTCAGTCGATCGCGATGGACAGGGTGTTCAGTCAATCGCGATGGACAGGCAGTCGGTCGCGATGGACAGGGGGTTCAGTCAATCGCGATGGACAGGCAGTCGGTCGCGATGGACAGGGGGTTCAGTCAATCGCGATGGACAGGCAGTCGGTCGCGATGGACTGGCAGTCAATCGCGATGGACAGAGCTGTCAATCGTGATGGACAGGGCTGTCAATCGCGATGGACTGAAATTTTGCAAGATTTTCAAAAATTTTGGTGGAAAGGTGGTGTGCAGGGTCTCTAGTCCACTGTGGTGCACTCAGATTTACCAAAAGGTGAGAATTTCTGTCAATCGCGATCGACAGAAGTCGGCGACTGCGAGACAGTTTCGTCGAGTTTCGTACCTGCGCAGGAAGCTGGGGATGGTGATGTGACCTGTACCTGCAAGATAGCTCAAGAAACATGCAAAAACAGCACACGCAATTTCGCTCTCTCGCTCTCTCTCACAAGTGAAATGAGGGAAATGAGGTGGAGATGGGGATATAGTCAAAAAACTGAAATTTTCGCGATGATGGAGATGGAGGTGGAAGATGGTGAGGATGATGATGACGATGATGGTGGTGAGGTAAGAAAGAGAAAAATAGGAAAAATAAAGAAATTACCTACAACTCCAATGCGTCAACTCTACGTCTTACCATCACACGCTCGTCGTCAAAGCTCGATCCCCGGCAACGGCGCCAAAATTTGGTGTAGCTCAATGATGAGTAGCACCTCCTTTAATGTCAATCCGGGAAGACGTGAGGATGGTATGAAGACCTCGAGCAAGTGGCTGCACAAGTGCGTGAGTGAGAAGCACACTAGCATGCACACACATACACACACACACGCGCACACACGGCAAGACAAAGAGTGAGAATCAATGGAGTTCTTCAATTGCTTTCAAAATGCTCTTACAAGTTCGTTTCAATTTCAATCCAACCTCAAAAATGAGCTCTCTAGCTCTTTTTATAGTTTTTGACTAGGTTTTGGCCCTGTCCAGACCTAGTGTCCGGCCTAGTTAAAAATTAGGTTCCAGGGCCAATTTGAGGGCTTAAACGGAGTCTAAAAAATATGAAATTTGATAGGTAGGTACTTCTAAGGCTCCTCAAGCTCAAGGACTCCTTGGCTTGCACAAAATGGAGCTACAAAAATATGAAGTGGTATTTACAATGATTATTAGTGATAAGAATCACTGTTAAAAGATGTTGATTTGGAAGAAATTTGAAGGGCCTATCTGCCAGATTTGCGTCGACTGCTTTGTCTACTTACTCCTTCACTTTGGTCTGACTCTCTCCGCTGGCTTCCTTGTCTAGTCGGTCCTTGGGTGCCCATACTGCTCTCAACACCTTGGCTAAAATTTCCCAGGCCTGTTTAGATTGGTTGTCCTTCTCCTTTGAACTTGAGGTCTCTGCTGATGCAGAAGTATCTGTTGGCATGTCTACTGCTGATGATAGCTCCGCTGCGGCTTCCTTTTGTTGTGTTCCTTCCTTTGTCGATGAAGCCTGGGTCACCGGAATAGGTTTTGGGAACACTGGTGGTTCTGTTGCGGTCCAGTGACTAGCCTTGTTATATATCCTATATTGTTCTCGTATCCCCGGTTCGAATATTTCTGCTGCCGACTACAGTTGTTTACCGGATCGGGTCTGAACTGTAGCAGTCTGTGTTTCTACTGGCGTGATTTGTACCATGCTGGCCATTGGGTTTTGTCGTTCCTTCTTCCTTTGATCATACTCAGCTGCATCTTTGCAAAATCTTCTAATGTGTCCAAATTCACCACAAAAATGACAGCATGGTGGTGGTAAATTGGGATTTTCCGGTGGTGGTCCGTTCTGCCAGCGGTTTGCATTATAATTGTTGTTCCTCTATCCTCGGTAGTTCCGATATCCTTGCGGTTGATTGTTTCTCAGTCGCGGAGGTACATAGTGATTTGCTGGTTGTCCACGTTCTTGAATAACTGCATTGACCGTTGCTGTTCCCTGTACTCTGGTGTTGTAGACACAGTTTCCGGTGGTGTGTCCGGCAGTGTTGCAGATAGCACAGAACGTTTGATTTAGTGCACAATTGGCACTAGTATGACCTGAATTTTTGCATGTGATGTAGTATACTTGTCTGGTTATATCTTCAGCCATATTTTTGTTTGTTCTTAACCACTCCAGGTCTTCTGTAAATCCACCGACTTTGGATTCCAGTTGCAGAGCCATTGCAATGACTGCATCCAGCGTCATCGCTCCGACACATCTTATGATCATGATCTGCTTCAGTTGTGGGGTTAAGCCATTGATGAACCACTGAGTGATGACATCATGAGGTAAGTTAGCGTGGGCCTGTGGTATCTGCCGCAAGTGTGTTCTAAAAAGTGTAGCATACTCCTGGACAACCTGATTTGCCTTTTGAGGATTGTTTTGTAAATAATCAAAGATTTCGGCGGATTCTTCTTTAGCCTGAATCGTTGCAGAGAAGCGTCTCGTACTGCGTCATAGGTACCGAAATGATTTATATCGTATTCCGTAAGCCATTGGCTGCTTCATTGACCAGTGTAGATTGAAAAACAATGGCCTTATACTCCTGATCCGGTGGATGGTTAAGAACTGCATAACTTATCTCGAAAGTGCGTACGTGAGCATCCGGATCATCTCCTGGGAATCCACCGAATTTCGTGTATGTTACTCCTGTTGGAGGCCGCCTTGGTTGACATAACTGTTGTTGCTGTTGTTGTCCGTTCATTGTGAGTGTATTAGGCCTTCCTTCTGTATCTCGAGGTTGATTGGTTGAACTATCGGAACTTGTATCGCCGGATGGTGTGCCTTCCGGTGTGCTGTTTTTACTTAGGATGCTTCGGATCTCTGCTTCGAACAGCTTTCCTTCCTTCTGGATGTCCAATATCCGAAATCTTTCTTCCAAGCACGATGGTTGGGCTGAGGATTCCGCAAAAAATGCTAAGCCTTCGCCGGCAATTGGTGATTCTATCACCGGAATATCACCGGAATGAACCGAAATTGTGCCAGAATGCAGTGTTTTTCCGCTTTTACCGATTTCTTTTCCTAGAGTGTTTCTGATCGTAGATAACTCTGAATCTTTATCCAAGATTGTTAAACTGGTTTCCAACGGCGTCTTGGTAGATTCTGGAATTACTATATCTTTGATAGGCTGGGTAGACGTAGCACCAGAATGTACCAAAGGTGTTGATCGTTCCACCGGAATATGACCGGAATTAATTCTAACGTCCTTAACTTGCTTGACCACTGGGTCAGACCGCGTTATACCTTCTTCTCCTAGGGTTGTCTTTAGCACTTTACGTGCTCCAGCCTTATGGTTCTTAGGATACATTTCGCTAGACCGAGTAACCGGCATGTATCATTGCGCAGTAACACTATCTGAGCAGTTTGCAACAATCTGGCTCTGTTGCTACTGTCAGTCAATCGAACGATAAACGGGATGTTTGATTCTGACAAACAGTTGGCACTCTAATGCCACCTTCCCACAAATAACTGGCAATCTGATGCCACTTTCCCACAAATAATTGGCAATCTGATGCCACTTTCCCACAGATAACTGGCAATCTGATGCCACTTTCCCACAGATAACTGGCAATCTGATGCCACTTTCCCACAGACGGCGCCAAATGTTAGTCGTTAAACTTCCGACTTCAGACTCAAAACACTTTCAAAAGTCGGACGTTCCCGAACCCCTCAATCTTTACTCTTCCATGTTCAGGTAAATCAATTGGCAATACCGGGATAACTAATATTAAGCTACCTCTTAGCCACGTGGGTTCTTGGGAGTGGTAGGGGTCTGTTAGACAGAGGCCCTGTACTATTTTCCCAACTTCTTACACAATCATAAATGCTCTATCGAGTCTTAGCTCAGTACTTGACTCTGAATACTGATAATTGTTCGGCGTACTGGGACTTAGAACTTCCGGACTGGACCTGCTATAGCAACATAGCAGTAGTCCGGTTCTGACTTATAACTAATAGAATACTCAACTTCATTAACCGAATGCCACTCAATATGCACTTCTTCGTGACAGATAGGTATGCCGAACAATAACACAACAGACAGCTATACTCGAAGGTATGCAAACTTACCGTATGCCAAACTCAAGCAACAAGTTCCTACCAACAATCGTCTCGTCACAAACTTATCATTGTTTCCACTCGCGTTCAGACCATTACCGATACGAGTCCTTCCTGGGATCGGAATCAACAGTGAACGCAGACTATTGTATCGAACCTGGTTACTTAACAAAAAATGCTAACACGCAAATAGTTCGCTTCGGCCTTACACAGTCCCTTGTTCAATAGAAGTCTGATAAACAACACTTATTCCGTGGTAAAATCCAGAACCACATATAACTATCACCAAACAGATTCACAACACAATACTACCGAGTCGTAACTCTGCACTACAGGGAGAATAGTCGAATTGACAGATCCGAACAAAACAGAACATAGCTCAATCTTCTCATCGACACATCAGACACCGATTCAAACAATATGCTCACAATTCCCCAAAACGGGCTCTCTACCACTCTTTTCTCATTGCCTTATATAGAAGATTTGTTACAAGGGTGCGCGAATCTTTAGTTTCACACGCATTTCAAAAAGGTTCTTTTACATTTAAGACGTATATCATAGTACATTTGTCCTTTTTCGGCGGCCGTCTAACAGGTTGCTTATGAGCCTTACCTAATTGACATGCCTCACATCTGTATGTCGTATGTTGACCTGCAACATTAGGCAATCCAAGCACTGAACCATTGTTAACCATATCTTTAATACCTCTTTCATTGAAATATCCAAGCCTTTTGTGCCAAAGATCTAACTCAGAGATCTTATGTCCTCCATAGGTGAACAAGGCATGACCAATGTTACCTTGAATCTTCAATGTGAACAATCTTCCTTCTTTCTTCCCTAAAACAATTTGTTTATACCCATTGCTAGGGTCTTCCACAAAAACTCCTTCATTAGTGAACCTAGCTTCATAACCTTTTTCAACAATTTGTCCTACACTTATCAGATTCTTTGGAATTGTAGGAACATACAAAACCTTATTCAAGAGAGTACTTCCATCCTTGGCCTTCACTGATCCAATTGACTTCACATTGTGCTTTGTATTGTCACCTGTTTGAACTACATGATTAGTTACCTTATCCTCCAAA
>CM035411.1:167528834-167693834 GCA_020310875.1 Ceratopteris richardii | reverse complement strand
GGTGATTCTTGCCTTGGTGTGTCTTTGATAGTGTCATCAAGAGTTTGGTTTAGCTTTGTTCCTGCCATTCCAAAGTCATCCGTGACTTGATTCAATTCCTCCCAGTTACCATCACCTTTTGAGTCACTTTTAATGTCCACATTCATCAAAGATGGTTTGTGCTCTTCTTGTGTATCATACAATGAACTAGAGTTGGCCAATCCCAGCTCTCTATATTGATGAACTTTAGTCAGCCTCTTTCTTTGTTCAGTGTCTTCATGAGACTGTTGGTAATGATGCCCTTGTATTTGTAGGTTTACCTGACCTTCCATGTATTGGTGGGTAGCCACCATTGCTTCGTTCAACTCCGCTTCTGAATTTGGTTTGTTGTCTTTTAGCCTTGTCCGAGGAAGTACATGTGTCCTCTTTGAAGCTTGAAGTGTTTCGTGTGCCTTCATCATTTCTCGTAGTCTTTTGGTGCCTCTCATTCTCGGTTGCAAGCTCGTTTTGGCTTCTTCCACTACTTTTACTCCCTTTTTCTTTCTTGGGACCATGGCTAACTTAGCATACTTAGCCATCTCAGAAGATGAGGGCATCTCTTTCAAATGTTCTCGAATACCTAATGCATGATAGATAAGTATTGTCAGGGTGAGACTTTCATTCAAGAAATTTTTATGGTTTGGCCTTGTAATGCGGCCCTGTCATGCATGCTCTAGGTGCATTGGACTCTTCATGAGTGCAAGTGGAATCTGCTTGAGTCAGTGGTTCTTCTCCTGGCTGGCTCTTGGGTCTCCATATCCATTTTGTACTTGGTTTTTTAATTATTTTTTGTTGTTCTGGTCGTTCTCTGGTCCTTGTTGCCTTCTTTTGTGAAGTCTTATTGGTTGATATCGCATTCCTTTGGTGCTTGTGCCGATTCCTCTTGGCCCTCCTTGTTTCTCTTTATCTTGCCCTAGGACTAGATTTTCTACTAAGTCTTTGTCCTTACATACTAAAACTCTTTGCTCCATCGAAGAATTTCCTAGGTGAAGGGATATTAGGGCTTATCCAACACATTTTATGACTTGACCTCCAATTCCTATCATGTGTGCTTTATTTGGGCTTATGTTCTTTTGGAGATGCGTAATTAACGTCATTTGTATGCAGCTTAGGGCTGCTCCTGAGTCGGTGAGGGCATCTATCAATCGGTACTCTGTGGTTCCAATCCCTAGGTTAAAATATGGTTGGGACATGCTAAGGTTCTTTTTATTGTCTTCATGGACTTGGTAATTGGCCATGGGAATGGGTTCTTCTCCCTATAGATATTGTTCATCCCTTTGCCTTATCCACTCATTTCGTTTCTTGATACGCTCTAAGGCTTCTTGGCGTGCTTCTTCTCTAATTCTCTATTCTTCTTTTTTCCGATTTTGTGCTCCTACGAGTCGTGCTAACATTTGATCCATCAATGGCTCCATATATCATTTTACTCGACAACCACTTATGTAGTTAGGAAGTATATCTCCATCTAATGTGGCTAGATTCACTACACTGCTAAATGAGATCCTATTAATCAGTAAGGGTCTAAATCCACGTTTCTGAAGTTTCTTCACATGTTTCTTCAATGTGTACACCAGGACTAAATCTCCTTGTTTCAAGCCTTTATCTTTGATGTTTGCACCATAATACACTTTTAGTCTCCTTTTAGTGGCATAAATTCTCGCAAACTGCCTATAATCTTGTTTTGTGTAACTTCTCAATCTGCTCAAGTTGCTTACATAGCTCATGTCTTGTCCACTCATATTGTTGTGCTACTCGTAAAGTAGGTACCAAAAAATTGATTGGTAGGATTGCGTTTTGTCCATACACTAGGTTGAAAGGAGTAGTTCCAATGGTTGTCTTGTAAGCCACACAAAAGGCACGAATTGCATGGTGCAATTTTTTGTCCCAGTCTGACCTTCCACTATTGACTATCTTTGTCAACAGTGTACACAACACTTTATTGGAACTTTCTGCTTGACCATTGGTTTGGGGGTGATAAGGGGCTGATTTTTTATGAATCACTAGGAATTCACTCATCAAGGATTATTACTTCATTAATGAAGTGTGTTCCTTGATCACTTACTATCTCTATAGGTAGTTCAAAGCGAGTAAATATGTGTTCAAAGAGAAACTTCGGTGTGGTATGAGCATCGTTTTTTCTAGTTGGTTTTGCTTCTACCCATTTAGTTAGATAATCTTTTGCCACTATTATGTACTCAATTTGTGGTCCTTTGGCTGGTGGATTAATTGGTCCTATGAAATCAATACCCCATTTGAAAACGGCTCTTGCACAAACCATGGGTCTCAGAGGCATGTCATCTCCTCTAATAGGGTACTTAGCTCTTTGGCATACCTCACAATTTTGTATGTAGGTGTCTGCATCCATATGTAGAGTTGGCCACCATAGGCCTGCAAAGAGAATCATTTTTATAGTTCTTTCGACTGAGAAATGTCCTCTTGCGGCACCTGCATGTGCCATTTCTAATATGGGTAAGTACTCCCCTTCATGCACACATAGCCGCAGCTGATTGTCTTTTCCTTTTTTGAATATTTGCCTCCCCAATATTACATAATCCTTAATAATTTCTTCTAGGGATCGCTTTCTAGCTAGACTTGCTCCTTCCTCATGCTCTCTTGTTTTTAAGAACTTCACCAATGTCCTACTCCACTCTGGTGCTATGGTAGAGAATTGCAATGATGTATGGTCTTCTGGAGTATTCTCTTGACATTCTGAGCAACTATCAACATACTCATGGACATCCTTGGCCATATCTAGCCAATAAAATCCTAATCGTTTGAATTCCCTTAGTGTTCCATGGGTTCCCTTGTGCATTCTCCATCTGGTTACATGAGCTTGCTCAATCAAGTTCTTTTGTTCGCCTTCTTCTACACATCTTGACAATACACCGTTAGGTTCTTTATGGTATAGACTTCCTGCTACAATGTGTAAGCTACGCAATTGCAGAATTCCCTTCCTAATCTCCTTGTTAATTGAGTGTTGTGGTCCATTGGTGAGTATTGAAATTAACTTTTCTACCCACGTAGGACATACTTCCAAATTGAACAGGTAAGTGTGTGGTAAATCATCGGCTACTCCGTTAGGTGACTCTCCATGTGTTAACCTAGATAGATGATCAGATCTTACATGGGTATTTTGTTTTTTTACTATCACTTCAAAGTCGAACTCCATTAGTAACAGAAACCATCTTACTAACCTTCCCATGGTACAAGGCTTATTAACTAAGTACAATAAGGCTTGATGGTCTATGAAGAACTTGAACTTTTTGGCTAGAAGGTAGTGTCTAAATTTCTTCACTGGGTACACCATTCCTAAACCTTCTCGTTCCGTAGTTGTATAGTTTCTTTCAGCTTGATTCAGTTGTCTGCTCACATAGGCAATAGGGTGGTCTAATTTTCCTTCATCTGTAGGTTGAGCTAGAATGTATCCTATTGCGTAGTTGGAGGCATCTACATGGATATGAAAAGGCTTGTTCCAGTTGGGTGTTTTCAAAATAGGTGTTGTGCTGAGTCATTTTTTTAGTTCATTAAACGCTTTCTCGCATTTGTCCGTCCACATAAATTGAGTCAACAATCCATATAATGGCTTAGCAATTATGGTGTACATGTGAATAAATCTATGATAGTATCCACAATGACCCATAAATGCTTGCACTTACTTAGCATTTTTCGGTCTTGTGCAAATGTATGCAAATTTATCTTGGTAGTAGTTCCTTGATGTTGTAGGTATAAAGCGTCCCTTCCCCAATCTTGTACTACCTTGAATTGTCTCATGAATGGTCATCCTAATATCATTTCATAGTTATTCGCTTTTCCAAATCGACATACTGCTAATGTGTGCTCAAATTCCACTCCGTAGGTGGTTAACTTAATTTTCTCCAGTATTCCAAGGGGTGTCTCTACATGACCATCTACTAATTGAAGCTCCATACGTGTTGGTAGCAGGGCTCGCTTTCCCCATTTCTCCCAAATCTCTTTGGTGGCTATGCCTACACCTGCCTCTGTGTCTAGAATGGCTTTGGTCATGTATCCATTATATGTGATGGGTAAACATGTGTTGCCCGCGTCTCCTTCACTAAATTCTCCAACTTTATCCATAGGGATTTGTATCGTAGAAGGGACTTCAGTTTCTTTATTTTCTTTTTATTCTCCTCATTCTCTAATTTCAACTGTTTCGCTAGTTGTTTCCATATTTGTGGCTTGGCACATAATAATTCTTCCAAAGTCAACTAGCATTCTACCTTGGTTTTCTTGAGTGCTAGATTGTGAGAGGTCTTACCCGAAGACTCATTTTCCTTTCCTCGTCTTGTGGGAGCACGGAAGATTATGGATTCTTTCTCATATTCTCCCATGTACTTCGGTATGGTAGAAGTTGTCACGAGGAAGGAGATAAGGAAGAGAGCTCACACACACACTCTCACTCTCAAGGAGAAGCACACACACAGATTGAGGCAAGGAAGAATGATCTTCTTCTTCTTCTTCTTCTATTACATAAAAGGAATGTACAAGAATGACCTAAAAACAAGAATACAACCAGTGCAATATATAAAGACCAATACATAAGGAAAAACCTAATGTCCACGAATGAGTGAGCTGGCAAGAAACAAATGTGCCATCACTCTCGGTAGATAAATCTAATAAAGCTCAATGAAGTATCTTTGACATAAACCGGCGTGACCACTATACATGTCAGAGAAACGAAAAACGGATCATCACATGGAGCTTGATATCTCAACACTCCCCCTCAACCTCAATGCCATATCCTGTAATCCAAGCATCTTCTGAAACTTCTTCAACTTCTCAGCTCCAAGTGCTTTGGTGAAAATATCAGCAACCTGCTCATCTGTTCTCACATAAACAAGATCAATATCACCTGCTAATACCTTCTCTCTGATGAAGTGATAATGTACTTTGATATGCTTTGTTCTAGCATGGAAAACAGGGTTTCGTGCTAATTGTATGCTGCTAAGATTATCACAATAGATAGTGATAGGCTTTTGCACTTCCACACCTAAATCTGCAAGTAACATCTCCAGCCATGATGCCTCACATGCTGCCATTGCAGCACCTCTATACTCAGCCTCAGTACTCGACAAAGCAACAGTGGGTTGCTTCTTACTGCTCCATGTAATAGCTGCACCTCCAAGTGAGAAAAGAAAGCCACTAGTAGATCTTCTATCTGGAGTACTACTAGCCCAATCTGCATCGGTGTATCCATGAACCTGCAAATCTACACCAGCTTCATAAAACAATGCATAATCCAAAGTAGCACTCACATAACGTAGAGTGCGCCTCAGCGCATCCAAATGTGGCTTCCTGGGAACCTGCATAAACTGACTTTCAAGTCCAACAGTGTAGCTTAAATCAGGCCTTGTAATTGTAAGATATATAAGACTTCCCACAATTTTCCTATACATAGTAGCATTTTCCAATGCTTCACCTGATGTAGTATCCAATTTCAAATTCTGATCTAAAGGCATAGAAATTGGCTTACAATCAGCCATACCATACTTTTGCAGCATGTCAAGGCATATTGCCTTTGCAACATCCATATACCTGTTTCTATATGTATAAACTCAATGCCCAAGAAATAGCGCAACACACCAAGATCTTTCATGTCAAATTCCTGCATAAGAAGTTTCTTTACCTCTTTGATGCTTTCTTCATTATCACCACCTACAATCAGATCATCGACATAAATAGCCACAATAGTGATGCCATCATCAGCCTTCCTTGCATATAGTGAGTGATCTGCATCACACATAGAAAACCCAATGCTGGTTAAATAATCAACAATCCTTGCATGCCATGCACGTGGAGCCTGCTTCAGCCCATACAAAGCCTTTTGCAACATGCAAACATATTCTGGATGCTTTGAATCTTTATATCCTTGTGGCTGGTCCATATATACTTCTTTCTGTAACTCACCATGTAGGAAAGCATTCTTCACATCCATCTGATGCAAAGTCCATCCTTTTGCTGTAGCTAATGCAACAAGTGTCCTGACAGTAGACATTTTAGCTAAAGGGCTAAATGTTTCCTCATAATCAATGCCATATGTCTGTGCATAACCTTTAGCTACCAATCGTGCTTTATACCTGCTTATGCTACCATCAGCATTATGCTTTACCTTGTAAACCCATTTGCAGCCTATGGATTTGTTTCCTTGTGGCAATGGAACCAGCTTCCATGTATCATTTCCATAAAGTGCAGCCATCTCCTCATCCATAGCTTTTTCCCAATCTGCATTACCAATTGCATCTTCAAAATAAGAAGGTTCAGCATCTTGTATTACCTTTGTCATGTAGGAACAATGGCGAGCCATGTAACTATCATATGTCAATCGTTGCACTGAATTACGCATCCTCCCAGATCTTCTTGGTCTTGGGTCACTTCTTCTTGTATCATCTGCATGTTTCCTTCTTACTCTTGGAGTCTTCACAGAGGGCAATCCAAGTTCCTCATCAAGACTCTATTCTGAACCGCTTGAATCTCCATCAACGTCTTCAAAACTTGCACCTGTTTTACTACCAGCAGAAAGCTTTTCTTTACCTTTCTTGGATGTATTTGATGAATTTGCTGGATTGAAATTTCCACGCAATCTTCCACTCCATGGATTTGAGTTGGAACTATTGCTTGGTGATGCATCCGGTCCACTCAAAACTTGAGATTCTGCACTAGATTTTTCAACATTTTCTTTGTCATTTGGTTCAAGATTCAGTCCTTCTTTGGCATCTGCATAGAAGCTTGACATTTCATCAAATACCACATCTCTGCTCACCTTCACCTGTCGTGTGAGTGGGTTATAACATTTGTACCCCTTTTGCTCAAGGGAATATCCAATGAAGACACATTTTTCTGCTTTCGGATCAAGCTTCGTCCTCAACTCATCTGGAACATGTACATATGCAATACAACCAAAAACTTTCAGATGTGATAAGTTTGGATTTTTACCTGTAAACTTCTCTTCAGGTGTAACTTGATGTACAACAGCAGTCGGAGTTCTGTTCATGATGTATATAGCAGTATGCACAGCTTCTGCCCAATAACAATGAGGCATATTCTTCTCAGCCATCAAGGCTCTTGCTATTTCTGCAATATGTCTATTTTTGCGTTCAGCAACACCATTCTATTGTGGTGTGTATCTGCATGAAAACTGACGCCGAATTCCATGATTTTTTAGAAAACTGGTGAACTCATTTGACATGTATTCACCTCCTCCATCAGATCTTAATGTTTGAATGTACTTCCCTGTCTGCTTTTCCACCATAACTTTAAAATTCTGGAAGTGAGTAAACACCTCGCTCTTCTCTTTCATGAAATATACCCATACTTTGCGTGTATGGTCATCAATGAAAGTAACATAAAACAAATTTTCCCTGGTCTATATAGAAGTTCTGAACTACTTATATGCAGCTCCTAAACCACAAAGGCACACTTCCACCTTATCATCATCATCTACATTCACGCCAATAGATGCAAGTGACTCACATATGCTTTTGATTTTTAGAGTGTAGTCACTTACCGACATGCTCTTTTTCTCCAATGTATGCAGCTCGTTCTTGAGTTGCAATTTCCATGCCTTTGTATTGGTCTCGTACAAAGTGACCAAACTGTTCCAAGCCTCTTTTGGAGTCTTGGCATCCTGTATGTGTCCAATCATACTATCCTGTATGCTAACAGATAGCCAATACATTACCTTTCGTGCTCCTTGATTCCATTCCTCATATGCTCTTAACTGTTCTGCAGTTCGATTCCTTTCTGGTAACTGCGGAGCATTTTCATTCTCTCCTTCGATGTACTTCCAGTAGCCTTTTCCCATCAGGAAATTCGTCATTCTGAATCTCCAAGCATGGAAGTTGTTCTTGTCTAGCTTATTGCTCATAAGCTGACTCATTCCATCTGCGTTTGCCATTTCTGCAACAATTCACAACACCGCAACACACTACAAGCAGCACTTCTGCTTGAACACTGTCGCACGATGACGTGACAGTTCGATCTCAAAAAAACACAGTTTTCGTGTATCAACAGTACACGGAATCGCTTGAAATTCTGAATCTAGAATATATGAGTGTCGCCGAACACAACGCAAGTTACAGTTTCTGAAACTGACCTGGTTTTTCTGTGGGCCCTACCTTACGGGCTCGAAACGGAGGTCGAGATGGCTCCGAAACTTCGATCTGACAAAAACAAGTGACCCTAAAGGGATAACTCTCGAAAATATTTTGAGGTCTTCTACCTTCACGGCGATTTTCGTAGCAAACGGAGGCCGTTTGTGAAATCGTGTTTTCTCCACGCCTTGCCACGTAGTCTTCACCGTCGCCTTCTCCACGAGCTCTCTACAGCCACGCTGGCTCTGATACCGTGTCACGAGGAAGGAGATAAGGAAGAGAGCTCACACACACACTCTCACTCTCAAGGAGAAGCACACACACAGATTGAGGCAAGGAAGAATGATCTTCTTCTTCTTTTTCTTCTATTACATAAAAGGAATGTACAAGAATGACCTAAAAACAAGAATACAACCAGTGCAATATATAAAGACCAGTACATAAGGAAAAACCTAATGTCCGTGAATGAGTGAGCTGGCAAGAAACAAATGTGCCATCACTCTTGGTAGATAAATCTAATAAAGCTCAATGAAGTATCTTTGACAGATACCGGCGTGACCACTATACATGTCAGAGAAACGAAAAACTGGTACGTGTCATCCTGGATCATCACATGTTGAGCTTGATATCTCAACAGAAGTGTTGTGTGCTTCCTCCCTATTTCGGTCTAACATGGAAACCTCTTCATATACTTCATCCAAATTTGGAGTTGGCTGATCCTCCTCAACATCTAATTCCTCAAAGCGTGGTCTTGAAATTCCATTCTTTTTCCATCGGTCTTCATGAATCCTAGCCCATAACTCTCTTGGCCAATCAGTGTCTAGTTTCAAGATTATAGAAATTGATTTGTCCTGAGTGCTAGGTAGTTCTTCCTTCTGATCTTCCTCTTTTGGTTTCTGGTCATCCTCTTTAAAACACTCCTTGTATTGATTCTAAGATATTCTCGTCTCTGGGAGGACTGGGATAGTCTTTTCTAGAGTGGCTTGAGCTACCTCTATAAGCTTTT
Source organism: Ceratopteris richardii (assembly GCA_020310875.1). Taxonomy (NCBI): domain Eukaryota; kingdom Viridiplantae; phylum Streptophyta; class Polypodiopsida; order Polypodiales; family Pteridaceae; genus Ceratopteris; species Ceratopteris richardii. The sequence goes on along the minus strand of CM035411.1, from coordinate 167,684,702 downwards.
TGCATATAGCAAGTCTCTCTTGTTGGTGCAAAGTGCAAGCCTACACATTTGGCCAGCTTACTAAGCTACTTAGATACCTCTAAAAGGAATTTTTCTAATTCCTATTGTACTGGTAGCACTGAGCATAACAAGCAGCAGGTGTGTGATAAAAAAAAGAAGGTTTTCATTGATCCTTCTATTTGGAAATAGTCTGTTTTGATTCAATATTTTCTTATATCATTTCCAAAGTACATAAGCACTTGTATAGTGTCATTAGAGAGCTAAGAGGGCCCACAACTCAACTCTGAAGCTACAAGGGGCTGGTACTAAGCAGAATTCCGTAGTACCTACTCATTTCTTAGAGTGTCCATCCATCTATCCCAACAGTGGTATCAGAGCTTAGCTAAGGTAAAATGGGAGATGGTTTTCCTTCTTTCATTGATAAATTGGATAGGAACAACTATCAAGCATGGTCCCTGAGGATGAAGACATACTTGTAAGGAAGGAGCCTCTATGGATACATCTCAGGAGATGAGGAGATGCTAGCAAAGGACAACCTACAAGAGAGGAGCATGAAAGACTCAACACATGATGTGCCAAGGATGCATTAGCAAGGTCCTACTTACTTAACTCAATCTCTGATTTTCTTCTTCCACATATTAGGAACTATAAGACATCCCAAGAGACTTGGGAAACATTGTCTTCTTATTTCTCTTCCAACACAAGGGCTAGGAAGAACCAATTGTGGATTGAGTTCACCACTCAAAGAACGCAACCTAAACAAGGTATCTCAGAGTATGTGACCAAAGTCAAAGATGTAGCAGATCAATTGGCAAGCATAGGAGAAGAAATTGAAGAAGAGCAGATTGTAAGACAAGTCATCAATGGTATTAAAGCTGATGACAAATGGGAGAGCTTCACAATTGCCATGGACTTGTACATGGACATGTAGATTCTAGACCTTACCACACTCATGGGGCAACTATTTACACATGAAGCCAAGCTCAGAAAGAATGGAGATTCATCAAGAGGTAATAGCTCTTCTGCCCTATACACTGATAAAAGTAAGTCCAAAGAGAAAGGGAAGAACAAAAATGTTGAAGATGAAGGAACTACCTCCCAAGCCAACTATGCACGGAGAGGTAGAACATCAAGAGGAACCGGTAGAGGAGGTAAGCAAGCTAGGGGGAGACCTTATAACTCTTCACCATGCAATATTTGTGGATTGTCAAATCATACTACAGATGAGTATTTCAGAAACTTCAAGAATCAGAGAGATAGAGGATATCAAAGAGGTGGATATACACAATCAAGAGGAAGATTCAATCACCATCAAGGATACAACAACAACTACAACAAAAACTACAATAGCAACTACCAAGGAGGCTACAAATCAAGGAAAGATTACAACAACTACACAAAGGAGCAAGAAGATTCTCTTTTGATTATGAACATGACTTCAAAACCAGGTATAAATGATGACCATCTCTTCTACATTGATTCACGATGCTCAAAGCATGTGGCAGGCAATGTAGCTCTTCTTTCTGACCTAAAGGAACCAAAGGGTAAGCATCAGGTACAAACAGGTGATGACACCGAGCACTCAGTGATTAAAGTAGGAAATGTTAAGACCTCTGATGGAAACAAGAATCTATTGAGTAGGGTTCTATATGTACCTACAATTACCAAGAATCTAATGAGTGTTGGACAGATTGTGGAAAAAGGTTTGCAGGTCAGATTCAATCAATATGGAGCATTTGTGGAGGATCCCCAACATGGATTCAAGAGAATTACTAAAGGATAAAAGACAGGTAGATTATTCACTTTTGAACTTGAAGATACTAGGAATATTGCACTTTATAGTTACAAAGATCAAACATTATCAGAGCTTGAAATTTAGCATAAGAGATTAGGGCATGTTGGTGTAAGAACCTTGAAACAAACATGTAGAGACCAATGTGTGCTTGGGATACATAATGTATCCAAGCAACACATGATTTATAAATGTGGTGCTTGTCAGTTTGGAAAATCTCACAGGTTATCCTTGTCAAGGAAAGGCTACATGCATGAGGACTACCTAGAGCTTGTCCATATAGATGTATGGGGACCTAGTAAGGATCCCTCATCTCTGGATCAAGGTATTATGTATCTTTCATTGATGATTATAGTAGGTGGACTGTATTGTACTTTATGAAGCACAAAGATGAAGTATTCAGTTGCTTTAAAAGCTATCTTGCACTTGTTGAGAACCAAACAAGGAGAAACCTAAAAAGACTAAGGTAAGATGGAGGAGGTGAGTACTTCTCAAATGAGTTTGATATATTCTTGTAGGACAGAGGAATCAAGAGACAAATTACAACAAGGTATACCCCTGAGCAAACTGGGGTGTATAGCTCAGTGATGAGTAGAACCTCCTTTAATGTCAATCCGGGAAGACATGAGCATGGTATGAAGACCTCGAACAAGTGATGGCACAAGTGTGTGAGTGAGAAGCACACAAACATGCACACACATACACACACGTGCTCACAAGGCAAGAACAATACTCAAAAAAGTCTCATGTACAAGCTCAAATAACTAACAAGCTAACCCCAAAAAGGAGCTCTCTAGCTCTTTTTATAGTGTTTGAATAGCTTTGGTCGTGTCCAGACCTAGTGTCCAACCTAGTTAAAAATTAGGTTCTAAGGCTATTTTGGAGGCTCAAATGAGCTCTCGAAATTATGAAAATTGGTACATAAATAGTACTAATACTCCTCAAGCTCGAGGACTCCTCCGCTTCCACAAAATGGAGTAGGAATAGTAAAAAATGGTATTTACAATGGTGTGAAGTGACTAAGATCATTGTTTGGGAAATATTGTTTGATGAAAGATTATAGGGCCTATTTGCCGGATCTTCTTTGATTGCTTTGCCTACTTGGTCCTTCTCTTTGTTCTGACTCTCTTCGTTGGCTTCATTGTCTCGTAAGTCCTTGAGTGCCTTGACTACTACAAACACTCCCCCCTCTCTCACGTCTATCGTCTCTGACATACCCTTGTTGAGCTGGTCGTTTGACATAGTATTCCACGACATCTGTGGCCAAGTGATGCTCTGCTAACCTTAGTCCTTTGGCCAAATATGTGAGTAAGGTATCCCAATCGACTGGTTAGGTACCTCCGGATGTGGTATACGTACCTTATCTGAGCATAGAGCTTGTTCCACAGCAAATAAATGTAACATATGATATGGTCTGGGTATGAATATTTCCAAGTGATACTCCTAGAAGCCTATGATAAACATTTCTTCAAACGTTTGTTTGAAGCATGCTGGGAGATATTTGATATGAGCATGCCACGCATACACAACATTGACGGATGGGATGGTGCTCATTACATAGACTAAGTCATGGTTTCCTTCATTGAAACCTAGGGCCAAAAGGTGAGGTTCTTTGACATTTTTGAAGGTCCGGAATGTGATCAGCATGAGTTCGAATATTTTGAGGCGCATCTGTGCCATAATGTCTGGTACATTCTTGAATCCAATGCCCCAACGTCGAATTGTTGAAATCATATATGCTACCATTGGTGGGCCACGAGGCGATGCCAAGTATACATAGTTTAGCCATTTATCACATCCTTTTACGGTCTTCACTGTTTTAGTGAACTCAAGCCATGATCTTCATTGAAACACGACAATAGCAAGGGTTATACTTAGTATACAGGGGCATATTGTTCCATGTGCACACCATTTCGGGGTAGGTTTCAACTAACCGTAGTCTCCATGTAGTGACTGAATCATGCTGTACATGGTGTGGTCTATGTGTGGCTATTTGAGCTCGCAAGCAAGCCTTAGGCACCCAAATTTGTCTTGATTGTGGGTCAGCCTTCATTGACTTCTTGGGTACCTAGATGGACTTTACTTCCGTAGAAGAATTTTTGAAAGACTTCTTATTAGTGTCCTCTCGATGATCACTAGTATGACGTTTGGTCAGTGGTTGTAACTTGACCGTAATAGGAGGCTCGCCTTTTCGTACCCATACTTGTTTCGATGGCTGAGACACCTTGCTTCGTACTTTCCTTTGGCTTCGAGCATAGGTCGTCTGCTTCTTCTACATTTGGTACTCCTTTGGTTTCCATGTCTCTATCACTTTTGGAAAAGAAGGGAGTTCCATTGTATCTTTGACCTCTTTGTTGAGAAAATCATCCCTCTGCATTACATAGTTTTGGACAAGAATAGCATCATCATCTTCATGTGTACTACTAGAAGGACTAGGAGTTGGTGCCTTTCCTAGTTCCTTGAGTGCTTCATTTTCTAATTCGATTATAATGCAATTTTGATTTACCCAGACCTGAAGAAGTCTGCTTCTTAGGTTCAAGTTGACTGCATGATCATAGATCCAGTCTTGACCCAAGACAAGAGGCTCAGTGAGGTCCTCGTCTTGACACACTAGCACCTTAATTGACATAAGAATATTTTGGCTGTAGAGACCTCGCCCATGCAAGGGGTTTCCACTCCTCCCAATCCTATAAGGTGTGCTTCTATAGGATTGATACTTAGTCTCAACTTTTGATAGTAAGAAACTCTAATCGCACTAGTAGCTGCACCTGAGTCAATCAAGGCTCGTACAGTCTGTGCACTATTTCCTTGTCCTACCTCTAAGGTCACAAAAAGATGTCGATCAATTATTCTATGGGAGCTTACACCAAAGACCTCACACATAGCCAACATAGGCATCTATCCTAGGCTGATCTCTACCCTGTCTTCTCAATTTCATTCTTCAGATGCTTTCCAATGCTTCTGCTTGTGCTTCTTCTCATATTCGTTTTTCTTCTTCCTTACGTTTCTTGGCAGTGTTGAGTTGATTGAGCATTTCCTCAGTGAGGGGTTCTTGATATAGTTTGGCTTTGCATCCGCTAATGTAACTAGGGAGAACATCACCTTCTAGTGTAGCTAATTGAATTGTTCCACTAGTAGAGATCATATTTATGATCATAGGTCCATAGCCATGCTTCTCTAGCTTTCTTGCATGTTGTTTCAGGGTATACACCAAAACTAAGTCTTCGGCCTCAAATCCTTTATTCTTATTGTGGGCATCAAAGTATGCCTTCTGTCTTTTCTTAGCTGCATATATCCCTGCGGTAGCTCTCAGTCTTGTTTCACCTAGTCGTTCAAGATCAAAGATCCTAGAAGAGAGTTCATGCCTTGTCCACTCATGCTCTTGTGCTACTTTCAATGTAGGTATCAAGAAATCCAATGGTAGCATTACCTTTTGGCCAAACACCATCTAAAAGGGTGTGGCTTGGAGTACCGTTTTATAGGCAACTCTATATGCCCAAACATCATGGTGTAGCTGTTTGTTCCAATCAGAGCATTTATTAGTCACTAATTTGGTCAGCACATTGCATAGAATCTGATTGGTGCTCTCGACTTGCCCACTAGCTTGTGGGTGATATGGAGCAGACTTCTTGTGTACCACCAAAAACTCTTGGAGAAGATTTTCAATGACTTCATTCAAGAAGTGCGTGCCTCTATCACTCACTAACTCTATTGGCAATCTGTACTTCGTGAACACATTCTCGAATAAGAACTAAGCTCTCGTCTGGGCATCCTTCTTTGTTGTAGCGTTTACTTCTACCCATTTGGTTAGATAGTCAGTGGCCACAATAATGTATTCAGCATGGGAACCCTTAGCTAGGGGATTAATAGGACCAACAAAGTCTATTCCCCACTTAGAGAATGCACGTCCACCCATCATAGGCTTCAATGACATCTCATCTTTGTGTATAGGGTACTGAGTTCATTGGCACACATCACACCTCTTCACATAGGTATGTGCATCCATGTGAAGCATGGGCCACCAAAGACCTACAAATAGTATTGCCTTGATCACCCGACCTGGACCAAAGTGTCCTCCTGCTACACCTTGGTGAGCAGTTTCCAAGATCTTAAGATATTCACTCTTGTGAACACATAGTCTCATATATCTGTCTTTGCCATGCTTGTATAGATTATCACCAATGAGTGCATAATCTAGGGCTTCTTGTTCTAAACTTCTTTGCCTAACCATGGTCATATCTTGAGGGAATGTTTTCATCCTCAAGAAGGCTACTAATGGTTTGCTCCAATCTGGCACTAAAGACACCCGATAAAGAGTGGCATGTTCCACTAGCGATTTAGTAAGGCAGATTGGGCATTCCTTGCACATCCTATGAACATCTGCTTCCATAGTTGGCCAGTGCACTCTGAGTCTCCTTAGTGTCTGTAAAGTTCTTTGCTTCGAGTAGTGTTGCTCTAATGCACCCACATGTGCTAATTGCAACCACTTTGCGTACTCATCCTCTTCCACACAACAAGCTACTATCCCTTGATCTGTATGCTTGTACATACTTCCTGCCATGATATGGTACTTTTGGGCTTTTACTACCTCCCTATCTTGAGTGTTCATTACTGGGTGGTTAGGCCCGTATGTCAACACTGGCACTAATGTCTTAGCCCACTGAGGTACAACTTCCAAATTAAACAAGTAAGCATCAGGAAGGTCATCCAATACTCCTTGTGGGGCCTCTCCAAATGTGAGCCTAGAGAGATGGTCTACTCTCAAATGAGTCTTGCCTTTCCTCACCACAACCTCAAAGTCATACTCCATTAGTAGGAGGAACCATCTCACTAACGTACCTGTAATGCATGGCTTGTTCACAAGATATGACAATGCTTGATGGTCTGTAAAAAATTTAAACTTAATTGCTAGCAAATAGTATCTAAACTTTTTGACCGCATATACCATGCCTAATCCTTCTCGTTCAGTGGTGGTATAGTTCCGTTCAGCTGCATTCAACTGTCTGCTAGCATAGGCAATTGGAAGATCCATATTACCTTCACCCATGGGTTGTGCAAGTACACACCCAATAGCATAATTGGATGCATCCACATGGACATGGAAAGGTTTGTTCCAACCTAGGGTAGTCAAGATTGGTGTTGAACACAATCTTCTTTTGAGCTCATTAAAGGAGTTTTCACATTCTTCAATCCATTCAAAGTTAGTCAAAAGGGAGTACAGGGGCTATGCAATGATTGCATACATGTGAATGAATCGGTGATAATAGCCACAATGCCCCATGAAAGCCTGTACCTCCTTAACATTCCTTAGCCTAGGTAGCTCTAAAATAGCTCTCACTTTCTCCTCATCCATTGATATGCCATTCTTTGACACTATGTGTCCTAGAATCTTGCCTTGCCTGACCATGAAAACACACTTTTTTAGATTCAGGTAGACTTGATATTCTCTACATTTGTCAAAGATTTGCCTGAGTTCAGATATATGTGTCTGTCTAATGTTGGAATGAGCATAGAGATCATCAACATAGACTTCCAAATTCTTCCTCAACAACTCTTTAAACACATGGCACATCAGCATTGGAAATGTGGCTGACGCATTGGTAAGACCAAATGGCATTACTCGAAAGGCAAATATGCCCCACTCTATGGCAAAAGATGTTTTATGCTGATCTTCTAGAGCAATGGCTACCTGATTGTAGCCAAAGAATCCATCAAGGAAGTTGTACACTTCCTTGCCTGCTACTCGTTCTAGTAAATGCTTGGTGTTGCTCTAGCACAATGGTAAGCACCACGTTAAGAAGCTTCACCTCCTTAATGTCAATCCGTGGGAGAGGTAGGAGTGATATGAAGATCGTGAACGTGAGATGATGTGAGAGTGAAGGTGAGAAGCACAAAGGTGCACACACATACACACACACAATGAAGAGACAAGCAAGACACAATGGAAGGTGGGAAATTAGCTCTATTACTCAAGAATACTCTTACAAGCTCACAAGAACTCTAATCTCAACCAAGCTAACCTCAAAAATGAGCTCTCTAGCTCTTTTTATAGTTTCTAGACTAGTTTTGACCGGTTTCACATCTAGTGACCGGCCTAGTTAAAAAATAGGTCCTAGAGGCTATTTGGAAGGGTAAACGATGTCTAAAAATAACGAAAATTGGTACGTGCATTCTACCTAAGCTCCTCAAGCTCGAGGACTCCTCGGCTTGCACAAAATGGAGCTATGGATTACAAAATGGGGTTTTCTATGATACATATGTTACAATTAGTGATAACAATCACTGTTGAATGTTTGGAGAATTAATAAGAAATATATTTGTTTGAAAAATTGATCCGCCTGGCTCCCTGCTTTGTCTTCACATGCTTCCGTGGCGTCTGTGCGTCTGGCTGCTTCCAACACCCCCCTCCCTCTCGCTTCTGTCGTCCCTGACAGAACCTTGTTGTGAGGTCTGCCGGATGTAGTTCTGTAGGAGGTCTTGAGCGAGGGTGTGCTCTGATATACGAATGCCTCGGGCTAGATCAGCCTCGAGTTTCTCCTAGTCAATAGGTTGCGGCTCGTCTGGTGGTGGGAGCTGGTAATGTGTGGAGTACACCAGTCGTTCACAGGCGAATAATTGCAGTAAATGTGTGGGCCTGCTTATAAATACCTCTGAGTGGTACTCCCAAAAGCTGGTGGTGAACATTTCTTCGAATGTCTGCTTGTAACATGCTGGTAGGTATTTGATCCTGCAGTGCCAGGCGTAACACACCCGTAGCGATGGCGTTGTGCTCATATCATAGACTAAATCAAAGTTGCCATGCTCAAAGCCCGGGGTGTTTACATGGGGAGCCTTGACGCGTCGGAAGACTTTAAAGATCATTTGCATCATGTCAAAGATTTTGACAGTCATGTGCGCGGCAATATCATTCATATGCTTTAACCTAGGGAGCCAGTGTCGGATCGTCGCCATCATGTAGCCTACTGTGGGTAACTCGATTGGTGGCTTGAAATAGGGATAATTCAGCCAGTCTTGGCACTGCTTATTATTCTGTACCTTAATAGCGAAGGCAGTCCAAGAGCGGCGTCGTGGGACTGGTCCCCAGCATGGGTTAAATTTTAAGTGCAGCGGCGCTTTCACCCATGTGCTCATCATCTCGGGATAGTTTTGCAATAAATCTCTGCGCCAGTCTGGTTGATGGATTTCACCTCTCTGTGCACTTGGTGGCAAGTCCTCCGGCTCGAATTGAGTTGCATGCGTTGGTTTCATGCCTGTTTCTTTCTCTATGGCTAACTGGTATTCGGCCATTAACATGAAGTACGGTTTATATTGGAGCTCATGCCCAGATATGTATCGTCGCGGGGCCAATTGAGCAAAGAATGGTGACTGTAAAATTCTCTCTTCAATCATGGCCATGGCATGTAGCTGTGCCTCTACTCTGGCCGAGTGTGTCGTTCCGAGTTCTTCAACTGTCTTCATCCACGCGGGGGTAGGTAATTCATAGGTCATCTGGCCTTCGGCCGTGACACGTCCGCCTGGGATGGGTATCGGTTCATATGCCTTTTCAAATGTCTCCTCCACCGGGATAGTGACGGTTTCTTCCTCAGTTGGTAGCTCAGGTGGGGAGTCTGGCCTTGGTGGTGCTTCATAGACTGCAATTCTAGATTCGAGATGTATTACCTGGGCCCGGAGTGCGTTGAGTTCCTCCAAAATTTCAAGGGCAGGGTCCACATGTGCTGGTAATTCTGCTGCTGCTTGTGCTTGTTGTGTTGCCGGTTCTCTGAGCTGTAGTAGCTTGTGATCTTCCTTTAACTTTTGATGTTCTTCGTTCATACGATCATAGTCCTCGAGCAATCGAACATGGTCATCCAACAACATCCGCATCGACTCGGATGGGATTGCCTTGAATCTGCTCGGACTTAGTGGTTGTTCTGGATGATCTAAAGCCGCTTCCAAGTTTTCTCTATTCTGCGATTGGAGTCTCACGTTCTCCTCCTGGGCTGCGGCTAGGTGTCTTCTGAGCAGGCCCATATTCCTTGTCAGTGTCGCGTTTCTAATCGTTTGGGCTCGAAGTAGGTTGTCCAAATCCGCCGTGGCTTCTTTGGTTTTCTCTTCACTTTCTAGTTCTAATTTGTGATAGGCCTCTTGTAAATCTTGGTATCGACTGTTCAGTGAGGCATTCTCAATTGATAGCATTAGGGCGAAAAACGGCCGAAAAGGGGCTGTTTGCTAATGAGAGATTAAGGAAATTGACAAATAGCGTCTTTCCACGTGTACAAGAATATAACATTGCTGTCTCTTTTAACCGTATGGAGAATTTCTTTTTTTAATACAATTTTCTTTCAAAGCGCCGCTAAAGTGATGAAGAGTCTCGTATTCAGTGTACAATTTTTCGGTTTGATGCAAAAAAAGATACTTTTGCACACTACACAAAGCATATTCTCGAATTTCCAAGAAGGAATTGATTTTTGAAGATACGAAATATTTTTGGGTTCACAAAATGTCATGATCATTCAACGACAGGGTTAACATCAAATCAAAAGTTTCCACGTGTACAAAGCCTTTTTTTCTATAAATACTGCCAAAATTTGTGAACGTCGGTTTCTCGCTTTGAACATTCTTCTTCTCCTAAGTTCAAATGGCTTCTTCTTCTCGTCGTCCTTCCAATCGCGTAACTTCATGTGAGGTTTACAACAGAAGAGAGGATTCTTTGTGGAAACCTCTTTCTGTGAAAGTAACTGACTGGGTTACTATGCTTCCTAGCTGTAGAGGTGTCCATAAAGTCAAGCGTGCCAAAAGAGACAACACAAGAAACCATTGGAAGGGACGTATTCTCAGTTTCAAATTGAAGAGATGCGGTTGGTTTGCACGAGTACAGCATGTGTACACCGCTAAGGATCTTGTTCTAGAAAATCATCTGCAATTCCCTTCGTACTGTAAGTGAAGTTTGACAATGCTCTTCTATCATTCCAGTTGATTTTGTATAATGAAACATATGTTTTTGTACTGCAGATATCTTTCCTTCCAATATTGTGGAATGGCAACCTGTTAAATGTTTAAGAGGAACATTCAGAGTTCTTCATAAGGAATATGCAGAACTCATGTATGCAGAGAAATCTGTTCAATTCTTCAATAGCATAGAGTTATTTGTCCATTATGCAGATTATCAAGTGCCGTCAGGGAGGAGTTCTTATGGAATTCTTGTACACGTACCTAGTCCTTGCATCTCTTCATTAGATTGGGATGCTCCTGATCATTCAACAGTTTCAAGTTTTCTCTGCAAAATTAAATTTGACATCCAGAAGGCAATGTCAGCAGGCCGAATTTCGAGAAGGATAAAGATTCAATGGTTTTTGCCTATTCATGTCTTTGTAGCATGCTTTAAAAACATGTTATTACAGAAAACAAAAAACAATGTGGTTGAATAGGAGAGTCCCTATTTCAGAGATTGATGATGTTTTAGGTAGGGAATGGGATAGCAAAGAAGTTCAAAAGCTAGGTGACATTATTTTATGTAAAGTTAGTCCCAATTCTCTTTCAATCTCATATCAGATATGTCGACAATCTCTGGTTCTAGGATATGACTATAGAAGGTGGAAAAAAAAGCTTGGACTTTGGATAGCCTTGGACTCAGAGGAGAGCTGTCCAGAATTTGAGTTAGAAGTATTGATTCATCCAGATTTTCAATCAAGGAAAATAATTGTCACTGCAAATTGGAATCTCAGAAATGTAAGGGAGCTTCTAGAATACCTTGATGAGGTATCATCTCAGTGTAGATTCTCAATTGATGATGCAATAGTTAACATTAGATCAGAGAAATCATTATCTTGCATAAGCTGCCTGCCACCAAGGGTGATTAAGTTCCAACCTTTAAGATTGTAACAAGTTAACCCTGACATTCTTACATAATGTATCTTCATCTAATAGAAGCTTCTATTGATACTTCCATTGAATTTTCTTGGCAGGATGGTTACAAACAATGTGTGTTAAATTATTAATTTTAAATGTCTTAGATATTTTTTAGGTCCTTAATTTCATATTTCCATTGATTTTTTTTTGCAGGAGTGAATTGATGACTAAGAAATAATTATACAGGAACTTGCATAAGTTAATTCTAGATGAAGAAGAGATCTAGAATTGAATATCTAATTTCAATTTAATAATTATAGTCTATCAAAGGTGCACACTAGTCTCAGCTAAATAATTTGATTCTATCCAACTTTTCTGTCCTCAAGTAATGCAAGAGAAATTATCATGGTACACATAACAAGTAATATAAGAGAGTGTGGAGAACTTGGTGCAACTTCCAATCCAAGGTTTGGTATTTCAATATTAGAAGAGCATGTCTTAAGGCATAAAGCAGAGGAGACGAGATAAGTGAAGACGACCGATGCAAGCGACTAGTGCAATCTGAATTTGTCGGATGGCCCTTATCGCTTACATCGGTCGTGTTAGCAAACTACCGCGAGAGAAATTATCATGGTACAAACACAAACTACCAAGTAATATAAGAGAGTGTGGAGAACTTGGTGCAAATTCCAATCCAACGTTTGGTATTTCAATATTAGAAGAGCATGTCTTAAGGCATAAAGCAGAGGAGACGAGATAAGTGAAGACGACCGATGCAAGCGACTAGGGCAATCTGAAATTGTCGGATGGCCCTTATCGCTTACATCGGTCGTGTTAGCAAACTACCGCGAGAGAAATTATCATGGTACAAATGCAAACTACCAAGTAATATAAGAGAGAGTGGAGAACTTGGTGCAAATTCCAATCCAAGGTTTGGTATTTCAATATTAGAAGAGCATGTCTCAAGGCATAAAGCAGAGGAGACGAGATAAGTGAAGACGACCGATGCAAGCGACTAGTGCAATCTGCAATTGTCAGATGGCCCTTTTCGCTTACATCGGTCGTGTTAGCAAACTACCGCGGGAGACTTCAAGAAGTGACCTTGCGTAAAGATTTGACTCACGAGTATAAAAACTAGCAACAGCGATGAAATGGATAATACGACCGATGCAAGCGATAGGGGCAATCCAAGATTCTCCGATTCCCCGTATCGCTTGTATCGGTCGTGTCCTCTTAATTCTTTATGTCCTTCTGTAACTTCTCGAATTTAAACACTTTCCAACAAGAATGAAGTAAAAAACCCACAATGCATTCATAATTGTGACATAAATAAATTTAATTGGACCATCCAGTGAACTTTTGTCAAACTCTCAAGAGGTTCAATACAACTGTGACCATCTTCCAGATGAAGATTGGCATAACTACATACAATTTGTTAAAAAATAAATATTCCAACCTCGGTTGGCTTTACAATTGATTTCAATCTACGACTCAAAAATTGATTTAACCCTTTCTATCCTTTTTAGAGCCTTGCTTTCTCTGTTGCTTTTGTCCCTTTTTGGAGCTTTCAGCTTGACTCTTTATGTTGTTCATATGCTTTAGTGGTGAGTGAAGAGGAAGCCCTTTCTTTTTATCTTCAGACTGTTTTTTATCAGGTGGAGGGGGTGGAGGTGAGTCTGGATCATGTGGGCAGATTGCATGTTTCATGATACTATTTATTGCTCTCTCTCTGATCAAGATGATCCATGCATCTGGGTAGTCTGATAAATTCAATCCAGGACTGTAGAACCTTCTTTCCAAGAATCTTATAGCATTTGCAATCACTCTCCAGCCACATGATGTTGAGTCTCTCTGCAATGGCACATGAATTTGGCTGTATCCAAATTGCTTTTGTTCATTCATTTTAGCTATTCCTGGAAAATTCTGATCAATATGCATCTTGAGAAGCTTTGCAGCACTGCATTGTAAAGTGAAAATCAAAACGGGGCATGGCTTTAAAATAGAGAACAACAAAATGTATAGTAACTTACACTTTGCAATTCCCATGCTGTGATGGAAGAGAATTTAGGGAAAGAGCTTGATATGCATTGAAGTCCACAATAATCAAACTCCAATGGCCCCTGTCAATGAGTTGCATGTAAATATACTTTCTTAAATGAAACAAATATGTTTCCAAAATGAAGATGAATACTTACTTTTCAATATATGGGTAAATTACACATTCTACTTCTTCTGTAAAACCCCGTAGAAAGGACTTGGCATCTCCATGTTTATGTAAAAAACATTGTGTCACCAGAGGATCTAAAATAAATACTTTTCTTTGAACCTTTTCCTCACATTGTTGAAGAAGAACCCTACAAATCAAGAAATAAAAATGCAGTTAAGGAACTTGAAAATTATGCAAAACAAAAGCATTTTAAGGCCTCTAGATATACCTGAGTGAAATGTTGACCACACTATCTGATATTTCAAGATGAAGCTCCCTCAACATTTTGTTATCTTCAGGTCTAATGTCAAGAAACAATTCACTTTGCCATGGCATTGCAACATTAACTATAACCTGCCCATCTCCTTTCTTGAGGAGCTCTTTATTTGCTTTCTGTAACTTTTGAATCTGGGTTAAGATGGCACTTTCCTCTGTAAATAATCCTTGCTTTTTCCTCTCCTCCTCACTATTTGCTGCAGCTCTAGTCTCATGATGATGAGTGACTTGAGCGTTGATCTCTTCAATGACAACTGTTGTTTTAGGTGCTCGAGCTGGAGGTATATTTAAAATATCGAAGAATTTTTTGTCGTGGTGATCAATAGGAACCAGAGCTTTATCAAACTTATATCTTATTCTTGAAACAATAACATAATCCTTCGCCATTAAAGTTACCCTATGAGAATGAGCAGCACATAAGTAGGCATCATTCATGAAATCAATAGCAAAGTCCTCTGCAGCTTCTTGCAGGCATAGCAGTGCTTGAGTTTGCCACCTCACATTGACAAAGGATGAGGTCTTCATCAAAGAACAGAGGTTGGATGAGATCTGCTTGACAACTCTCATAAATGGAAGTCTTGGGATCAACAATCCCACAGACTTTTGGGCTCTTCTTATTTCCCTCAAAGACTTAACATGGTAGTTGACCCTTTTTTTTGAAGGCTGGTCTGGCACTTTAGCTTGAACCTTCTGGGAATTTTGCTCCTGGACATTTTCCCCTTGGGCATTCTTGTCCTCACCCTCAGGGTACAACTTCCTTGCTGTCTTTTTGGTTCTAGCCATACTCTGCAAAAAATCAATCTTTAGGCAAGGAATTAGGAAAAGTGGAATATTCCACTGTCAAAACTTACTCTCTAAAAGCTATGATCAATGACTCTTTCCACTATCAGAGGCACGACCGATGCAAGCGATAACAGTCATCCGGAAATGCCCGGATGTCCCTGATCGCTTGCATCGGTCGTCTTTAAATTAATCATCAAATATCAATAAATAATATCTGACAATGCAAAATACTCAATTATCACTAAGATAAAGATAATTGGAAAACTATAATCAATGACTCTTTCCACTATCAGAGGCACGAGATGAAAAGGAACGTCCGAGATATGGAAACCAAGACATTAAAGATGCTGCCTTGCTTACTATAAAGAAAAATTTGAACAGCCAGACAGAAGAGTCAGCTTCTAAAATCCTCTACTAGCAGAACCCGCTTCCTCCTTTTTGATGGAGACCTCCCACACCTATATCTCACGAAACCCCCCACTGGTGTCCTGCTCCTCGAAAAAGATCTCCACATGCATGTCCAGGATTTGAGAAGCTGACTCTTCTGTCTGGCTGTTCAAATTTTTCTTTATAGTAAGCAAGGCAACATCTTTAATGTCTTGGTTTCCATATCTCGGACGTTCCTTTTCATCATAGCAAAGGAAACCAAAATTTGCAAGCTATGATCAAGGACTCGATGATATTAAAAAACATGACCGATCCAAGCGATTAGGGTTATCCAAAAATCTCGGATGTCCCTAATCGCTTGCATCGGTCGTGTCCACATTACCTTACGTAGAGAGCGCTCTCTATAGAAATTGTGAAGTAGGCTAAAATCGTGGTGGCAATGGAACCTCGACGCTTGGCAAGTGTTGACAGAAAAAAATGAAGGAAATGAATAGGGAAGCTTAAATAGGTCCCAAAACTGAGTTGATCATTGTGCCATGTGGCATGCTCCGATTGGTCCACGTCAGGTACCCGTTGCGAATTCCAACGTCTTTTGCCACGTGGCATGATCTGATTGATCCACGTCATCTATCCGTTGCATCGGGGAACGTACACTTTACCACGTGGCACTCTATGATTGGTCCACCTCATTCGACCGTTTCTTCCCTCCTCACTAGAGACACGACCAATCCAAGCGATAAGAGTCATCCGTAAATGCCCGGATGTCACTCATCGCTTGCATCGGTCGTCCCTGAATTCATCATCATATTTCAATAAATAGAAGTTAAAATAAAGGTAACAATGCGTTATACTCAAGCAACACAAAAGAAACCAAAATTTGCAAGGTATGATCAAGGACGATGCTATTTAAAAAACATGACCGATCCAAGCGATTCGGGTTATCCAAAAATCTCGGATGTCCCTAATCGCTTGCATCGGTCGTGTCCACATTACCTTACGGAGAGAGCGCTCTCTATAGAAATTGTGAAGTAGCCAAAAAACTTGGTGGCAATGGAACCTCCACGCTTGGAAAGTGTTGACAAAAAAAAAAAGCAAATGAATAGGGAAGCTTAAATAGGTCCCAAAACTGAGTTGACCGTTGTGCCACGTGGCATGCGCCGATTGGTCCACGTCAGATACCCGTTGCGAATTCCAACGTCTTTTGCCACGTGGCATGATTTGATTGGTCCACGTCATCTATCCGTTGCATCGGGCAACGTACACGTTGCCACGTGGCACTCTGTGATTGGTCCACCTCATTCGACCGTTTGTTCCCTCCTCGCCTATAAATACCTATTTCTTCACAAACTCAAACTTTCAACCTTCAGAGAATTTCTCACCTACATGTGTATTTTTCTTTCGTCGCCGACACGACCGATACAAGCGATTTTCGCCGTTTGACCTACGTTGACTCGCTCTAGTCGCTTGCATCGGTTGTGTTCTCCTAATAGACATACAAGAGAAGCTGCAGCTTAGATGGAGGTAATGAATGAGATCCTTAGTGTCTCTCCATCAGAGAAACTTCTTGATTTCATGGTTCAAGAGGGTTTAAGTGTAGATTATTTTCTTGATGCAATGACCATATTCAACCCCGAAATTGATTTTGAAAAACTCTTAGAGAACTCGAAAAGTTTTCTTAAGGATGAGTGGGAGATTTTCTTGGGGTTGGTCGATGGGAGGATCCTCTCTATTTCTCAGAAAACCTATGTCCATCCTCACATCTTTGGGAAGGATCCAATAGATAGGGCTAAAATCACAAGAAAATGCAGAAGGATATCCCCTTTGCCAGGGAAGCTTGATTTATGCCCAGAGCATGAAAAGGACTGCTGCTTGCTCCCTTTAAACATTGCTTTCTTGATATGGCTTGATCATATCTTAGTTGAAAGGGAGGAAAATGTTCATGATGAAGACGAGCCTTGCTTAGAGCTGGCACTTGGGGCTAGCTCAAAAACTATGAAAGGTGTCATGGAGATTGTTGAGGAGATCAATCTCCAAGCAGAAGAAGAGCAGGTCAAAGATTTTGATGTGGCCACTTTTAAAGCAGAGACTGCAATAAGGGAGCCAAGTGAAGAAGTTCAAGTGTCTGAGAAGTCCCTACTTCTCCCAAATCTACCTTTTTACTTTATCTCTCGGAAAGAGTTCATACCTCTATTTTACATTCAGGAACTTTTCAATCTAAGGGAGGACTACTGTCTTGCAGCTATAGCTGAGGCAGAAGAAGTTGCAAGGAGATTCATCAATAAGAAAGGAGAAAGAAGAGAGGAATTTTTGCGTCTTGATTTGGATTCGTCTAATGAAGAATTCAAAGATTCATCACAAGCTCTTTCAAAATGCTTTGAGAAAGCTATCTCAGAGAAGCCAAAACTTGCTGATGAAGAGTTTGATGAGCATCAGAAGCAACTTGGAATATACTCGTTTGGACGTGGCTATTCATTCTTGGATGTCGCTGAGGACAAAGGAACAATTTGTATTGACTCAAAAGAGCTCATTGAGGAGGAAGATGAGGTCAAGGTATGTTGTTTGATATATTCTATCAATTAAAGTTTTTGTCCGAGATCTCTATTTTTTTAAGTGAGAAAATGACCACGACCGATGCAAGCGATACAACCTAACGGATAATCTCCGTTGGGCCTTATCGCTTGCATCGGTCGTGTTCGGACTTGAAGAGGAAGATGAGGTCAAGTATGAAGTAAAATATATTCTCATGATTTAAAGGAAAAGGAGATGAGATGGGCTTGATGCAAAATCTCTATCTTGTGTCAGTTTGTCCAAGTTCTCCATTAGAAGTGTCAGAAATGGATCACGACCGATGCAAGCGATTATGCCCATCGGATATTTTCCGCTGGGCCTCATCGCTTGCATCGGTCGTGTTTGGACTTTAGGAAGATGACGTCAGGGTATACAGTTAACTATGTTCTCAAGAACTTTAGGTTAAGGATATGCGATGGGACCAATGCAAAATCTCTTTCTTGTATCATATTTGTCCAAGTTCTCCATTCGACGTGTCAGAAATGGATCACGACCGATGCAAGCGATTAGGCCCATCGGATATTTTCCGTTGGGCCTCATCGCTTGCATCGGTCGTGTTTGGACTTTAGGAAGATGACATCAAGGTATACAGTTAACTATGTTCTCAAGATCTTTAGGTTAAGGATATGAGATGGGACCAATGCAAAATCTCTTTCTTGTATCAGATTTGTCCAAGTTCTCCATTCCAAGTGCCAGAAATGGATCACGACCGATGCAAGCGATTAGGCCCATCGGATATTTTCCGTTGGGCCTCATCGCTTGCATCGGTCGTGTTTGGACTTTAGGAAGATGACATCAAGGTATACAGTTAACTATGTTCTCAAGATCTTTAGGTTAAGGATATGAGATGGGACCAATGCAAAATCTCTTCCTTGTATCAGATTTGTCCAAGTTCTCCATTCCAAGTGTCAGAAATGGATCCCGACCGATGCAAGCGATTAGGCCCATCGGATATTTTCCGCTGGGCCTTATCGCTTGTATCGGTCGTGTCTAGGAGTTGCATGCAGCAATGATTATACATGTCTTGCTTGTGGGAATTCCCCTCATTTATCAAACATTAGATGTTTCTAGGCAGTTTGCAAATAGATATTGATGACGACCGATGCAAGCGATAACGACAATCTGAATTTCTCTGAAGACCCTTATCGCTTGCATCAGTCGTGTCTCTTGCTTTTCTTTCTAATAGTTTCAAGTTACTTCACATGTTTCCTTAAGTGTGCTTGCACTTCATCTAACCATGTTTTTCATTTTTATCACAGTTAACTTTATTGGATGAAGACAATTACCTTGGCAGGGGCAAGGGAACAAGAAAAGCCTTAGAAGAGAAAGGAAAAGCAAAGGTGGATATTCATTCTATTATCCACTATCTTCCAAAGTTGGACCCAGCCACTTTTTGTGTTATTCACAAGCACTATAGTGAGGAGCCAGACTTTGGATTGTTCTGCTTGAGGACTCTATCAAAATACATGGGTTTTACTCCAATACCCTTTAATGCTTTCAGAGTTTTACTGCTTGAAAGAGCAACTGCATTCAGAATTTTTGGATATGCCCCTGGACTCAATGCTTCAAGGGCAGGGTACTTTCTTTGTTATTCAAGCTATGCAATGGCTGCAGGGGTGTCAGATTTAAAAAGCATTGCTGGATACAGGAGAAAAGAGTTCCTGAGATATAGAGGTGATTTGCCAGAGCCAAGCTCTTTCAAAAGGCTCAAGGAATGACTTGATTTTTTCAAATTCTATACTCAACAAATGTACATATACAGAAATTGCCCAATGTGATATAAGACATTGCAAATTTTTTTGGTGTAATTGTTATTGATTCTCTGGTCAAAGTCATCTGATGGTAGTAGACATATTTCTTTTCAAAGCATAATACATCATGAAATGTACATACATGACATCTTTTATTTCTCAAAGAAATAAAAGACATTGCAAATATTAAAGCTCTATTTGAAATGTGGTCTTTTTCAGTTTGTGATATTGATACATGATTTGTCTGGAGATAGCCATATCCTTCTGATTATATTTGGCATGAGGTCCTTTGTAATTGTCTTCTAAAGAGCTTGAAGGTCTGCAACTTGAGTGATGCTTAACTACTTCATGTACCAGAGCATCCAAGGAGATATCTGCACAAGGTAGTTCTGAAGGAGAAGACTCTTGCATATGGTGAGCTAAAGAGAATATGTGAAACTCAGCTTGGTGTAGTTACACGATGTTGCTTGCCAAGGAATATATAGCAATTCAATTCTCAGTATTTCCTGAACCAGTATGGAACAGTAGCATTGGTGAATGGTCTATGTCAATCAGCATGGTAATCTCTTAGGAACCGGCACGTGTCCAATATTCCTCTGAGTGTCAATATAGGGAAGTGAACGTGCATGAGCCCAAGCTCAGAAATGCACATTGTTAGTGACAAATGTTGCTTTGAAAAGAGGAGGGGATCCACCACTCAAAGATTATATTTGGCATGAGGTCCTTTGTAATTGTCTTCTAAAGAACCAATCAAAAAGCTCTCTGAAGGCATTGCTCTTTGTTACTCCTCCTCCTTTCCTTGTACACCTAAAGAAGCTTGTCCTTGCTTGATAATGAGATTTTTCCATGCCTTGGGTGTTCCACATGGCAAGTGGTTCTTTTTCTGCAAAGAATGCACCATGCACAAGAAGAATATGCTGGAAAGCAGAAGAATTTCATTAGATCTTTATTTCAATTAAAAATAAATAAATTGAATAAAATATCTTTGGAGCTCACCAAGTAGTATGTTATGTCTTTGGCACCCCCTATGATGGTTTCTATAAGCTCTGTGGTCGCCTTTCTGAAATCTGTCACATAACTTTTTGATGTTACCTGCTGCCTCATGATCTTTAAAAGATTATCTAGTTTGACCCACACCTCCATTCTCTTTTTTGCTATTTCTGGTTTGCTTTTTACATTAGTCGTGACCTCACAAAATGTTTTCCATGAATTCCACATGGCATTAAGTTGTTTGCCATCATGGTTGCTGAAGAATCTCCTTGCTTTTGCACCTCCCATTGAGACATCCTGTAAAACATCACCTGTATTTTGTGAAAGCTTTGGATCTTTTCTTAGATGAACATCACCACCATGAAACCCCATTTCTGAAAGAAGACATTCACATTTTTTTATGCATTCATCTGCAAGAGTTGTAGGCTTGATAGAATATGCATAATCCAAGTGAAGACGGACCAACTTGTCAATGATTCTTAACTCTGCATGTAGTGTACATATGTGTACATTTGTCAATGCTATTGGAAGTATGGGATCCCAAATCATTGAAGAAGATGAGTAGTTACGAAGAATAACATTTTGTCTAGAAGGAGCCTCTTCACCCTCAGCTCTAGTAATCCATCCATTTGTGCCTGGGCTTTGCATGCAGTACAAGCAAGGGTATTTAGAATTTGCTCCCCCACTTATACCAAACATGCATTTGAGTGTCTTTAGGTCTCCACTCAAATGCCACTCAACTTGAAAGTTTCCGTAGTCTTTGACATTCAACAATTCTCCTGCATGATTCCCTTGGATAACATTTGGAATGTTTGTTTGTGAGAATAACCATTTAAGTGTTTTATGGCTCTCAGATGGAACTTGAGCACAGCCAACCCACCATAACTCCATTTCTGATTGTACTTTGAGAGATGGAGTATCCAATTTCCCAAGGCTATAGTCCAAAGCTTTGTTCATCAGTGCAATGCTTATTCTCTCCATCTTTTGATGTTTTTTAAGCTCAGCTTCATCAAGTTTGATTACAAATTTCAATAGACCAGAACATTCATGCTCTTTTATATTATAGAACTGAACCATGTATGTTTGAAGTTTTATAACATCTATCCATATGTTGTTAAATGCATTGTAAGTGAAATGTAACTTTTGTTTTCCTACTTCGTAAGGCATGTTACCGTGAATATGTTTATATTCACCAAATACTGATGTGATCTTCTTATTCAAGCAGAGCCGAAACTTTCCTACATGATGGGGTCTAGGCAATCCAAAACTTCTAACTTTGTTAAATTTTAAAAATTCACACCAAACTTTTGAAATTGCTCTATAACCTTGCCTACTCACTCCGACACTATCACAAATATTTTGAATTTGAGATGGTTCTAGTAAAAGATTCATTTCTGTCATGAGTTTTTGAAAAACAAAGCGTTTCAAGCATGTATTTTCATTTAGTCTCAATAGTTTTAAAACATCATTTTGACTCAAAATTTCATTACAGAAATGTATGCGCTCAAAACTGCTCGACATATTGAAACCTAGCACATTTGTCACATGATCTCTAACAATTTTCATTCTTTTCTTTTTCTGGCCAGATTTTTTAGTCAAATCTAAAAAAGGTTTTACTCGTTTTGACCGCATTCTCAAACCTATAGGAGTTTCTTTCATTTTTTTAAAAGACTCTAACTGAGAAGATAAAGTGGATAATTTGTTTTCTAGCTCCCTCATATGTAAATTCTTCTGGTGTAGTGTGTTTTGTAAATAGTTTATGTATTGTACATAATTCCTTGAAATATCCCAGAGCCTTGAACAATAGCCTCGTAAACCATCCTCACCATCTCCCACAAATCTAATCAGATCATGAAGATTATGAAAAGGGGGGTACCTTCCAGTTTGTGGATCAATTGGATAAACAGATCCATCTGTCCATATGTCGATATGTTTCTTGCCTTCCTTTCGCAATCCATCCACTTCAAGAGGATGAAGAGCCCTTCGAAATACGTTTCTTGTCGTCGCATACTCCTGACTAACTACAATGTTGATATGGAACTTTTTACAATGATTTCGAATGTTTGAAAGCTCAGGGAGAGTATTTGGGTTAACGTTCTCCATGGTCTGCTATGAAAAATGACCAGCAAGTGTCTAAAATGACGTGAAAGGGAGAAACAGGCTTGCTATGAAAAGTAGAGAAAAAGAGCGCAAAACGTGATCAGCACACATTATATAGGTCCGTGAACAAGAGGAAAATTCAACTTTTGAGGCGTAAGATATCACACAAACTTCGAGGCGTAAGATATCACACAAACTTTTCATGATTATATGATACGAGTTTCTCTCTCTTCAAAATTTGCATAAGATACGTTTTAAATGAACTTACACGGAATTTCTTAAAGGATTTGACAACTTTAATCCCGATTAAGCACAACTAATTGAAATCCTTACACGGCCCTTTTTGGGCCGTTTTTCGCCCTAATGGTGAATTAAGCTGCGACTGTAATTCATTCGTAGTCCTCTGCAGCTGTTGATAGTTGTTGCCAAGAGATGCGAACTCATCTCTTACTTGTGTCATGCATGTGAACATGTGTTGGAGTGCCGTGTCTATGGTGGGTGATAATAGTAATGGAGTGCTAATTGAGGATGCAGTGGAAGTAGATGCAGCGGGGATGGGAAATGGGGTTGGGAAGGTGGATGCAGTGGTGATTGTGGAAAATTGTGACGTGCCTAAATATGATGGTGCTGTGAGTGAAGTGGGTGGTGGTGAAGTGGATGGTGATATGTCCATGCCGTTGGTCGTGCCAAGTGCGGTGACTGTGAAAAGCGGTGTGTAAGTGGGTGGTTGTGTAGGTGTGAAGACGGGATTTACAAATGTGGAGTAATTTACATGGGGGCTGGCTGGAGCAGCTTGGTGAAAAGAGGAAACAGGGGTTACGGTGGGTTGAGGAGGTGAAACTGGTGAGAAGGTTAGTGGGGTTAGAAAGGTGAAAGGATGTCTTAAAAGTGGGGGAAAGGGTGGGAAGGATGAAGGGATTGACAAGTAGACGAGGTGGGGTGGGTGCGGCCATGGTGGAATGAATGGGCAGGGTAAAGGTTGTGGCTATGTTGCCATGGACTGGTGTGGATGTTGGAGGAGCAGGTGGGTGTGCGGGGGATACAGGATGGGTCGGTGATACATGAGGTGAGAGAGGAGTAGAAGGTGTGGATGTTATTTCGAGGATAGTAGTGGTATGTACAACGGTAGTACGTGGTGGGGAATCTACAAGGATGGTTTATGCGGTCAATGAACTTTCTGGGACGAGGCGTGCCTCCCGGGCTTGTGCTGAGGATTGAGCTCCTGTTGGTACGCGAATATACTCTCCGGGCTTTGAAAGGAGTCGTACTCGGCGAGGGTCAAACTGTGGTAGTTGTTTTCTTTGTAAGTACCTGAGTGCTTCATTGGAGCCGACCGATTTAACTAATTCTCTGAACCCTTTGATGTATGCGTCTTCGAATCCTCCGGAGATGAGTTCCTGTTCAATTAATGCCTGGCTCTCCTCTTCCGTTAACTTCTTCCGTGCCCAGACTTTCTCCATCGTACGATATAACTTCTTGATGGCCAGCGTGTATGCTGCGGCTTCGAAAGTCTCATCTTCATATGTGCTGGTGTCGCCGTGTGCTTCGGTTTGTTGGCCTTGGTCATCTGTCTGTCCTTGCCCTTGGGAATCATACGTGCCCTGGCTGGCTTCGTCATCACCTTCGTCATCGTCGGTGGCAGTTCTTTCATCATCAGAGCTTGACACAGCTTGTCCTTGTGGCAGATCCCACGGTGTGGTCGGGTAACTAGGGCGTTCGTATTCCTGAGAAAACATTTGTGCCTCTGAAAATTGGAATTCATTTGAGAATGCATCCGGCATCTCAAAATCAAATGTTGTGTTTATGGGTTCTGCCTCCATGTGTGGTATGGGGAAGGAAAATGCTTCCGCACCAATAGTGGTGGGAGCTTCTGCTGCGTTGGTGGTGGGTTCTGTGGTGGCTGCTGCCTGAGGTGCAGCGGTACTAGTCGTGCCCTCCGTGACCACTGGTCTGGACAACCTTATGCGAATAGGCTGCATAGTAGGAGCGGCTTCTGTTGGTGATCGCTCTGGAGAAGGTTGTGGTGATGGTGACTCCGGCACTTGAAGGCAAGGAATGGTGCCTCTCATACGCTTACCTGCCCGTGTTCTACTGGGCTTCCTGGCTTTCTTCGTTGTTCCTTTGAATGCCTTCAGTTCTTCTCCTGTTAGTGCACGCTCAATTGGCAAGTCATAAGCCAAGCACATATACACGATTCTTGTGAGTGCACAACATCCATTAAGCACTTTTTTGCGTTCCCATCTGTGTTGTGCCAGATACATTTGGTCTATGATCCAGCTCGCCAGATCAACAGTTTGCGGTCCCGTACATGCCAAGTACAAACCAAACCATATTCTTTTGTGTGGCATGGTAAATCTGTCCTGAGCGGGGAATGCGAAGTGTTGCATGCATATCCGTAGCGGCTTTGACAGCTCAGGTGTAATTGCTGAGATCTCCTCCCACTTAGTGACATCCCCACGTTTCATAGGGTCTGGAATTAATCGTTCTCGATCTGTGGGTGTGTGGGTGCCATGAATCTTGATGGCCGCTCTGATTAAATCCTTTGATAGGTAAAACCTTTTGTAAGGTGGATCATCCACTAAAGAGGGCAAAATGAAGGTTCCTGGGATATCCTTATTCTCGGAGGCCTGCAAGGTAGTGATTAAGTAATAGCACCTGTAAAAATCCGGTTTGGGCAGAGGATCACTGAAATACTCCGTGAAGCCTGCTCTGGCCCAAACATGAGTTAAATCTTGGGTGCTCTGTAGGGCTTCAAACTCTCTAGAGAAAAACTGGTATTTTCCCCACGTGCGGTCATCAAATGTCAGAGAGGATTCAAAAATAAAGTCCGCGTCCGCAAGGGGTCCTGCAAGTCCCTGAAACCAATGAGAGTTCCGGTGTATCTTCTCTGTGTAGCCCATAGGTGGATTGTCGATAGGCATGGGCCCTGGAAACCCTTGGAATTCCGGCGGTGGAGCAGTCGGGTGAGATTCTGCTCGTAGCACGTTGAGGGGCACAGCCGCTACACTGGGACCTGCTCCTGATGTTCCTTCGTCGGTTTGCATGGTGGCTGATGCGCTAATAAGAAAGATCTGCTACAAAAGATTAACACATTAGCATGGAAATTAATTATGATCCCATTAAAGTGAGACCGCAATCCCTTTCCATAACTGATGCGTAACCCGTGTAGCCAAGTGCTGTGATGTGATGGATGCAATGTCTCTTGCCGCACTAGTGCATGTCTCTAGACTCCTACACGTTTCAGATCATGCATACAATTCTTGATGAGATGAGATTACGAGTGATGTGTGATGATGGTGGGTGAATTTATACAAGGTTTAAAGTTTAGTGATTTAGTACAAGGTTGTATGTTAGTCGGGGGGGTAATTTTGTCAGACACGAGGTTAGGGGGAGACGGTTGGACACGCTTCGGTATCCATTTCCTAAGGATCTTGGAGTGGGTGGTGGGTTTCTGCTGAGGGGCAAAGGGTGGTGTCGGGGGGTGGGAAGATTGGCGAGGGGTATGTATTACATGGCTTATGGGATGAGCTATGATACATGGTTTGGGTACCCAAATCTGGGTGGGTGTGGGTCTATGGGTAAGGTACTTCTTGGCGATCCACATTTGTCGAATGCTCGGACCTGTAGAAGAAGGTCGAGGGGATGGTGGATATCAATTCTGTTTCTGCACTGCCTTTTTCTTGTCGATTTCTGCTTGGCTGGAGTTCTTTGGTGCTTTTTGTCCTTTTGGCACCCATATTTGTCTGGTGCCACTTCCCTTGGGTGGTCTAGACTGCTTTCCTTGTTGTTTCCTCTGATACTGCCGTCGGTCTGGGTTCCTTCGTCGTGGTTGACTCTGTCGTGGTGGAGGTAGAGAGGTCAGATGGATGCTCTGCTTTGGAAAAGAAGGGAGATCCAATACTTGCGTGACCTGCCCATTAGGAAGTGATTCGTTCTTTAACTTTAATCTAGGCCAGTCCGCAACAAGTTTGGAAGGATGAGCACCGCAGGGTGTCATGCTCATTTGGCCGCTGATGCAACCCACCTGACCTCTGATTGTGCCCATCTGCCCTTGCAGTTGGGTAACTGCCTCTTCTAGTTTGCAGGAAGTCCCAGGGAAGATCTCCTGTCGTCCTTCTGATTGACAATTATCCATAGCCAAGCCCGAGTGGGTTGGTGTAGCCGTAACGTGACTGGTCGGATTAAAGGTCTTCCGGTCTTCCGTCGCATGTATTTCATAGGGTCTAGGGTCACAACCGTCAAGCGGAATGCCGTTAGGGAAGTCAAGCGGTATCACTCGCTTCTGCTCTAAGGTTCCAATCTGTAAGGAGCCTTGTCTAAGATTTAGGTCCACTGAGTGATCGTATAGCCAATCTTGGCCAAGGATTAGGGGTTCTATCAGGTTGTCATCATGGCACACTAGTAGCTTTGCTGTCATCGTCAAATCCTTAATGAGGATAGGAAGGTCCACCTCACCCATGCAAGGGGTTTCCATGCCTCCTAGGCCTATGAGGTATGCCTCAATTGGCCGCATTTCTATTCCTGAATCCTTATAGTGGGACCATCTAATCGCACTAGTCGCAGCACCTGAGTCAATCAAAGCCCTGAGTTCTTGGCTATGGTTACCGTGCTCTAGCCTAACTGTAACGAATGGCCTTCTGTCCACTATGCTAGGATGAGTGGTTGACTTTATTTGACACATGGCCATGGGATATCTGGGTGATGTTTCCAGGTGGTTATAATGTTCTCTCCCTAGTCCTTGTCTTCTTAGCTTCATGCGCTTAATGCGTTCTATGGCTTCTGCCTGAGCTTCCGCTCGTATTCTATTTTCTTCCTCCTTACGCTTCTTTGCCAACGTGAGTCGTCTAAGCATATCCTCAGTAAGAGGTTCCTGATATAGCTTGACTCTACAGCCACTAATGTAATTAGGCATTATATCTCCTTCTAAGGTGGCTAACTGTACTGCTCCACTTGTCGAAAGTCTGTTAATGATCATAGGTCCATAACCTCGCTTTTCTAACTTCCGTGCGTGCTGTTTCAGCGTATATACTAGAACTAAATCTCCTTCTTTTAGGCCTTTATCTTTCACATGTGCATCAAAATATGCTTTCTGTCGCTTCTTCGCTGCGTATATTCCTGCTGCTGCTTTCAGCCTGGTTTCTCCTAATCGTTCCAAGTCCATTATTCTTGCTGATAATTCATGGCCGGTCCACTGATGTTCTTGTGCAACCTTAAGGGTCGGTATCAAGAAGTCCAAAGGAAGCACTGCATTCTGACCAAAAACCATCTGAAAGGGAGTTGTATTGAGTACGGTCTTGTAGGCCATTCGATATGCCCAAACAGCGTGGTGTAACTGTTTGTCCCAATCTGAACGTTTATTGTTCACGAGTTTCGTCAGTACGGTACAAAGTATCTTGTTAGTGCTTTCAGCCTGACCATTGGCCTGAGGATGATATGGTGCAGATTTCTTGTGAATCACCATAAAATCCTGTAACAAATATTCAATGACTTGGTTTAGAAAGTGAGTGCCTCGATCGCTCACTAACTCTATAGGCAATCCATATCTTGTAAAGACATTTTCAAATAAGAATTTTGCAGTCGTGTGAGCATCATTCTTTTTTGTGGCTTTTGCCTCTACCCATTTCGTAAGATAATCTGTGGCAACAATAATGTATTCCGCATGTGTACCTTTTGCAGGGGGGTTGATGGGTCCTACAAAGTCTATACCCCACTTTGAAAATGCACGTCCGCCCATCATGGGTTTCAATGGCATTTCATCTCTGCGAGTAGGAAACTGAGTTCTTTGGCACACATCACATCTCTTTACATAGGTATGAGCATCCATGTGAAGAGTGGGCCACCATAATCCTGCAAAGAGGATGGCTTGGATTACCCTATCGGGTCCAAAATGACCTCCTGCAACACCTTGGTGTGCAGTCTCTAGTATGCTCAGATAATCGCTCTCATGAACACACTGTCTCAAATATCCATCTCGTCCTCTTTTGTATAGATTATTGCCAATAAGTGAGTAGTCTTGAGCTTCCTGCTCTAGACTGCGTTGTCGAGCTAAGGTCATGCCTTGAGGGAATGTGTTCGTCCTCAAGTATGTCACTAAAGGTTCACTCCAGTCCGGGGTGAGAGACACGTGATATAGTGTAGCATGTTCTACTAGTGGTCTTTCACAGCAAACATGGCATTTCTTACACAACTTGTAGACATCTGCTTCCATCGTAGGCCAAAATACTCCTAATCGATGCAGAGTCTGTAATGTCCGATGTTTTGAATGATGTTGCTTTAGTGCACCTATGTGTGCTAATTGCAACCAATTCGCATGTTCTGATTCATCTACACAACAAGCAAGAATCTTTTGATTATCCTGTTTGTATATGCTTCCTGCCATTATTTGGTACCTCTGAGATTTGGTAATCTCTCCTTCTTTGATCTTTATCCTAGGACTCTTGGGTCCATATGTCAGAATAGGGACTATAGGCTTAGCCCATTCTGGTGCTATCTCAAGGTTAAACAAGTATGCATCTGGTAATTCATCCACTACTCCTTGAGGAGCTTCTCCTGAGGTTAATCTCGAAAGGTGGTCAACTCTAAGATGTGTCTTTCCTTTCCTGACTACCACTTCAAAATCATACTCCATGAGTAATAGAAACCAACGTATCAGTCGTCCTATGTTACATGGTTTGTTGACTAAATATAATAGGGCTTGATGATCTGTAAAGAACTTGAATTTGTTGGCCAACAAGTAGTGCCTAAACTTCTTCACTGCGTAGATCATCCCTAATCCTTCTCGTTCCGTCGTGGTGTAATTTCTTTCTGCTGCGTTCAGTTGTCTGCTAGCGTAAGCTATGGGGAGATCTATGTTACCTTCATTCGTGGGTTGTGCTAACACACATCCTATGGCGTAATTGGATGCATCCACATGTACATGAAATGGCTTACTCCAATCTGGGGTTGTCAATATAGGTGCTGAGCACAAGCGTCGTTTGAGTTCATTGAATGAATTTTCACATTCATCTGTCCACTCAAAATTGGTCAAAAGAGAGTACAAAGGCTTGGCTATGATTGCATACATGTGTATGAATCTCCTATAATAACCGCAATGGCCCATAAATGCCTGTACCTCTTTCACATTAGTTGGTCTAGGTAATTCTGCAATTACCTTCACCTTTTCCTCGTCCATAGAGATTCCATTTTTTGACACAATGTGTCCTAGAATTTTGCCTTGTCTGACCATGAAAACGCATTTTTCTGGGTTCAAACAAACCTGATATTCTCGACATTTGTCAAATATTTGTCTTAACTCTGGAATATGTGTCTGTCTTACATTTGAATGAGCACATAAGTCATCGACATAAACTTCCAAGCTCTTGCGTAAGAATTCCTTAAAAACATGACACATGAGTCGCTGGAAAGTAGCGGGTGCATTTGTTAAGCCAAATGGCATTACACGAAATGCGAATATGCCCCATTCAGTGGCAAAAGCCGTCTTGTGTTGGTCTTCTGGAGCAATGGCTACTTGGTTATAGCCTAAAAATCCATCAAGAAAGCTGTAAACTTCCTTGCCCGCAACTCTCTCCAATAGGTGTTCTGTGATAGGAAGAGGATAACTATCTCTAATCGTGGCGGCATTAACTTTTTTAAGGTTAATACACACACGCAATTTTCCATTCTTCTTGGGCACAACCACAATGGGGGATACCCATTCGGTATGCTCAATTTCGTAAATGAATCCTGCTTCTATCAAGCGATCTATCTCCTCTTTAATCTTCGCAGCGTAGTTATCATTGTACGTGTAAGGTTTCTGTTTTGTCGGTTTTGCATCTGGAGTCATAGGGATTCTATGAGAACATATATCTGGATCCACTCCTTTCAAATCTTTATAACTCCAAGCAAAAACATCTCTATATTCGCGCAATAGGGCAACTAACTCTTCTTCTTCTTCAGTTGTCAAATCATGCCCTATGTATGTACATTTTTCTTCTTCTCCTTCTATGGCAACTATTACTTTCTTGGTTTTCTCTCGATTATCATATACTTGTCCATCATTCGCCTTTCTATTGGGCATTCGTACCATGATTCTTCTATCTTCGATTTCATATTTCTTGAAATTCTCGGGTACTTCAAACAAAGATTCTTCTATTTCTGACATGGCTTCTTTCTTCTTCCTTTTCTTGCTTTCACTCTTAGTAGTCACTTCTGTGGCTAACCTTACCTCGTTCGTAATTTCCTTGTGTCTCTGAGTGTGAGTCTCTATTTCGTAGAAATATTCCTCCTCTGATGCAAAGGGTGGGTCCATGATAATTGATTCTAAATCAAAATCGCTTGCATCCTCATATGCATCAGTGTCTGGTTCACACTCTTCTAAAATTGCATCGCCCATGATTGGCTCTATCGTGAAAACTGAAATGTCATAGCCATCCTCGTCACAGTGGGGTGTCCATTGTTCTTCATTGATGGCTACATCCATGGTTGCTAGGATTTCCGCCCAACCATGGGGTTCAAACTCTTCGTCTGGGAATACTACAGGTGCATAGGCTGGATCTTGAAGGGTTCGTGGATGTTGTTCTGCACCTAAGGTCCTTGCTTCTAATCGTTCTTCCTCTTGTTTGGCTACTTTACACATCCATAGATGAGTATCCTCATGCAACCAAGAAGGATCTGACTCTAATGAGTGCACGGATTCCGTCTCTACTGGTGTTTTATGGATGCTAAATGTTGCAAGTACAAAGAATTAGATCCCCAATCTTGTACAATTTGCAACTGACGCATGAATGGTCGTCCCAATATCATCTCATATGCATGATTTTTCGCGAAGTCACAAATGGTGAAAGTATGCTCAAATTCTACACCACAAGTGGTGAGAGATATGCCTTCTAGCAAGCCTAACGGTTTTTCTATGTGTCCATCAGCCATTTGTAGTTTCATCCTAGTGGGTCTGAGTGCTGACTTACCCCAACGTTTCCACAAAGCGGTGGTAGCTATGGCTACTCCGGCTCCTGAATCTAAGATGGCCTTCGTGGTGTAGCCCTGATGGGTTATTGGAAGATATGTGTTACCTTCCTCTCCTTCGCTTACGTCTCCAATCTTTTCCACGAGTATCTCTGGTACCTTCTTATGTGATCCTATCTGAGAGGGTGTGGTAGCTAGCTCCGGGAATTGATTTGCTACATGCTTCCACAATTCTGGTTTTACCTTTAACAGTTCCTCCAGAGTGAGATTACACTGTATTTTCGCGTTCTTGATCACTTCCGTGTTCCTAGGGATCACTGATTCTTCATTCCTCACTATTATCGTGGGTGCTCTCATACTAATAGACTTTGCTTCCCAAGGTCCTGTGAACTGAGGTAATTCTTGTAAAGAATTAGATTCAAATCCTGTGGGTTCACTCAGTTGTTCCACCTCTACATCATCATATATAGAGGGGATGTCTTGGGGAAATTGTTCTTGCAAGTCGTCTATTTCTCGAATAGGAGGATGAGTTCCTTGTTCTTTTCTCCATTTCTCTTCTTGGATTTCTCTCAAGAATTCATGTGAGTACCTATGTATGGAGGATATGTTATCTTGACTTTCTGTATTAGGTACTTGAGACAGGGATGGTGCATTCCTTTCTGGTGTCTTTGTGACAATAGGGTTCCTATGCTGATCCTTTTTCTCTTTGCTTTCTATCAAGTGTTCTAGCCTCTCCATTAGTCCTTGAAAGTGTAATTCCGGTTTTGCCATGTTATTCCAATTAAGATATCTAGAGGCTTCAAACAAAGCTTGTGCTAATTCTACCATTTTCATGCAAAGTTTAGTTCTCTCAATTTCTAGATCAGCTCGAGGGTAGTTTTTACTCATTTCCGTTACTTGAGGTCCCTCTTTTATTCTAGCCTGATATGCACGAAACATCATGTCTAGATCTTCTGGTATGGGTTCCGCTAAAACTGATCCTGATTCTTGAGCTGGATTTTCTTGGTTTAATTCTTGTGAGGCCAATTCTTGTATTTTGGCTCTAGATTCTCTTAGACTTCCTTCCAACTCACTTATCTTTTTACTCCACTTTCTCTTGATTCTTTCTCTAGAATCTTTCCAAGATTTCGTCTTTTTACTACTAGATTCTGCAACTTCACTAGTTCTGGCTACTTTCTCTTGATTAAGCTGTTGGTTTTGTAAGAGCGCCTGGGCTCTTGTTATCGCTTGGATAGGCACGTATGTAGGGTTAGATCCATCTGCGTTGTTTACAATACCTATCACGTTGATCGGTGTCACGTTCGAAGCGTTAACTGGGCTCTTAGGACAATCTTTGATTATGTGCTCTTTGCCACAGTCGGCACAAAAGCCTTGGATGCTATAGTACTGTGATTGCCTTGCTATTGGGGGATGTGGACAATCCTTTATGAAGTGATCTCCTTGGCACCTAAAGCATGGTCCTCTAGGGCCCTGTGGTCTCTGTTGTCTCAATTGGGGCCGTGGGTTTGGGTTTGCGTACATCACATTAGAATAATCTGGCTCCCAACTAGTTTCCATTGGTGGACTATCATAATGATACGTCTCCACATGTTCTGGTGACTCCATGTAATAAGCGGGTGGACTAGTTACATGAGCAGAGTCAAAATTGTTACAGTTTGGGTCACTTTCTGTGATCAAGGGTGAAGAAGGCACTAACGCCCTACTTAGGTTCTCTTCTGCAGCAGCGTATTTGACTGAGATGACATTTGCTGGTGGGGGTGGCTGCTGAGCTAAGATGGGTTGAGGTCTCTGTTGAACCTGGTATGGGTAGTTCTGAGGAGGCCTATAGTAATAAGGCTGAGCATTGTATTGGCCTTGATACCTACCTGGCTGCTGGTATGTTTGCGGGTAGTTCTGTCTCACGGTTTGTTTGTTGTATGGGCAGTCCTGAGCCGTATGATTTGTATATCTCCTCTCAATTGTACAGTATTGGCCACTAAGGTTGGCTTGAGGTTGAGGTGCATTGGGGCACACGTTTGCCAAATGATTTCCTCCACAAGTGTAACAACGTACATTAGTTGGTAGCTTGGGCACCTGTTTACTAGAAACTCCTAGTTTTTGGGCCACTTTTTCTGCTAGGTCCTCTATCGAATTAGACAATTTTGTGGATGCTAGAGAAGAACAATCTGAGTCCTTATAGACCTTTGAGAGTTCTAATTCCTCTCCTAGGTTATCCTCGATGTCTATACATATTCTTATACACTCCTCTAGCGTTCTGGGTTCTTTTAGGTACACATAGGAGCGTAGTTTAGCGCTCAACAAGCCATCTAGGAACAGGGATACTTGTTTGGCTTGTGAGGGTAGTTCTTGCATTGGACATCGTTCAACATATTGTCTGAATCTACGACCTGCCAGTCTAACTGTTTCCTGAGGGGTCTGTTTAAAGCTATGAATCAACGAAGACGTGTCGTGTCTAATCCCACTTTTAGAGAATTCAGTGATGAATGACTCTAAAAAGTGATGGATGTCTCTAAATTGCCTTTGTTGCAGTGGTTGAAACCAAGTTAAAGCGGTATTCTTTAACGTTAGTCCAAATGCGTTGTACTGCGTGAACATGTCCTCGACTTGTTCTGCTCTTAGTACTTGCTTGAATTCTACGACATGGTCATAGGGATCTCCTGTCCCATCAAAGTAATTCTTCATTGATTTTACTAATTGAGTGGGTCTCAATACTCTTGCGTGTTCACGTGGTCTAGGTAGAGGAAAATCATCTCTACCACCTGGTATTCCATGATCTCTTTGTCTCTCCGCTCTATTAGTGTTCGTGGTTGTTCTATCTCTCTCTATGGGGTGATTGAAGCTTGCTTCCGGTCTTTCTTTAGTTCCTTCTCTTTGATTTCCATGGGCTGAGGATGTTCCTGCCCCTTGTTGAATTGTATTCATGTTCGTTCTAGATGGAGGGAATATCAATTCACCTCTCCATGTGTATGTGTTTTTAGTGCGCTCAGGCACCACAAAGACTCTTTCTGAAGTCTCATCCAAGTATACAACCTTTCCAGGTGTATCTGGGTCCTTGAATTCATAAATTGTAATGATGCCTACCTCACCAGGGTTTTGCTTTCTGTACCTCCAAAAGGCTTCATCTGTCTCTTTATTTACAAACAACTCGGTGCTCCTGTTATCTTGAGGGATCCACTCTGGGATGAGTACTCTTGTTAATACGGATTTCCCTCTCGGTGTTCTAGGTTCTTCTAACGGTTCTTTTCCTTGAAATTTCGCTTCCGTCTCTAATTGAATTGTGCCAAACTCATTAGTATCGTTTGGTTGCGTACTTAGGATGTACATGGTTCCTTCTTTGTCTATGTAAGCGTCTCTCTCAAATTTCACCACTGGTCTTTCTAATCCAATGGGTTGATCAGGGTTGTGCAGTTGCACCACCTGCCTTCGCAAACCATCCTCATAGATGCGAGCACCTAATCGGTTGGCTCGGAGAAACTCTAATTGCGTTCTATAGGGTCCTTCTGGTTTTTCTAGGTATGCGACATGAGACCCTCCTTCTGGTCTGTCTGTGCTAAATGCCATCTCTGATTCGCTAGTATCTGAGCTCTCGTAGGGGTAATTGCTATTCAATTGCTGAGCCCAAGATCGAGCGGTAGTTCTTACACTAGCCTCTGATGATCTAAGGCTTCTTCGGTCCGACTTACCTATATGTTTGCCCGATCTAAGGTTCATTAATTTCCTTCCTTGCTCACTCAATTACACACTTAGATCGTCAATGGTTCTTTGTTATTACTTTCTTGATTCTTTTTAATTTTCTCTGGATTCTTGTCTTAATTTATGCGTCAGGAATTCGACTTTCCGTTATAATTTTGAGTTCTCGTTCCGTCAGACTTATGTTCTTTTCTTTAGGTTTTCGTCACACACACCTTTACTTTAAGTCTTAGAATTGAAAGAATTAGGTATCTTGAACTTGAGGCGTTCCTATCGTCGTTAATCCACAACTACCGTTTAGCCTAAGCTAAGAATTGACTGAGGGGGTTGAGTAATCTTCCAACCTCGAGTCGGCTTTTCTGGTTGCTCTGATGCCCTGTTGCCCAAGAAGTCGCGCTTCCCAAGCTTTGCTGTCTTCACTGCCTTGCTTGCTTGCCTTTGATTGCCTTTGCTAGACCTGGAAAATCTCAATATTAGACCAATTCACAGGATGATCAAACACTTGAGTATATACACCTTTTAAGTCCCTTCCCTTTTTGCCCAAATTTTCAATGTGTGTCCCCTGGCTTCCTAGTCCCAAACTAGGTGAACCTCAAAATAGCTTATCCAAAAATAGATGTATTCTTTATGAAAAAAACAGTTGAGGTCACGTAGTACTCGTCGCAAGCTTTCTAACGAGCTATTAAGCTCAAAAAACGGACTTCGGATGAAAAAGTTATGAGCGTTCAGGCCCTGGGGGGTAAAAACTGACAATCAGGTTTTCCTTCAAATATGAGCTAAGGGGTCTCCTATGAGTCTAATGGTCCAAAAATTTCTCAAAAATACCCTCAAATTTGGTCAAAAATTGGAGCCCAAAATTTGCGATGGGGGTGCACAATCGCGATGGTCTGGGACCGTCGCGATGGTCCGAGCGAACCGTCGCGATGGCGTGGAGTTTGGACAATCGCGATGGCGCGAAAAGATGAACCGTCGCGATGGCCCGTAGTGAACGATCGCGATGGCGTGAGGTCGAACCGTCGCGATGGTCCGAAATGAACGATCGCGATGGCGTGGAAATGGACCGTCGTGATGGCCCGAAGTGAACGATCGCGATGGCGTGGAAATGGACCGTCGCGATGGCCCGAAGTGAACGATCGCGATGGCGTGGAAATGGACCGTCGCGATGGCCCGAAGTGAACGATCGCGATGGCGTGGAAATGGACCGTCGCGATGGCACGGTCAATGGTCAAAGTTGGACAATCGCGATGGTCCGAAGTGAACCGTCGCGATGGTCACAAGTGCGATGGCGTGAGCCAATCGCGATGGTCCGATTTTGGGCTGTCGCGATGGTCCGAAAAATGAACCGTCGTGATGGTCTATCTGGACACGTGGCACTGTCGTGGCGATGGCATGAGCCAATCGCGATGGTTCGGGGTCAGCTGAACAATCACGATGGTCCAAGTGGACCGTCGCGATGGCTCAAGTGAACCGTCGCGATGGTCCGAAAAGCGAACCGTCACGATGGTCCGGCCGAGCCGTCGCGATGGCGTGAGCCTATCGCGATGGTGCGACACAATCGCGATGGTTCGAGCCAATCGCGATGGTCCACCAAACAACGAATTTTTGAAATGCAACTATGGTGCCGTGTGTGCGCAAGGATCGCCTACCTCGTGGTGTGGTCGCCTACTTCAAAATCCGAAAGTTGCAGACCATCGCGATGGTCCGCCCTACTCGGAAATTTCTGACAGAAAGTACATGTTTTACCTTTTGGAAGCTCTCCTGATGCTCTGAAGCCCTGTACCTGCAAGAAAACTCAACAAAATGCAAGCACATGCAAACGCAAAAACTCTCTCTCGCTCTCTCGCATGCACAAATGAGGGGAAATGAGGTGAATGGGGGGATATGGTGAATTTTCTGATTTTTTTGGAAATGGAGATGATGATGCGATGATGAAGATGGAGTATGGGGAAGGTGAAAAACACTAAAAACTAAGTAAAAACAACAACAAAAACTGAAATTTTTACCTTCCAACGCCTCTTCTTGCTATACTCTTACCATCACACATTCGTCCTAGACTCGTTCCCCGGCAACGGCGCCAAATTTGGTGTTGCTCTAGCACAATGGTAAGCACCACGTTAAGAAGCTTCACCTCCTTAATGTCAATCCGTGGGAGAGGTAGGAGTGATATGAAGATCGTGAACGTGAGATGATGTGAGAGTGAAGGTGAGAAGCACAAAGGTGCACACACATACACACACACAATGAAGAGACAAGCAAGACACAATGGAAGGTGGGAAATTAGCTCTATTACTCAAGAATACTCTTACAAGCTCACAAGAACTCTAATCTCAACCAAGCTAACCTCAAAAATGAGCTCTCTAGCTCTTTTTATAGTTTCTAGACTAGTTTTGACCGGTTTCACATCTAGTGACCGGCCTAGTTAAAAAATAGGTCCTAGAGGCTATTTGGAAGGGTAAACGATGTCTAAAAATAACGAAAATTGGTACGTGCATTCTACCTAAGCTCCTCAAGCTCGAGGACTCCTCAACTTACACAAAATGGAGCTATGGATTACAAAATGGGGTTTTCTATGATACATATGTTACAATTAGTGATAACAATCACTGTTGAATGTTTGGAGAATTAATAAGAAATATATTTGTTTGAAAAATTGATCCGCCTGGCTCCCTGCTTTGTCTTCACATGCTTCCGTGGCGTCTGTGCCTCTGGCTGCTTCCAACACTTGGTAATCAGAAGCGAATAATTATCTCGAATGATGGCTGCATTAACCTTCTTCAAGTTAATGCATACACGTAACTTTCCATTCTTCTTGGGCACCACTACAATGGGGGATACCCACTCAGTGTGCTCAATTTCATAGATGAATCCAGCTTCAACCAATCTATCTATCTCTTCCTTGATTTTGGTAGCATAGTTATCATTGTATGTGTATGGCTTCTGTTTAGAAGATTTGGCATCTAAGGTCATGGGAATCATATGAGAGCATATGTCAGGGTCTACACCTTTCAAATCCTTGTAGCTCCAAGTGAATACATCTCTCTATTCTCTTAGCAAGGCTACCAACTTGTGCTCCTCTTCCTCAGTTAGGTCATGTCCTATGTATGTGCATTTTTCTTCTCCTTCCTCTATGGCTACAACAATTTTCTTGGTGGTTTCCTTGTTATCATAGGCCTCTCCTGCTTGTGCATCACGTTTAGGAATTCTTATCATGACTCTCCTATCATCTATCTCATACTTTTTAAAGTTTCTCGGTACCTCAAACAATGGTTCTTCCTCATCGGATGTGGCTTCCTTCTTCTTCCTTTTCTTGCCTTCAGTCTTGGTGGTCACTTGTGTGGTTAACCTCACATCATTTGTAAGCTCTTCATGTCTCTGAGGGTGAACTTCTACTTCATAGAAATATTCATCATCTGATGCAAAAGGTGGGTACATAATGATTGACTCTAGATCAGAGTCACTTGCATCCTCAAATGCATCAGTGCTAGGTTCACATTCTTCAATAACCGAATCACCCATGATTGGCTCTATTGACAAGATTGAAATGTCATAGCCATCCTCATCATAGTGGGGTGTCCATTGTTCTTCATTGATGGCTACATCCATTGTTTCCACCCAACCATGAGGTTCAAATTCTTCGTTTGGAAATACTACGGGTGCATAGGCTGGGTCTTGAACTGATCTATGGGATTCCTGAGCACGTAGCTCTCTAGATTTTTCTCGCTTCTCTTCTTCTACTACAACCTTGCACATCCATAAGTGGGTTTCTTCATGCATCCATGAGGATCCTGATCCTATGGAATGCACCGACTCAGTATCATCTTTGGCTCTATGGATGGGATTCCATTGGATGGGGGGGTACATCTCTATGAGAGTAATCCTTGAGATTAACTTTGGTCGTGACACCTAAGTGTTGCAAATACAAGGAATTGGTTCCCCAATCTTGTACCACTTGCAATTGCCACATAAATGGTCTTCCCAAAATCATCTCATAGGCTTGATTCTTACTAAAGTCACATATAGCAAAAGTATGCTCGAACTCAACACCACATGTAGTGAGAGTTATTTCTTCTAATAGTCCTAAGGGTCTTTCTATGTGACCATTGGCCATCTGCAATTTCATTCTCGTTGGCCTGAGTGTTGGCTTGCCCCAACGCTTCCATAGGGATGTGGTAGCAATTGCAACGCCTGCGGATAAGTCCAAAATTGCCTTGGTTGTGTATCCTTGATGGGTAATGGGAAGATAGGTGTTTCCTTCTTCTCCTTCAGTCATGTCTCCTATCTTGTCCAAAGGTATTTCTGGCACTGTTCTATGAGATCCTACCTGAGAAAGAGGTTTTGCTACTTCTGGCACTTGATTGGCTACATGTTTCCATAACTCTCTGTAACTTTGAGTAGCTCTTCTAAAGTGAGGTTGCACTGCACTTTAGTGTTTTTCACTATCTCTGTGTTCCTAGGGATGACAGAGTCTTTGTTTCTTACCATGACCGTGGGTGCCCTCATACAAGTAGGCTTAGCTTCCCATGGGCCTATGAAATGGGGTAGTTCATGTAAAGAATTGGACTCGAAGTCTAATCTCTCATGGGATTGGCCACTCTCCTGCTCCTCATAAATGGAAGGAATATCTTCCGGGAATTGATCATGAACATCATCCACAAGTTCAATGGGAGGAGGAACTTCACTTTCTTTAGCCCATTTTTCTTCTTGAATCTCTCGCACAAATTCTTGTGAGTGCCGAATCATAGAAGAAGAAGTGTCTGGTTTTGTGGAGTTAGGCACATAAGCTTCCTAGGCAGGAAGGCTTATCTTTTCACTTGTCTTGTCCTTATTTTGAGAGGCGGGGTCCTTTTCTGACTCTGCAATTAGCCTCTCCAATCTTTCTAGCAGTCCATCAAAGTGCAACTACATCTTAGCTGAACTAGAGAAGTTAAAGAGGTGATTCGCTTCAAACATGGTCTGAGCCAATTCCACCATCTTAGCACAAATTTTAGTTCGTTCAAGCTCTAGTTCGATTCTAGGGTAACACTTTTCATGATCCGTTACATTTGGCCCTTCTTGTGTTCTGGCCTGATATGCCTTAAGCATCATGTTTAGGTCCTCGGGAGTGGGATCTACGAAGATTGATCCCATTCTAGGGGGTGGTGGGATTGTGTGAGGTGGGTTGGAAGGTGGTGGATTGGATGGAGATGGAAATGGTGGTGGTGGAGTAGTATGAGAGTGAGTTTGATATGTGAGTTCAATTATCTTAGCTTTCATTTCTCTCAAGCTTTCCTCAAGTTTGCTCATCTTCTTTGCCCATTGCCTTTTCATTCTCTCATGACTATCCTTCCAAGCTTTGGTCCTCTTCTTAGTTATGCTCTCAGCTTCACTAACCTCAGAACTCTTTTCCTGGCCTAAACCTTGGTTTTGCTGCAAAGCTTGAGCTCTAATGACCAGTTGCACTAGTGCAATGGAAGTTACACTTCCTGTAGCGTCTACGACTAACCCAATAACGTTGATAGGAGTGATTTTTGGCATATTGTTGGGATTCTTAAGACAATCCCGCAAGAGATGCTCTTTCCCACAATTATGACAAAAACCTTGAATTGTCACAGATTGGCTTTGTGTCGGTGCAAGCATAGGGCAATCACGAATGAGGTGATCTCCTTGGCATCGATAGCACGGTCCTCTAGGAAATGGGGGTCTTACCTTCCTAGGTTTAGGTCTAGAGTTGGGGTTTGTGTACATGACATTTTCATACTTTGGCTCCCAATTATGTTCACTCGGGTATTCATAATAGTATGACTCGTTATGCTGAGGTGACTACATGTAGTAAGCATGTGGACTATCAATGTGAGTAGAGTCAAAACTATGATCGCTGGGGTCACTTTCTGAAAGTAATGGTGTTACTGGCAATATGGCTCTATTCAGATTCTCTTATGCAGCTGTGTACTTCACTGGAATCACATTGGATGGGGTTGGAGGTTGTTGAGCTAACACAGGCTGAGGCCTTTTTTGGTTTTGGTAGGGTTGCTGATAGGGTTGTTGTGGTCTGCCATATTGTTGTGGTGGGTACTGCTTCTGGTATCTTCCTTGTTGAGGGTATGGCTGTGGATAAGTTTGCCTAACTGTTTGCTTATTGTATGGGCAATCTTGCACGGTGTGGTTAGTGTATCTTCTCTCTATGGTGCAGTATTGGCTACTAGGGTTCACTTGGGGTTGAGCCATAATGAGACATACATTTGCCATATGGTCACCTCCACAAGTATAACATCTTTTCACTAGGGCAAACCTTGGTATTTGTTTGCTTGATACTCCTAACTTCTGAGCTACTTTCTCCGCAACTTCCTCAATGGATGTGGATGGGTTTGAATTGAGGCTAGTAGATCTATCTAAATCTCTATAGATTTTTGAAAG
Source organism: Ceratopteris richardii (assembly GCA_020310875.1). Taxonomy (NCBI): domain Eukaryota; kingdom Viridiplantae; phylum Streptophyta; class Polypodiopsida; order Polypodiales; family Pteridaceae; genus Ceratopteris; species Ceratopteris richardii. The sequence goes on along the minus strand of CM035411.1, from coordinate 167,642,998 downwards.
CTCTAATTCCTCCCCTAGGTTATCCTCGATGTCGATGAACATGCGTACACACTCTTCTATGGTCCTGGGGTCCATCAAGTACACATATGATCTCAATTTGGTGCTTAGCAGTCCATCCAAGAATAAAGCCACTTGTTTGGCTGGTGTGGGTAACTCAGGAATAGGACATCTCTCTAGGTATTACCTAAACCTTCTTCCTGCAATTCTAACCATCTCTTGAGGTGTCTGCTTGAAGCTATGTATCAGTGAGGAGGTGTTGTGTCTGATGCCACTCTTAGAAAATTCTGTGATGAGAGCCTCTAGAAGTTGGTCTATGTTCCTGAATTGACCTTGGTGAAGCGGTTGAAACCATGTAAGGGCTGTGTTCTTGAGAGTTAGGCCAAAGGCATTATATTGAGTGAACAAGTATTCAACTTGTTCACCTCTCAAAACTTTCCTGAATTCTGCCACATGATCGTATGGGTCTACTGTGCCATCGAATCAGTTCTTCATGGACTTGACTAGTTGTGTAGGCATCAAGGTCCTCGTGTGTTCCCTAGGCCTTGGTAGAGGGAATTTGTCTGTTTCTTTGATTCCTTGGGTCTCTAGGTCTCTCGGTTTCCATTGTATGTGTCTCTGTTCTTGTTCATTCTCTTCCTATTGGGTTAGCAAAGCTTACCTCCGGTCTATCTCTACTCTTGTCCCTTTGAGCTCCATGAGCTTGGGATGTTCTAGCTCCTTGGTGACCATAGGAAATATTAGATCTTGGTTGGGGAAAAATAAATTCACCCTTCCAAGTGTAGGCATGCCTACCATGTTCTGAGACCACAAAGATCCTCTCTGAAGTATTGTCGAAATAGGTCACTTTTTCTGGGCTATCCGGATCTTTAAACTCATAGATTGTGAGTATTCCTGCCTCGTTAGGCTCGTCAGTTTTATACCTCCAAAAGGCTTCATCAGTCTCTCGGTTCAAGAGCAAATCTATGCTCTTATTGTCCTGAGGAATCCACTCTAGCATGATGATTCTAGTGAGGATTGATTTGCATCGAGGAATTCTGGGCTCTCTTGCTAAGTTCCCTTGCTCTATGTCACCTAAGTCTATCTCTAGAATGACATTACCAAATTCTTCTGTTCGATCCGGTTGGTTGGTGACTACGTACATTGTCCCTTCTTTATCTAAGTATGCACCATTCTCAAATTTAATGACTGGGTGTTCTAATCCAAAGGGTTGATCAGAGTTTTTAATCTCGACTACAGATCTTCTCAAACCGTCCTCATAGATGCAAGCACCTAATCGGTGGTCCTGATGTATTCAAGTTGAGTTTTGTATGGGCCTTCAGGTTTCTCTAAGTATGCCACTCCTGAACTTCCTATGGGTCTCTCCATACCATAAGACATCTCTGATTTGCTAGTTTCAGAGCTAATGTAGTGGGGATAAGTGCTCAATTGCTGGGCCCAAGACCTAGCAGTGTGATTGACACTAGACTCTGAAGACCTAAGGCTTTGTCTATCTCTCCCTAGATGTCTTCCTGATCTAAGGTTCATGTGCCTGATTGAGCAACCCCAATTTTACCCCAAGCACAACCTCGTTGCAACTCACTTTGTATCAGTCACTTGGTTCTTTTTTAGTTGGTTATCATGTTTATGCTCTTGTCTGACAGCACGTCGTCAGGAATATTTAAGTGGATTTCCGCACTTTAAGTTGATCGTTCCACGTTAAGTTCTTTTCATTTTAAGTTATCGATCACCAAGAGATTATATTTCTGCTTGAACTTAAGTATTTAAGAGTCATCAACTTGATAGCTGCTTATCGTCACCCTAAATTACTTCTAGCACGACTCGCACTTAGCCTATGCTAGGAATTGACAAAGGGAGTTGAGAATGATCCAACCTCAAGTTGCTTATCCCTTGCCCTCGTAAGCCCAAGAAGTGTGTTCCCAAGCCTGCACTCACTCTTGCCTTGAATGCCCTTCGACGCTCTCAATGGACCTGTAAAGGCCCCAAAGTTAGCTCAAGATTTAAATTCAATTGACACAACAGACCATTTTCATTCATGTAATTCATGGAACAAATTGTCCTTTGTCTTTATGGAAAACAATCCTAGAGATCCCTCAGTTTTCTTCCCCCAAGGTATGGTCTACTTCAAAATACCCTATCTATAACTCCCCATATTAGTTTTATAGGATCACCTCGAATGGATTTCGTATGAGGAAGTTATGATTGTTCAAGGTTCTAGGGTAGAAATAGGATCGGAACAGGCTAACAGGCCCACATGATTTTTCTCAAATTACTTGTGTAGAGGCCTCACAATGCTCTAAGTGCTTGATTTTTGTGCCCATAATCACTCGCGATTGACAGAGGTGTCTATCGGGGCTTATCAGTCACAATCCACACATTAGTCACGATTGATGGTGTCGATCGTGATCATCAGAGTCGATCGTGATCATCAGAGTCGATCGTGATCATCAGAGTCGGTCGTGGGGTCTGTCAGTCGCGATCGATGGTGTCAATCACGATCGACACTTTTTCCACAAATTCTGGTGCAAATTTAGTCAATTGTGGGTGTGTCCATCGCGATGGACACGTGGACATGCGAATCTTTGTGTCAATCGTGATATTTCAGTCGGTTGCGATCAACGGTGTGAATCAGGATTGACTAAGTCCTACGTGGCAATCCTTCGTGGTCTGTCGGTCGCGATTGATAGAGCTTTTCAGTCACGATTGACAGAGTCTGTCGATCGTGGCTGTCAGTTGCGATTGACAGAGGATTAAGGATTTTTTTTATTTTAATTAGTGATTTTCAATGTGCTCATTATGTGTGTTATGGTGGTGCACTTTGTTTTACCAAAAGCTGAAATTTTCTATCGATAGGTCAACGCCTCGAGACCTGCACAGTCAAATTTCTCACCTATTGATGTTGCAATGGAAGCTAGTACCTGCAAGAACACTCAAGAAAACACAAAAATCAAGTGCGCATACAAGCTCTTTCTCGCTCTCGCTCTCAAGTGGAACTGAGGAAATGAATGGAGATGGAGATATATGATCATGATGGTGAAGATGATGATGAATGGATACTATGTGTAGAAGGGATTAGGAAGGTAAAAACAAATAAAAGAAATGCTTACCTACTCTTCCAACATATCTACTCTACGTCTTACCATCACAAGCTCGTCCTCAAAGCTCGATCCCCGACAACGGCACAAAAATTTGGTGTAGCTCAGTGATGAGTAGCACCTCCTTTAATGTCAATCCGGGAAGACATGAGGATGGTATGAAGACCTCGAACAAGTGATGGCACAAGTGTGTGAGTGAGAAGCACACAAACATGCACACACATACACACACACGCACACACAAGGCAAGAACAAAGAGAGAAACAATGGAGTTCTTTAGATTACTCAAAAAAGTCTCATGTACAAGCTCAAATCACTAACAAGCTAACCCCAAAAATGAGCTCTCTAGTTCTTTTTATAGTTTTTGACTAGCTTTGGTCCTATCCAGACCTAGTGTTTGGCCTAGTTAAAACTTAGGTTCTAAGGCTATTTTGGAGGCTCAAATGAGCTCTGGAAATTATGAAAATTGGTACATAAATACTACTAATACTCCTCAAGCTCGAGGACTCCTCGACTTGCACAAAATGGAGTAGGAATAATCGAAAATGGTATTTACAATGGTGTGAAATGACTAAGATCACTGTTTGGGAAATATTGTTTCATGAAAAATTATAGGGCGTATTTGTCGGATCTGCGTTGGCTGCTTTGCCTACTTGGTCCTTCTCTTTGTTCTGACTTTCTTCGTTGGATTCCTTGTCTCGTAAGTCCTTGAGTGCCCTGACTACTACGAACAGGGTGGTAGAGAGGAGAAATAGATTAATTGTTGAAACAGCTAGGTCAATGTTGAATGAGAAAAAATTACCTAACTACTTGTGGGCAGGGAGTGTATCTACTGCCACTTATCTTGTAAACAGGTTGCCATCCAAATCTCTTGATGAGATGACCCCATATGACGAATGGCACGATAGAAGACCTTCACTTGATCATTGTAGGATCTTTGGATGTGTAGCTTATGTGCATATCCCTTCTCATATAAGAGGTAAGCTAGACCCTAAGGCAGAGAAGTGCATCTTCATAGGGTATGATTTAAATCAGAAAGGATACAGGTTCTACAATCCTTCAAACAAGGGATTCATGGTCATTAGAGATGTTGTCTTTGATGAGAATGACTCTTGATTTGATAGTGAATGCAGGAAAGTAAAGCTACCTTATGACTTGGAAGAGGAGTTTCCAAGCCTCACTAAGGAGGAGCCTACTCAGAATGGAGACATCAACTCAAATGATCAGGACATCATCATTCTAGAAGATTTCAAAGCATGTAAGTCCAAAGGCAAAGTCAAGATGAAGAAGTTGGAGGATATACCTGAATCATCCAACCAAGCAATCAGAAGATCACAATGGGAGAGCAAGAAGAAAATCAGATATGGGTATGACACTTTCCTAGTTATTAAGCACTTTGTTTATCTTGCAAAAGACTTGTCATTTGAAGAGCCATTATCATATGAAGAGGCAAAGACCAAAGCAGAATGGAAGGAAGCTATGGATGAGGAAATTGAAGCACTCAAGGAGAGTGATACTTGGGAACTAGTACCAAAGAAGGAGTCTATGAAGGTAATTGGTTCTAGATGGATCCATAAGATCAAAAGGAATTCTGATGGATCAATAAGCAGGTACAAAGCTAGACTTGTGGCTAAGGTTTTTGCACAAACCCAAGGAGTTGATTATGAAGAAACCTTCTCACTTGTGGCCAAAATGCCAACCATCAGGGTATTGGTAAGTTTGGCTGCATCAACGAATTGGAACATGTATCAATTGGATGCAAAAAATGCATTTTTAAATGGCTGGATTTCAGAGGAGGTGTACATGTCTCAACCTCTTGGTTATGAGGACCCAAACAAGGTAACATATGTATGTAAATTGAACAAAGCTCTTTATGGATTGAAGCAGGCACCTAGGGCATGGAACCATAGGTTGACTACTTATCTTCAGGATCAAGGTTTTATCATAAGTAAAGCAGATACTTCTGTGTTCATCAAGAGAAGTAATTCAGAGGTAATATACCTATGTGTACATGTTGATGATATCATAATCATAGGTGATGATGCTAATGGCATCAAGCAGATCAAGAATATGATGATGGAGTTCAAAATTAGTGAGCTTGGATCACTAACATATTTTCTTGGACTTGAGTTAGTCTATACTAACTCTGGAATCTACATTACTCAGAGAAAGTATATACAGGATATGTTAAAGAAGTTTCATTTGCAGGATGCCAAAGTTGCAAGTACTCCAATGGAGGCAAACCTAAAATTAAGTGCTCATGAAGGTGATGTACTTGAGGACATTGTAGGTTATCAAAGCATAGTGGGAAGCTTGAACTATGCTACACTAACAAGAATTGATATTGCTTATGCAGTAAGTGTTCTAAGTCAGTTTATGCACAAGCCTAGGGCACCTCACTTGGAGGCTGCCAAAAGGATTTTGAATTACCTTAAGGGTACTCAAAATCATGGATTGTATTTCCCTTATACATCAGACTTGGACATCAAGATATACTCAGATGTAGATTGGGTAGGATGCAAAGATGATAGAAGAAGTACATTAGGATACCTATCCTTTGCAGGTGATAAACCTATATCATGGTCTTCAAAGAAGCAACCTACTATTGCTTTATCTTCTACAGAGGCAGAGTATAGAGGATTGGCCAATGCTACTCAAGAGGCTATATGGATTGGGTTATACACAGATTTGGGTTTGCATACTACATCTCCAATGATTTTTGGAGACAATACCAACTCACTACATCTTGCAGCTAATCCCATTTATCATGCAAGGACCAAGCATATAGAGGTCCACTATCATTATGTGAGAGAGAAGCTATTGAGCAAGGATATTTAATTGGCATATGTATCAACTAATATGCAATGTGCAGACTTATTGACTAAAGCATTAGATGGTACAAAACTTTGTAGGTTTAAATCAATGATTGGATTGCGGGACATTCATGAAGATTGAACATGAAGATCAAGCGGGAGTTGTTGGTGCAAAGTGCAAGCCTACACATTTGGCTAGAGGATTCATGAACAATAGAAGCTCCATGGAAACCATTGCTAGGAGAATTTTATCTTCTACGTTTGTAAAAGTTATTTTTAACTTGGAAGAATCTTTGTAAATCTCAACAAACTCGTGGAGTTCATTAGCTGAGAAATCACGACTTTATGTTAGAGAGAATAACTCCTAGATTGATGGATCACTTTTAGAGAGAGCCAAAAGTTGAATTCAAACTCAAATTTGAATGTAAGACTTATAAAAAGTGACTTGAAAAAGTCGCGTGTAAGAAGTCTCAATCCCCGAGTTCTTCATTGCCATTTTGTAAGAGTGTGAGGTCTACATTGTAGCCTACACTACTCTCCATCATCAGTCTATGATTATCAAGCCTATGATCTTGTAAAACATTGTTCATTAATACAATACATCTACATTGTTAATGTATGATCTCTCTGGCATAGTCATTCATAACTGTCAATTTGTGCTGCTCATATCTCAGTCAATTCTCGACCATTTTCAATTACCTATAGCTTATTGGAATCAGCTCCAAGTTATCTACATGCTCACGGATTTTGAAGGAAATCCATTCATCCAATTTGGAGAAAAGTGTGTTGAAGCACTCACTGTTCAAACTCTACAGAGGTCCTAAAAAATCGGGGGTAATGATTCAATTGGTAAATTGATTGCTCTGTGTATAGTGCATCATTTCAAGTGATTCCACTTGGAATCATTATCTTACTAAGCTACTTAGATACCTCTAAATTTTTTTTTCTAATTCCTACTATACTGGTAGCACTAAGCATAACAAGCAGCAGGTATTGTGATAAAAATAGAAGGTTTTCATTGATCCTTCTATTTGGAAGTAGTCCGTTTTGATTCAATCTTTTCTTACATCATTTCCAAAGTACATAGGCACTTTTATAGTGTCATTGAAGAGATAAGAGGGCCCACAATGAACTCTGAAGCTACAAGGGGCTGGTACTAAGCAGAATTTGGTAGTACCTGCTCATTTCTTGGAGTGTCCATCCATCTATCCCAACATCTCCTTCTCTAACTCCCCTTGTGGGTAAAGTTTCTCATGTTGCTCTATGTTTGGTCCAGTCGTGATTCTGGCTTGGTAAGCTTTCAGCCACATGTCCATATCATCTCGCCTTAGGTCTGCTAAGATTGATCCCAGCTGGTTTAGTTCTTGTAACTGAGACGTAGGTGGGGTTTCTTCTCGTATTTCGGGTTTCTCTCATGTTCTTCTTGTCCTCCTTAATTTTGCTTTTCATCCATTTGTCTCTAAGTTTTTCCCTGCTATCTTTCCAAGTTTGGGTCTTCTTTGTTTGGGTACTCTACATGGGTCTTCAAAATCTTCCACTACCTGTATTTTGGGTTCTAGGTTTTTATTCTTTTCTTGTTCAGAGTCTACTTTGGCTTGCACTCGTGTGATAGCTTTTAGTGGTACTTGTACTCCTTATCACTGCCTGATGATTCAATTACTTCAATCACATTGATTTGTGTTGTATCATGAGTCTTATTGGGATTCTTTGGGCAATCTCTAAATAGATGTTCCTTTCCACACTCATTGCAGTACCCTTCCCAAGTCCTGGGGGGTGGTGGGTTATATGGTAGAGTGCACTTATGAAGTGGTCTCCTCCACATCTATAGCATGGTCCCTTTGGCATAGATGGTCTAATGGGTGGTCTCATGGGTGTTGGTGCCTTGGGTGCAGTGTACACTAGGGTTGCAAACTCTAGCCTGTATGTGTTGTCATATCCCTCATAACCATACTATCCCTCATACTCCATCAAACTCGTGTCATAGGGATAGTATTCTCCTTGGGTTTGCTCGTATCCCTGATTCGTTGATTCTGTACTAGCTAATGGTGCAACTGGTAATATGGCTCTTTCCATGTTTTCCTCTTGTTGTGTGTATTTAATTGGCACTACGTTCTATGGAAGGGGAGGTTGTTGTCCTAACACTGGCTGAGGTTGTCCATATTTCCCTTGTTCATATGGTCTAGGAGGTCCTTGTGGGCCTGGATAGGGGTGTATCTTGGTATCTCCCTTCCTGGCTCTCTAGGAGGGTATCCATAAGGCCTATACTGAGGTTGATTTAAGCGTCTTGACTGTTTGTTGAATGCGCAATTTTCAGTAGTGCGATTAGTGTATTTCTATTCTATATGGCAGTACAGGTTGGGTCCTTGGGGTGGATGTCTATTGTATGGATAAGCTTGAGGCATGCCTATTCCTCCTCTTGCACACATGTGAGATGGATGGTCTCCACCGCATAGGCTGCATCATTGTAACATGGGTATTCTCATTGATGGGTGCCGATAATTCCTCTATCTGTGGACTCCTAACTTCTTGGCTAGCAATTCTGCTAGCTCCTCTACATTACTGGAGTTAGATTTCACTGTACTTCTAGTGCCTTCTGATTTAGTAGGGCTTGGTGTACTTTTGAGATTGTCAGCTAGGTTGTCCTCTAGGTCAATACATTCTTGAAGACACTCACTCAATGTCTAAAGCCATTTCACGTAAACTAGGTCTCAATGTCCCATTAGTCAATCCGTCCAAGAATAGTGATATCATTTTTTTGTTGTGAGGGTCTTTTTGTTGCTAGACATCTATCGACATATTGATTAAATCTTCGGGCAGCTGTTTCCACCTTTTCATTTGGATTCTGTTTGAAGCTATGGATTAGGGATGACGAGTTGTGTTTAATTCCCCTCTTGGTGAATTCTCCAATGAACTCTTGAAAAAATTGCTCAATATTTCCAAATTGATTGGGATCCAATGGTTGGAACCAAGTCAAGGCCATCCCTGTGAGGGTAAGTCTGAAGGATTCATACTGCACAAAGAAACCATCACTTACTCAGCTCATAATACTTGTTCAAACTCAGCTATGTGATCATAGGGTTCTCCCATTCCATCATAGCGATTTCTCATACATTTGGCCACTTGAATTGGTCTTAGTCTTCTTATCGGTTATGGTGGTCTAGGCATCATAGGATTTGTTGGTCTAAATGGAGGTATTCCATGCTGCACTCGTGGTTGTGGCCTTGGCCTAACTAGTGGTTGATTCAGGTTACCTATTCCTGAGTAGGTTTGGTTGTGTGATTGCACTCCTAGCATTGCGAATTGCACATGAGTTCCGTTCGGAATACTTCGTTGGCTCGTTTGTCCTTACATTGTATTCTCTGGCTCTAGATGCGTTCCAAAAGGATTGTGGGAGGTAGTTGCCTGCTCTCGAGGAGGAAATACTGGCAACCCCATATAATTCAATTGAGCTCTATCAACTGCATCTACCGGCCAATATCTTCTTTGGTTCTGGTCTAGGTATGTGACTCTAGACTCACCTTCGGGATCCCTTAACTCATAGAAAATCATCGGGCTTACTTCTATCCTCGTGTGGGTGAATTGATTTGTAACAAGAGGTCTGACCCGTGGATTAAGTAGATGTCTAACAGGTAATCATCTTGAGGTATCAAATCCCCTCTCAAGACTCGAGTCACCACTAACTTGCCTCTTGGTGTAGTTACTAACTCTTCAGGGTGAGGTCTCCTCAAGTTTCCTTGTCCTTCCAATTCTCCTCTCTCGTTGATCCGATCTGGGTTTTTTGTTACTACGTAAATGTGACCTAGTTTATCCATGTACACTCCTCCTTCATACTTGACTACGGGTCTGGACATTATTGTTGATTCAGTAGAGTTTACCATTCTTGCTACAGACCTATTTAACCCATCCAAATAGGAATCCCTTGAGGGTTAGTGGACACGTATTGCAAAGAGGTGCGATATTCCCCCTCTACAGTTGACATAAAAATCTCCCTAGGGATAGAACCCTGCATATCTTCTAAGGCCATGGGTAGCTCCTCCTCTGAATCACTAGAGGTGTCTGTATAGATGGAGTGATGACTTGCTTGGGTTGCACTTCTTATCGATGAAATGACACTCCTCCGGATATTTAGCACCCATCCTGATTTCAAGTTCATTCACCCTTCTAGGCTTATGTTGGCTTCCTACTTCCCCTCAAGTAAGTCCAAAACTCTTCAATTTTTGCCCTAAAATAGCTTCAGTGGTTCTGAACGACACCACTCTAGGCGATACCACACCAACAGTACGATATCGGTTTCAACACGATACTATACCTGAAAGCTTTGATGATATGATACCACCGAGTAAGACGATACGATACCAAAAGTTACACGATACGATACATTTGTATTAGATGATACGATACCAAGTTTGTGCACGATACGATACGTGACCACTACAGGATACGATATTGGATTGCTCATGATATGATACCAAAATTTGTACGATACGATACTGAATCCCTCATGATACGATACTGGAATAATCGACGATACGATACCAGAAAGGTCACCGATATCATACCACTTCTTTGCACGATACGATACTAAAATAGGCACGATATGGTACTGAGTCAACGATACGATACAATACCTCTCGAGCGGCGATACGATATCGTGACCGGGACGGGAAGACGTGAAGATGGTATGATGACCTCGAGCAAGTGAAGGCACAAATGCGTGAGTGAGAAGCACACAAACATGCACACACATACACACACATGCGCACACACAGCAAGAACAAAGAGGAGGACAATGGAGTTCTTTTAGATTACTTTCAAATGATCATACAAGTTCAACTCTATTACAAGCTAACCTCAAAAATGAGCTCTCTAGCTCTATTTATAGTTTTTCTCTAGTTTTTGGCCCTATCCAGACCTAGTGTCCGGCCTAGTTAAAAATTAGGTTCTCTGGCCTATTTGGAGGTTCAAACGGAGTCTAAAAAATATGAAAACTGATAGGTAGGTACTTCTAAAGCTCCTCAAGCTCAAGGACTCCTTGGCTTGCACAAAATGGAGCTACGAAAATATGAAATGGTATTTACAATGATTGTTAGTGATGAGAATCATTGTTATAAAGATGTTGATTTGGAAAAATTTGAAGGGCCTAGCTGCCAGATCTGCGTCGACTGCTTTGTCTACTTAATCCTTTGCTTTGCACTGACTCTCTCCGCTGGCTTCCTTGCCTCGTCAGTCCTTGGATGCCCTGACTGCTCTCAACACCCCCCCCTCTCTCGCGTCTGTCGTCCCTGACAGACCCTTGTTGTTGGGAGTGCTAGATGTAATATTCCACAACATGAGTGGCAAGCTGATGTTCTTGTATACGTAGTCCTCTGGCCAAGTCTGTCATCATGTGATCCCAATCAATTGGTCCTGGAATGTCCGGATGTGGTAGACATAGCTGATCTGCATGGATGGCTTGTTCTACTGCGAATAGATGTAGCAAATATGTTGGCCTAGGAATGAAAATTTTTGAGTGATATTCCCAGAACCCTGTAGAGAACATTTCTTCAAAGGTTTGATTGAAGCATGCGGGTAAATACTTTATTCGTGCATGCCAGCCAAAGATTATGTTGACCGAGGGAGTCTGGCTCATGTCGTAGACTAAATCCTTGTTACCTTGAGAGAATCCGGGGGCAGAGATGTATGGAGCCTGTACGTTCCGAAAGGTTTTGAAGACAATTGTCATGAGCTCAAATATTTTCATACACATTTTTGCAGCTATGTCGAGTACATTCTTTAGACGCATAGACCAGTGTCGAATTGTGGATATCATGTATGCTACAGTCAGCGTTCCTCGAGGTGGAGCAAAATATGGATAGTTGACCCATGCCGAGCATTCTTTATTGTTGCGTACCTTGATTGCAAATGCTTGCCATGATCTGCGACGTACCATTGGGCAATAGCATGGATTATACTTGATATACAGTGGCATGGTTGCCCAGTTGCTCATCATCTCAGGGTAATCAGTTAGTAACCGTGCACGCCAATTAGGTTGAAAAATTGAGCCAGCCCGTGCATCTTCCGGTAAGTCCTCCGGCTCAAACTGAGTGGCAAGTGTGGGCTCCTTCCCCGTATGCCTTTTAACTTTTGCATTATAATCATGTAGCAAGACATAGTAAGGCATGTACTGCGGCTCTGATGTTGTGATTAGCCGTTGGTGGGATAGATGCTAAAAGTAAGAAGATCGAAGAACAGTTTCTTCCAGATTTGTGAGGGATTGGATTTGCACGGCGACACGATCATCATGTGTGTTTCCCACTTTCTCAACCCTTTTGACCCAATCCGAGACTCAAATTTCTAAAGTGTCTTGTCCTTCTTCTGTAACTCGGCCACCAGGTGTTGGCATGGGTTCATATGGTTCTTCATAGCTATCATGCACTGGGATTTCCACTACTGTATCAGGTTCTCGTTCTTTAGCTAGGGAGGGTGGCCTTTCATATGGTAAGAGACGTGCTTGGAGTTCTGCCAACTGCTTCCGGAGGGTCTCTACTTCTTTTGTAGAGTGTTGCAAGATTATTGCCGCCTGCTGAGCTGTAGGGGCACTAGCTATCTGCTTCTTTAGGTCAGCACATTCAGCCTTTAACTTTTCATATGACTCCAAAAAATTTGCATGCTCCTTGAGTAAGATGCGAATATCTTCTGATGGGACCGCTCTATACTTGGTAGGGCTAATGGCCACTCCTCCGATTCCTTCCATAGCTGCTTCAAAGTTGTCTTGGTTTTGTTGCTCAAGCCGCTTGTTTTCTTCTAATGTTGCTGCCATATGCTTCCTTAATAGCCCAAGATTGCTTCTAAGTGTAGCATTGGATATCATTTGTGCCTGGAGCACACTTTCCAATTCCTTCACTGCTTTATCATCCACCGTCGATATCTTTGATTCCAATTCTGTGTGAGCCTACTATAAAGTGGTATGTTATGCTAGGAGCGTTTGGTAATCAGCTTCTAGAGTGTTGACTCTAGCCTGTAGGCGCTGAGATTCTGCCTGGAGGGTCGCGGTACGTTCTTCCAATTGATGGTATTCTTGTTGTATTTGATGTGCACACTGAAGTAATGTATTTGTTGATGTGTAAAACACCACAAGAAATGAATTAATGTGACACTAGAACACCTCTATGGTCACCATTAACTCATTGCCACTCAAAACTTTGAGAAATGATAGCCAAAACGAAGAACTTTACTTCTTCAGATTTTTCCAATCACTGAAATTACAAACCTTCAGTATTTTGCTAATTTCTCCTAGCTCAAATATTATTTCTCCATGATCTTTTAGTGATGAAACTAGAAGAGTAGATCTTTCCAACAAGTTATCATATTCTTGAAACGGATCTCTAGAACTCAAGTTATGGCGTTCACAAGATGACCCTGTATGACTTCCAAAAGTGGAAAATTTGCCTGTTTTAGTAAATTTCGCTGTCTAAAAATAAAAATTCGATGCCTAGCATGGACTTGCAACCAAAAGTCGATGCCGGGCATCAACTTTAAGCGTTTTCAGCCACTTTTTCAGCACCAAAATTAGCCTCTTGAACACACACATGGACAAGACCACTTTTATGTGGGAAGTTGATGCCAGGCATCGACTTTATGTTGAAACTCGATGCCAGGCATCAAGTTGCTCCACAAACCTCATGTTTTTAAAAGATTCAATAACAGGTAACATACAGAGAATGAAAATAATGACTTATCAGCACAAACTCGATGCCAGGCATCGAGTTGCTTGGAAAACTTGAACTTTTGAATTCATCACACAGTAGGCAAGCATGGAGATGATGGAGAGAGTCTCATACACAGAACTTTAACTATTTCTTCTCATAGCTATGAAAAAACTCAGAAGTTTTACAGGTGCTTTCTCACTCAAAGAAGCCCGACTCTATTCAGTCATACAAAATGAACTCCTTCTCACTTTCTCATTGTCTTCCACTTATTCTCTCTCATCGTGTCAGTTGATACAAACTAACTTATATAGATTTTGTCATTCTCGTGACTTTTAAAAAACTTCTAGAACTAAAGTGAACTAACTTTACAAATATAATACACTTGTGAATTTGTCCCTTCACATAGGCATGTGATTTTCTTCTAAAGCTTTAACCTTCAAATATATGTCTAATTAGTGAGTGTTTCTCCAACAGCTCCCCCTCAATCACTAATTGACATTCCCTGTTTCTTCATATCATCTTCTTTTCTTTCACTCCTGCCATGCTTTTGAATCTGCTGGTCTTCACACCATCCAAGATCTTTGTCATTATGTCTGCTATCTGATCTTTTGTAGAAATGTACTCCACTTCAATTTCTTTCTCCATTACCTTTTCTCTCAGGAAATGATAATGTATCTCTATGTGCGTTGTCCTTGCATGAAAAACTCGATTTGCTGCAAGATAAAGTGAACTCATATTATCTCCATGTATTGTAGGTGTACCTTGATCAATGCCCAAGCTTTTGAACAATGTCTGCATCCATATGACCTCCTTAGATGCTTCCACAAGTCCTTTGTACTCAGCTTCAGTTGATGATAATGCTATTGTATGTTGTTTCTTTGAACACCAACTTACAAGCTTATCACCAATGTATATCATGTAACCATGAGTTGATCTTCTGTCATCCTAATTACCTGCCCAGTCTGAGTCACTATATGCTCTCAACTTCAAATCTGAAGTAAAAGGATAATATAATCCTTCCTTTATAGTTCCTTTGATATTTCTGAGAACTCTTTGACCTGCAATCCAATGTGGGTCCTTTGGACAATACATGAATTGTGACAAAACTCCCACTGCATAACTAAGATCGGGTCTTGTTAGTGTAGCATAAATCAAACTACCCACAAGAGATTGATACTTCCTCACATCTTTGTATTCTGCACCATCATATTTACTGAGCTTGTGATTAACTTCAAGTGGAGTTGAAGCTTCTCTACAATTTTCCATATCAAACTTCTTCAATAGATTCAGAAGATACCTTTCTTGTGACACAAATATGCCATGATCTGTATAAGTGACTTCCATTCCAAGAAAGTATGATAACTTTCCTAGGTCACTGATCTTGAATTCTTTTTCAAGTAATCTCTTTACCTCCTTGATTCCTTCATCTGAAGTACCTATGATTATAATGTCATCTACATAAATACAAATGTAGATTGTACCTTCCTCTGTTCCTTTGATGAGTAGACTTGGATCTGCTTTAGAACTTTGATATCCAAGATCATTTAGATACTTCACCAGTCTATAGTTCCATGCTCTTGGAGCTTGCTTCAATCCATAGAGTGATCTTCTCAACCTGCAAACAAAATTTGGATACCTGGAATCTATAAACCCTTGAGGTTGTTCCATGTATACCTCATCTGATATGTATCCATTCAAGAATGCATTCTTTATACCCAATTGACTTAGGGTCCATCCTTTTGAAGCTGCAATAGCAATTATTGTCCTTATAGTTGACATCTTAGCTACAGGACTGAATGTCTCATCATAATCTATGCCATAGGTTTGGGCATAGCCTTTCACCACCAGTCTAGCTTTGTATCTGGCTATACTTCCATCTGCAAGCTTCTTCACTTTATAAACCCATTTATTTCCAATTACTTTCTTACCATTTGGTTTAGGAACAAGTTCCCACGTCTTGTTCTCCTCCAGTGCATTGAACTCTTCCTTCATTGCTTCTTCCCATTGTTTCTTACCTTTAGCTTCATCATAGTTCTAAGGTTCTTCATCATCTTTGACCATATATGCATAGTTCTTCTCAGTTATGTAAGAAGTGTCATAAGAATACCTTTCTGGTTGTCTTCTTGTCCTACTTGACCTCCTTGGTTCACATTCTTCATATGTGTCTGGATACACCTCTTCATCAAATATAGAAGCTTCTTCATTCCTTCTTGTTAATCCACTTCTGGATGTACTTGCTTGCATATAGTCTTCATCTCTATTCACCTGCACAATTGATTTTCCTTTCTCACATCTTCTTACCTCTTCTTCAAATTCTTCAGCTGTATGACTTTGATCTGCATACCAACTTTTCTGTTCATCAAATGTAACATCTCTAGAAATAATAAATTGTTTGGTTAGAGGATTCCACAATCTGTAACCCATCTGCTTTGCATCATAACCAATGAACACATATTTTTCTGCCTTTGGTTCAAGTTTATGTCTAAGTTGTGATGGCACATAAGCATATGCAATTGATCCAAACACTTTACAATGATCTAGTGTTGGTTTCTTACCCCACCAAGCTTCATACGGAGTCATTCCATTTAGAGCTACACATGGTAATCTATTCACAAGATATGTAGCTGTATTCACAACCTCTGCCCAAAGATAATTTGGACAATTCTTCTCCTTCAGCATAGCTCTAGCAAACTCAACCAAAGTCCTGTTCCTTCTTTATGCTACACCATTTTGTTGTGGTGTATACCTGCAAGTTATTTCCCTCTTAATACCTGCATTCAAAAGATAATCATTGAACTCTTGGGAGAAGTATTCTCCCCCTCCATCAGACCTCAGTCTCTTAAGCTTTTGACCTGTGACTCTCTCTGCATATGCATGAAAATGCTTGAAAGCTCCAAACACTTCTGATCTCTCCTTCAAAACATATAATGTTATCCATCTTGTAGCATCATCAATGAAAAGAACATAATACCTTGAGCCACAGATAGATCCTTCTTTTGTTGGACCCCATACATCTGTATGAATGAGCTCTAGTAATCCATCATGTTTGAATCCTTTCTTTTGAAATGGTAACCTGTGTGCTTTTCCCATTTGACATGCTTCACATTTATAAACCATATGTTGACTCTACACATTTGGTAATCCTAGTACAAACTGATTAGCAACCATAGCTTTAATTCCTCTTTCATTGAAGTGACCTAATCTCTTATGCCAAAGATCAAGTTCTGTAATCACTCCTTCACCATGTGTGAGCAAAGCTTGACCAATGTTCCCTTGCACTCTTAAAGTAAAGAGTCTACCTTCTTTCTTACCAGAGACAATCTGATTATATCCATTTTCTGGATCTTCAACAAATATTCCCTCATTTGTAAACTTGACGTGAAAACCTTTTTCAACTATCTGTCCCACACTCATCAAGTTTTTAGGTATTGTAGGAACATACAAAACATTGGTTAGCAAATCTGCTCCACTCTTGCATTTCACTTTTCCAATTGAATGTACACTATGTCTTGTATTATCACTTGTTTGAACTATATGACTAGAAATGCCTTTTTCCAATTCTGACATCAATTCTATGTTTCTTGACAAATGATTAGAACATCCAGAGTCAATGTAAAATACCTTTAGATCTTCTTTATCTGATGTGCTGATTGAGTTCATCATCAATGATGTATGACCTTCATTCTCTATGTCATTTGCATAATTGTAATAGGTGGTGTTGTAGGATTGATTCTGTCCCCAACTTCTTCCTCCACCTTTACCATAGCCTCCTCTTTGATTTTGTCTACCGCTTTGAAAATTACTTTGATATCTTCCACCTCGGCCTCTGCTATTGTTGTTTTGATTTTGGTTTGATCCTTGTTGGTTGTGCCAACAGTCATGAGCCAAATGATTACTCAATCCACAGATCCAGCAAGCCTTTTTGTTGTTATTCTGATTACCTCTTCCTCTTCCAAAACCTCTTGCTCTTCCTCTACCTGTGCCTTTACCTCTTGCATAATAAACTTGAGAAGTTGACTCTTCTTCATCCTTTGCTTTACCTTTATCTCCTTTCTTCTTGTACTTCATGTACATTGCCGAACTTTGTCCTTTATCTCCATCTCCCTTCAAGTCTTGCTCATATGTGAACATCAAACCAAGTAATTGATTCAAATCTGGAACATTATGATTTAATGAAAGTTCTGTTGATAAGACAAAAGGTTTCCACCTTTCATCCCCTCTCAATCCTACAAGTAGTTGAGCAATCAATCTGTGATCTTCAACATCTTCATCTATGGATCCAAGACTATCTGCTAGATCCTTCATCTTAGTGACATAATCACTAATACTTTGACTTGGCTTCTTCTTGAATGTTGTAAACTCTGACCATAGACTTGCTTTCCGTGCTTTAGTAGTGCTTTGGAAATGATATTCCAATGCATTCCATATATCTTCAGATGATTCCAATCCTCTGATGTGTGGTAGCAAATGATCAGAGATTGTATTGTAGATGTAGGCTTTTGCACTTGCATCCTTCTTCTGCCAATGCTTTAAAGCATCAAGTTCTTCTTTCTTTGGTCGGCTTTCATCTTCAAATACTGGCTTCTCTTCTTCACGTGTAACATATATCATGAGATCCTTACTCATAAGTAAGGCTTCCATTCTCATTACCCATGCGGGGTAATTATCTCTGTCTAGTTTGTCGATGGAGATATGATCTGCCATACTCCTTCCCTTCTGCTGCAACATGTGAGCTTAAAGGATACTTCGAAAGTAATCTTTTGATGCCTTGTGTCTTCAAATGCTTCACCTTTCAAACTTTAATGGAAAACTTTCCAAAACTTCTCGTACCTTTGTCGCCTTCTGCTCTTTAGGACCTTTTTGCTCTGATACCACTTGTTGATGTGTAAAACACCACAAGAAATGAATTAATGTGACACTAGAACACCTCTATGGTCACCATTAACTCATTGCCACTCAAAACTTTGAGAAATGATAGCCAAAACGAAGAACTTTACTTCTTCAGATTTTTCCAATCACTGAAATTACATACCTTTAGTATTTTGCTAATTTCTCCTAGCTGATCTCTAGAACTCAAGTTATGGCCTTCACAAGATGACCTTGTATGACTTCCAAAAGTGGAAATTTTGCCTGTTTTAGTAAATTTCGCTATCTAAAAATAAAAATTCGATGCCTAGCATCGACTTGCAACCAAAAGTCGATGTCGGGCATCGACTTTGAGCTTTTTCAGCCACTTTTTCAGCACCAAAATTAGCCTCTTGAACACACACATGGACAAGAACACTTTTATGTGGGAAGTCGATGCCAGGCATCGACTTTATGTTGAAACTCGATGTCAAGCATCGAGTTGCTCCACAAACCTCATGTTTTTAAAAGATTCAACAATAGGTAACACACAAAGAATGAAAATAATGACTTATCAGCACAAACTCGATGCCAGGCATCGAGTTGCTTGGAAAACTTGAACTTTTGAATTCATCACACAGTAGGCAAGCATGGAGATGATGGAGAGAGTCTCATACACAGAACTTTAACTATTTCTTCTCATAGCTATGAAAAAACTCAAAAGTTTTAGAGGTGCTTTCTCAGTCAGAGAAGCCCGACTCTATTCAGTCATACAAAATGAACTCCTTCTCACTTTCTCATTGTCTTCCACTTCTTCTCTCTCATCGCGTCAGTTGATACAAACTAACTTATATAGATTTTCTCATTCTCGTGACTTTTAAAAAACTTCTAGAACTAAAGTGAACTAACTTTACAAATATAATACACTTGTGAATTTGTCCCTTCACATAGGCATGTGATTTTCTTCTGAAGCTTTAACCTTCAAATATATGTCTAATTAGTGAGTGTTTCTCCAACAGTATTGAATGTGCTATTTACATTATGAGATGCAAGGGGGAAAGTTTGGAATGCAGGGGAGTTGGGAATGGGAAGGGAGGTAGTGAATGCTGTGTCTGCCAATGATGTGGTGAGTGGTGAGGTGGGGGGTAGGGGAGGGGGAGATGGTGGAATTGTGGGGAGAGGTGCTGTGGTTGGTGAAATGTCCATTGGGTCAGACAAAGTGGTGTGTACAGGGGCTACCATGTAAGTTGGTATGGTAGGTGAAGTGAGTGTGGTGTTTGTGTAGATTGATGTTGTTGCTAACCTCTAGGGAATGTGCCTCTGAGACATTGGAGTGCAGATGGACTACTCCAGGAAGGATGGGTATTGGGGTGGTGCGGTTAGGTTGAATGAGGTGTAGGGGGCAGATGGGAAGTGGGGGTCATGGAATGGGGGTACCCGTGTTGGCACACAGGATGCCTTCCGTGGGTGCGAGGGTTCCAACCACACTCGAAATTATGGGGTGGCCAATTATGGGTTCGGAGGACAGAAAGGGCGAGTGTACAAGGGATTGGTGATGGAAGAGAAGAGGGTGTCTTGTGAGGTTGGCTCTCGAAATGAGAAGGATATGGATGAGGTTGGGTTGTAAGTGAAGGTAGAGGTGATGACTATCGTTTCTTCCATGGTAGGAGGTGGTGGTGGGGGTGGAGAAGGTGGGGAAAGGGGATGCGGGGGTGAGATAGGTGATGTTTGAACAAAGGTTTCAGCAGATAGGTCAATGGTGGTGGTGGGGGTAGCTGTGGTTTCAATGGTTACTTCTGGCTCTGTGATGGGTATCCTAATAGTCTTACCTGCTCGTGGTAATGTGTCGCCTCTGCGTTTGTCATACCTCACGGACTGGCGTACAACTGTGTGGACAGCCTCCAGAACTCCTAAAGATTCTGAC
The DNA here is from genome assembly GCA_020310875.1 of Ceratopteris richardii. NCBI lineage: Eukaryota > Viridiplantae > Streptophyta > Polypodiopsida > Polypodiales > Pteridaceae > Ceratopteris > Ceratopteris richardii. The sequence continues at coordinate 167,622,636 of CM035411.1, read as the reverse complement.
ACTAATTTGAGGGTGTCAATAAAATGTTGATCCACTCCATCATCTGCGAGCATTTCTTGCATCAAGGCTTGGCCTGATGCAAGGGAGAGTTGATGCCTTTCTTGCACTGCTTTGATTGTGTCGTATAACCTTTGTAATTGAGCTGTGTATGCAGGCGCACCTACCAGTTCTGGCACTTCCTGTTGCTCATCTTGATGTCCGTGGTCATATTCCTCCTCATCTTTCTCAGATTCTTCATCTTCATCGTCCTCTTCGTCCGTTTCAACTGTGGTAACAGGTGCTTGGGAGGTTGTTGCCTGCGTTTGAACATTCTCCACTTGTTGTTCCTCTTCAGCCTCAAGATGTACATCCCTTAACAATTGTTCAAAGTCTTCATTCGTGAGTTCTTCCAAAGGTGCGCCACCAAGAAATTCAAGATCAATTGGGACGGGGGGAAATATCAAATCAAGGTCATCAGTGTTGCGTCTTGGAAGTCGTAGTGTGAATGGCCGAACTCTTCGGGGTGGTGGGGTAACGTCCGGTGTTAAGGTGGCTCCACGTGGTTGAGCACAAGGGACTTGGACAATTCCTCTCATCTTCTTAGAAGGGGGTCTACTGGATGTCCGGCCTCTAAACTGCTCTACTCGATTCCACATCATGGCCCGTTGAATCGGGATGTCATAAGCCAAGCACCTATAAATGATTCTAGTCAGAGCACAACATCCATATAAAACATGCTTCCGTGGCCATCGTTTGTGGGCTAGGTGGATCTGATCAATTATCCAGTGGGGTAAGTTGATGGTGAGGCTCTGTGTCTCTGCCAGATACAAACTAAACCATATCTTTTTGGGTGGCATGGTGAATCTATCTTGGGCAGGAAAGGCAAAGTGTTGCATGCACATGCGGTGTATTGCAATATTAGGCGTCATGGCCACCATGTCCTTGAGCTTAGTGAGGCTTCGATTCTTCATGTAATCAGGCACGAGGGTCTCCTTCTCTATTGGAATATGCATTTCGGGCATGTCTAGGGCCTCTCTCACTAAGTTGTTTGAGAGTCTAAACCTTTTGAGTTCATTTTCTTAGAGTCAAGGTATTGATGAGATAGTAGCATCGCATGAAGTCAGGCTTTGGGAGCCGAGCACTGAAGTATGCATCCAATCCTGCCTTCTCCCATACCGGACGTAGACCTTCTGCATTTTGTAACTTTTCAAATTCCCTTGTAAAGAAATGGTATTTAGCTTGCTTCCCATTGAAGTCCAACTCTGACTCCCATAGGTATGATCCCTCTCCCAAGGGTCATGCAACTTCACTAAACCAGTGGGAAGCTTTTCCTACGGGCATGGTGTGGCCATTGGGGGGGTCCGCTACTGGTATGATTTTGATGGCCTGAAACACTTCTGGTCTTTCATTTGTCTCAGGTAGAATGGGTAAACTGTCTAAATCCACCACTTGCTAGCTCGTTCCTGCTTGAGAGCTTGTTCCTGCAGCCTCAACCATGTTGAAGAAATCGTTGCCGGTTCTATGAGAATATATGAATAAATGTTAACATTGCAATGGACACAAAACGACACTGTGTCCCCGTTACAACATGAACTTGATGAATTGTGATGTAGTTAGTTGGTTAGTTAGTGCTTGAGTGGATGTGAGTGTGCAGTGTGGTTAGTTGATGCTGAATACCTATGAGCTAATTGGGGGGTCGGGTGCAGTATGGATGCAGTTAGTAAGTGGAAGTGGCTTTACAAATGGGTCAGGGGGTTTATTACAAGGCTTGGGTTGCCAAACACAGTGGATGACACTCTATTTTGATTTTTTGGGGACTCTAAAGGGCCTGATCAGAATGTCAACTTGGAAATGAGGCTTTTTAGGCACCCATTTTCCAGTGATTCTACTCCTGCTCATGGGTGAAGATGTGTTCATGCGTGATGTATAAGAGTGGGTATCAGCTGTTCGAGTGAGTGAAGCATGTTGTACAGGGTGTGGCCTTAGTGTAGCTATTTGAGCCCGCAAGCAAGCCTTAGGCACCCAAATTTGTCGTGATTGTGGGCTAGCCTTCATCGACTTCTTGGGTACCCAAATAGACTTCACTTTCACAGAAGGATTTTTGGAGGACTTCTTATTAGTGTCGTGTCGTTGATCACTAATAGGAAGTTGATCCAGTTGTTGTGGCTTGACCGCAATAGGATGCTCGCTTTTCCGTACCCACACTTGTTTTGGTGGTTGAGACACCGTGCGTCGTATTTTCTTTGTGCCTCGAGCATAAGTCGGCTGCTTTTTCTGCATTTGATCTGCCTTTGGTTGCTGCATCCCTGTGGCTTTTGGAAAAGAAGGGAGTTCTGTTGTACCCTTAACTTCTTTGTTGAGACAATCATCCTTCTGCATCACATAGTTTTGGACAAGAATAGCATTGTCAGCTTCATGTGTACCCCTGGAACGACCAGGAGTATGTGCCTTTCCTAGTTCCTTGAGTGCTCCATTATCTAACTCGACTGTAATTCGACTCTGATTTACCCATACTTGAAGAAGTCCACTTCTTAGGTTTAGGTTGACTGCATGATCATAGATCCAGTCTTGACCCAAGACAAGAGGTTCGGTGAGATCCTCGTCTTGACACACTAGTACTTTAGCTGTCAGTAAAACATCATGAATTTAGAGGGGAAGTTCCACCTCACCCATGCAAGGGGTCTCCACTTCTCCCAATCCTATGAGATATGCTTCTATAGGATTGACATTTAATTTCAACTTTTGACGGTAAGAAAATTTAACAGCACTAGTGGTTGCACCTGAGTCAATCAAGGCCCTTACAGTCCTTGCACTCTTCCCTTGTCTTATCTCTAAGGTTACAAAAGGACATCGATCAATTATCCTATGAGAGCTAATACCTGAAACTTCACACATAGCCACATGATATCCTTGAGCTGCATAGTCATCTGTCCTAGGTTGATCTCTACCCTGCCTTCTCAACTTCATCCTTCGGATGCGTTCCAAGGCTACTGCCTGTGCTTCTTCCCGAACTCGTTTTTCCTCTTCTTTACGTTTCTTGGCAGTGTTGAGTCGATTGAGCATTTCCTTAGTGAGAGGTTCCTGATATAACTTGACTCTGCATCCGCTTATGTAGCTAGGGAGAATATCGCCTTCGAGTGTGGCTAATTGGACTGCTCCACTAGTCGAGATCCTATTTATGATCATAGGTCCATAGCCTCTCTTCTCTAATTTTCTCGCATGTTGTTTCAGGGTATACACCAAAACTAAGTCTCCAGCCTTCAATCCTGTATCCTTAACATGGGCATCAAAGTACGCCTTTATTCATGCTCCTGTGCTACTTTCAGTGTAGGTATCAAGAAGTCCAATGGTAGCACTGCATTTTGACCGAATACCATATGAAAGGGAGTGGCTTGGAGTACCGTTTTATAGGCAACTCGGTATGCCCAAACAGCATGGTGTAGTTGTTTGTCCCAATCAGAGCGTTTATTATTCACTAATTTTGTAAGCACATTGCATAGAATCTTGTTTGTGCTTTCGGCTTGCCCATTAGCTTGTGGGTGATAGGGAGCAGACTTCTTGTGTACTACCAAGAATTCTTGGAGCAGATTTTCAATAACTTCATTCAAGAAGTGAGTCCCTCTATCACTGACTAGCTCTATAGGTAGCCCGTATCTTGTGAATACATTCTCGAATAAGAACTTAGCTGTCGTTTGAGCATCGTTCTTCGTGGTAGCTTTTACTTCTACCCACTTAGTTAGATAGTCTATGGCAACAATGATATACTCAGCATGGGAACCCTTAGCTGGGGGATTAATAGGACCTACAAAGTCTATTCCCCATTTAGAGAATGCACGTCCACCCATCATAGGTTTCAAAGGCATCTCATCTTTGCGTATAGGATACTGAGTTCCCTGACAAACATCACATCCCTTCACATAGGTATGTGCATCCATGTGAAGGGTAGGCCACCACAAGCCGGCAAATAGAATTGCTTTAATCACCCGATCTGGTCCGAAATGTCCTCCTGCTACACCTTGGTGAGCAGTTTCCAAGATCTTAAGATATTCACTCTCATGGACACATAATCTAAGGTAACCATCTTTACCACGCTTGTATAAATTATCACCAATAAGTGAGTAATCTAGGGCTTCTTGTTGTAGACTTCTTTGTCTCGTCAGGGTCATATCTTGAGAGAATGTTTTCATCCTCAAGAAGGCTACTAATGGTTCACTCCAATCTGGCACTATGGAAACTTGATAAAGAGTGGCATGTTCCACGGGTGGTGTAGTGCAACAGATTGGGCATTTTTTACACATTTTATGTACGTCAGCTTCCATAGTAGGCCAATGCACTCCGAGTCTCCTTCGTGTCTGTAAGGTTCTCTGCCTCGAATGGTGTTGCTCTAATGCAGCTACATGTGCTAATTGCAACCATTTGGCGTACTCGTCCTCTTCCACACAACAGGCTAGGATCCCTTGATCTGTATGCTTGTACATGCTTCCTGCCGATGTGGTACTTTTGGGCTTTTACTACCTCTCTATCCTGAGTGTTTATGACTGGGTGGTTAGGCCCGTATGTCAATACTGGCACTAATGGCTTAGCCCACTGAGGTACAACTTCCAAATTAAACAAGTAAGCATCAGGAAGTTCATCTGATACTCCTTGTGCGGCTTCTCCAGATGTGAGCGTAGACAAATGATCTTCTCTCAAGTGAGTCTTCCCTTTCCTCACCACAACTTCAAAGTCGTATTCCATTAGTAAGAGAAACCATCTTACTAATCTACCTGTATTGCATGGCTTGTTTACCAAGTACAACAGTGCTTGATGATCAGTAAAAAATTTAAACTTATTTGCAAGCAAATAGTGTCTAAACTTTTTAACTGCATATACCTTGCCTAATCCCTCTCGTTCAGTGGTGGTATAATTTCGTTCAGCTGCATTCAACTGTCTACTAGCATAGGCAATTGGAAGATCCATATTACCTTTGCCCGTAGGTTGTGCAAGCACACATCCAATAGCATAATTGGATGCATCCACATGAACATGGAAGGGCTTATTCCAATCTAGTGTGGTCAAGATTGGTGCTGAACAAAATCTTCTTTTGAGCTCGTTGAAAGAGTTTTCACATTCATCAGTCCACTCAAAGTTGGTCAAAAGTTCGTACAGTGGCTTGGCAATGATGGCATACATGTGTATAAAGCGTCGGTAATAGCCACAATGCCCCATGAAAGCTTGTACTTCCTTGACATTCTTTGGCCTAGGCAACTTTGCTATGGCTCTTACTTTCTCTTCATCAGTGGATATGCCATTCTTTGACACTATGTGTCCTAGAATCTTGACTTGCCTGACCATGAAGACACACTTTTCTGGGTTCAGGCAGACTTCATATTCTCTACATTTGTCAAAGATTTGCCTGAGTTCAGGGATATGCGTCTGTCTAATGTTGGAATGAGCACAGAGGTCATCAACATAGACTTCTAAATTCTTCCTCGAGAACTCTTTAAATACATGGCACATCAATCTCTGAAAGGTTGCAGGAGCATTGGTAAGCCCAAAATGGCATTACGCGAAAAGCAAATATACCCCACTCTGTGGCAAAAGCCGTCTTATGATGATCTTCTGGGGTAATGGCTACCTGATTGTAGCCCAAAAATCCATCAAGGAAACTGTATACTTCCTTGCCTACTACTCTTTCTAGTAGATGCTCAGTAATTGGAAGTGAATAGTTATCTCGAATGGTGGCGGCATTAACCTTTTTCAAGTTAATGCACACATGTAACTTTCCATTCTTCTTGGGCTCGTTCTAGTAAACCTAGGGGTCTCTCTATGTGACCATCAACCATCTGCAATTTCATTCTCGTTGGCCTGAGTGCTAACCAACCCCAACGCTTCCATAGGGAAGTGGTAGCAATTGCAACTCCTGCACCAGAGTCCAGAATTGCCTTGGTTGTGTATCCTTGATGGGTGATGGGGAGGTAGGTGTTCCCTTCCTCTCCTTCACTCATATCTGCTATCTTGTCTAGAGGAATTTCTGGCACTGTTCTATGAGAACCTACCTGGGAACGTGGTTTAGCTATCTCTGGCACTTATTTGGCTACATGTTTCCACAGTTCTGGCCTAACCTTGAGTAACTCTTCTAAAGTGAGATTACACTGCACTTTAGTATTCTTTACTACCTCCGTGTTCCTAGGTATGACTAAGTCTTCATTTCGTACCATGACCGTGGGTGCTCTCATACAAGTAGACTTAGCTTCCCATGGGCCTGTGAAGTGGGGCAATTCTTGTAGAGAATTAGACTCGAAGTCTAACCTCTCTTGAGATAGTGTGCTCTCTTGCTCTCCATAAATTGATGGGATGTCTTGTGGGAATTGTTCATGCGCATCATCCACAAGTTCAATGGGAGGAGGGACTTCACTTTCTTTAGCCCATTTGTCTTCTTAAATCTCTCGTAGGAATTTTGGTGTGTACCTCTTCATAGAAGAGGATGTGTCTGGTTCTGTGGAGTTGGGTACATAGGCTTCCTGGGCAAGGAGGCTTACTCTCTTACTTGCCTTGCCCTTACTTGGAGGGGTGGGTTCCTTTTCTGATTGTGCAATCAACCTTTCCAATCATTCTAGCAGTCCATCAAAGTGCAACTGCGTCTTAGCTGAACTAGAGATGTTAAAGAGGCGACTGGCTTCAAACATGGTTTGAGCCAATTCCACCATCTTAGCACAAATTTTAGTTCGTTCCAGCTCTAGTTCCGCCCTAGGGTAACATTTTTCGTGATCTGTCACATTTGGCCCTTCTTGGATTCTGGCCTGATATGCCTTAAGCATCATATTTAGGTCCTCGGGAGTGGGATCTGCTAGTACTGATCCTACTCTAGGGGGAGGTGGGGTTGTATGAGGTGGGTTGGAAGGGGTTGGATCAGATGGAGATGGGAATGGTGGTGGTGGCGTAGTGTGAGGGGGAGTTTGAGATGTGAGTTCAACTATCCTGGCTTTTGTTTCTCTTAGGCTTTCCTCGAGTTCACTCATTTTCTTAGCCCATTGCCTCTTCATTCTTTCTCTACTATCTTTCCAGGCTCTAGTCCTCTTCTTGGTTATGCTCTTAGTTTCACTAGCCTAAGCACTTTTGTCCTGGCCTAAACTTTGGTTTTGTTGTGCAGCTTGAGCTCTAATGATCCCCTGTACTGGTTCAGTGGAAGTCACACTCCCTGTGGAGTCTATAACTAACCCAATAACATTAATAGGAGTGATTTTTGGCATATTATTGGGATTCTTTGGGCAATCTCGTAAGAGATGCTCCTTGCCGCAATCTTGATAAAATCCTTGTATTGTTACTGACTGGGGTTGTGTGGGTGCAGGCATGGGGCAATCACGAATGAGGTGATCTCCCTGACATCTGTAGCATGGCCCTCTAGGGAATGGGGTTCTTACCTGCCTAGGTTGAGGTCTAGAGTTAGGGTTTGCGTACATGACATTTGCGTAATCTGGCTCCCAACTAGGTTCACTTGGTTCTTCATTATAGTAGGACTCACCATGTTCAAGAGATTGCATGTAGTAAGCCTGTGGACTATCTATGTGAGTGGAATCAAAACTATGATCACTCGGGTCACTTTCTGAGAGCAATGGAGTCACTAGGACTATGCCTCTATTCAAATTTTCCTCAGCAGCTGCATACTTTACAGGAATCACATTAGCTGGGGTTGGAGGTTGTTGAGCTAACACAGGTTAAGGCCTTTGTTGGTTTTGGTAGGGTTGTTGATAGGATTGTTGTGGTCTACCATATTGTTGTGGAGGGTACTGGTTCTGGTATCTTCCCTGTTGTGGATAGGGCTGAGAGTAGGTTTGTCTAACTACTTGCTTATTGTATGGGCAGTCTTGTGCAGTGTGATTTGTGTATCTCCGTTCTATGGTGCAATACTGGCTACTAGGGTTCACTTGGGGTTGAGCCATGATGGGACATACGTTCGCCATATGATCACCACCGCAAGTATAGCACCTCTTTACTAGGGCAAACCTTGGGATTTGTTTGCTAGTGACACCTAGTTTTTGAGCTACTTTCTCTGCGAGTTCCTCAATTGATGTGGATTGCGAGGAAGAGAGGCTAGAGGCACTATCTGAATCTTTGTAGATTTTGGAAAGCTCTAACTCCTCCCCTAGGTTATCCTCGATGTCCATGCACATGCGTACACACTCTTCTATGGTCCTAGGGTCCTTCAAGTACACATATGACCTCGATTTGGTACTTAGCAATCCATCCAAGAATAAAGTCCCTTGCTTGGCTGGAGTGGGTAACTCAGGGATAGGACATCTCTCTAGATATTGCCTAAACCTTCTTCCTGCAAGTTTAACTCTCTTGGGGGGTCTGCTTGAAGCTATGTATCAATGAGGAAGTATTATGCCTTATCCCGCTCTTAGAGAATTCAATGATAAAAGCCTCTAAGAGTTGGTCTATGCTCCTGAACTGTCTCTCATTCAATGGTTGAAACCATGTAAGGGCTGTGTTCCTAAGGGTTAGACCAAAGGCATTATACTGCGTGAATAGGTCCTCAACTTGTTCAGCTCTCAAGACTTGCCTAAACTCAGCCACATGATCATATGGGTCTCCTGTGCCATCAAAGTAGTTCTTCATGGACTTAACCAGCTGTGTAGGTCTCAAGGTTTTCGTGTGTTCCCTAGGCCTTGGTAGAGGGAAATCATCAGCATTCCTTTGGTTCATTGAGGCTCTAAGTCCCTCAGGTTCCGCTTTATTTGTTTCCGTTCTAGTTCTTTCTCTTCCCACTGGGTTGGCAAAGCTTACCTCAGGTCTATCTCTATGTCTGTCTCTTTGAGCTCCATGAGCTTGGGATGTTCCAGCTCCGGGGTGACCATAGGACACATTCGACCTTGGTTGGGGGAAAATAAATTCACCGTTCCAAGTGTAGGCATGCCTATCATGTTCTGTAACCACAAAGATCCTCTTTGAAGTGTGATCTAAGTATGTCACTCTGCCTGGGCTATCAGGATCTTTGAACTGATATATCATGATTGTTCCTACCTCATTTGGCTGATCAGATTTATACCTCCAAAAGGCTTCATCAGTCTCTCGGTTCAGGAGCAGATCTATGCTCTTATTGTCTTGGGGAATCCACTCTGGTGTCATAATCCTCGTGAGAACAGATTTGCCTCGGGGGGTTCTAGGTTCTACACCCATGTTTCCTTGCTCTAGGTCACCTAAGTCCGTTTCTAGGATCACGTTTCCAAATTTGTCTGTCCTATCTGGATGACTGGTGACTACATATATTGTTCCTTCTTTGTCCAAGTATGCTCCATTTTCAAACTTGACAGGTGGGTGCTCTAGTCCAATGGATTGGTCAGGGTTTTTAATCTGGACCACAGATCTTCCTAGGCCATCCTCATAGATGCAAGCACCTAATCGGTTGGTCCTAAAGTATTCGAGTTGCGTCTTGTAAGGGCCTTCTACCCTATGTAAATATGGCACTCCTGAACTTCCTGAAGGTCTCTCCATCCCCTAAGACATCTCTGACTCACTAGTCTCAGAGCTAGGGTAGTACGAATGATGGCTCAACTGCTGGGCCCAAGACCTAGTAGTATGATTGACACTAGCCTCTGAAGATCTAAGACTCTGTCTGTCTCTCCCTAGGTTTCGTCCTGATCTAAGGTTCATATGCCTATTTGAGCAATCCCAAATTTCACCCAAGGTACAACCTCGTTGCTGAGTTCTTTTGTATCAGTCACTTGATTCTTTTTTATGTTGATTATCATGTTTATGATCTTGTCTGATGTCACGTTGTCAGGAATACTTGAGTTAATTTCCGCACTTTAATGTTGATCATCCCACGTTAGGTTCTTTTCCTTTAAAGTTGTCGGTCACACACAGGTTATCTCTTGACTTGAACTTGATTTCTTAGATAGTCTTGACTTGTCTCGTGCCTATCGTTGCCCTGACTTACTTATAGCACTATTCACGTGTAGCCTAAGCTAGGAATTGACAAAGGGAGTTGAGAGTATTCCAACCTCACTTGCAGATCCCTTGCTCTTTGGTGCTCAAGAACCCCGTTCTCAAGCTTGCAGATTACCCTTGCTTTGGATGCCTTCTAGTGCTCTCAGTGGACATGTAAAAGTCCCAAAGTTAGCTCATAACTTATATTCAAAGGACACAAAAAATCACTTTCATTCATGTAACTCAAAGATCAACTGTTCTTTTGGCTTTATGGAAAACAAACCTGAAGACCCCTTAGCTTTTCTTCCCTCTGTGTATGGTCCACTTGAAAATACTATGGCTAATAATCCTCATATTAATTTTACCGTAACCAGTGGAAGTTTTGGTTGTACTCCCCGCGAGCTTTCCAACAAAACAAGAATCACAGCAAACGGATTTTGTATGAGGAAGTTATGACAGTTCAGGGTTTTGGAGTTAAAACAGGGTTCAGACAGGATGACAGACAAACAGGGTCTTCTCAAACTCTTTGGTTATGGCCTCCCTATGTGCTCTAGAGTCCAATATTCATGCCCAAAATTAGCCAAATTCTTCAAATTAAAAAACCCTAAAAAATAGGCCGAAAATGGCTGTCAATCTCAATCGACTGGGCTATCAATCGCGATGGACAGAGCTATCCATCGTGGCCTGTCAATCGTGATGGACACGTGTCAATCGCGATTGATGGGTGTCAATCGCGATGGACAAGGGGTGTCGGTCGTGATGGACTGCTGTCGGTCGCGATGGACTGAGATTTTCGAGGTTTTTGCGTGGCTTCATGTCAATCAGGGTCTATGAGTAGCGATGGATACGTTTTTCACCGAGATGGGGTGTCAATCGCGATTTTTCTGTCAGTCGTGATGGATAGGGGTGTCCGTCGCGATGGACACGTGTCCGTTGGGGTCTGTCAGTCGCGATGGACAGGCTATCCGTCGCGATGGACACTGTCAATCGCGATTGATGCTATCAAACACGATGGACAGAAAAAATGCAAATTTTTTTGAAATTTCTGTGGATTTGTGATGTGCAGGGCCTCTAGTCTACTTTGGTGCACTCAGTTTTACCAAAAGATGAGATTTTTTGTCAATTGCGATCGACAGAGGTCTGCGACACAGAGATAGTTTTGAGCTTTCCCGTACCTGCACGGCGTGCTGGAGATGATGGAATAGCCAATACCTGCAAGAAAACTCAAAAAAACATGCAAAAGTAGCACACACAAACAACTCTCTCTCGCTCTCTCTCACAAGTGGAATGAGGGAAATGGAAGGGAGAAGGTGATATAATCAAAAACTGAAATTTTTCGCGATGGTGGAGATGGAGGTGGGAGATGGTAAGGATGATGATGGAGTAAAAAAAGAGAAAAATAGGAAAAAGTAAAGAAATTACCTACAACGCCAACGTCACGACTCTACGTCTTACCATCACACGCTCGTCCTCAGAGCTCGATCCCCGGCAATGGCGCCAAAATTTGGTGTAGCTCAGTGATGAGTAGCACCTCCTTTAATGTCAATCCGGGAAGACATGAGGATGGTATGATGACCTCGAGTAAGTGAAGGCACAAATGCGTGAGTGAGAAGCACACAAACATGCACACACATACACACACACACGCACACACAGCAAGAACAAAGAGGAGGACAATGGAGTTCTTTTAGATTACTTTCAAAATGCTCATACAAGTTCAAATCTATTACAAGCTAGCCTCAAAAATGAGCTCTCTAGCTCTATTTATAGTTTTTGTCTAGTTTTTGGCCCTGTCCAGACCTAGTGTCCGGCCTAGTTGAAATTTAGGTTCTCTGGCCTATTTGGAGGTTCAAACGGAGTCTAAAAAATGTGAAAACTGATAGGTAGGTACTTCTAAAGATCCTCAAGCTCAAGGACTCCTTGGCTTGCACAAAATGGAGCTACAAAAATATGAACTGGTATTTACAATGATTGTTAGTGATGAGAATCACTGTTATAAAGATGTTGATTTGGAAAAATTTGAAGGGCCTATCTGTCAGATCTGCGTCGACTGCTTTGTGTACTTAATCCTTTGCTTTGCTCTCACTCTCTCCGCTGGCTTCCTTGCCTCGTCAGTCCTTGGATGCCCTGACTGCTCTCAACACTAGGGAATTTTGGTATCATGATATCAAAACTCAACCGACCATGATACTTTAGCCAAATTTCATCTAAACTCAAAAGTTTTGGTGCAATCTATTTTTTTTACCTCACCTCTTCCCTCTTGCCCCTCTGTATCACTCAAAAACTCTTAAAAAACTCTCTATAGTTCCCCACGATACCGAGAACCACTTCAATCACGTGTGCATGCATTTTAAATGTGTTTTTGGAATAAAAAATTCGTACAACTCACATTCTAGGATGTTTTGTTTAAGCTTTGGGCTTACTAGCACTTTTCCTTGCTTTCTGGACACGATACCACTACTACAATACCAAGCACTACTGTGCTCACGATACCAGTTCTCATAATTGATCAACTGAACTAAAATTTTTTGGTTTTTATAGTTTTTTGAGTTGCCTAAGACTTAACTGAGTTACTTTTAACAATTTTTTGGGATTTTTTTTTTATGTTTCCTACTTCCTACTCTACTCCTCTCTTGCCTAACCCTAACTCTTCCCTTTCTTCCTCGCTCCTAACCCTAACTCTTCCCTTTCTTCCTCACTCCTAACCCTAAACCGAAAAACTCATTACACACACCTCAAGGATGTGAAGTAACAAGTGTTGAAGTGCTTGAGTACTTGCCACTGAACAAATTTACCTCTACAAGTACGATTCCTTCACTCGAATGAGGACATGTGCACACATGATGGAAAGTTAAGTGGATAGGCTACAATGCATGTGAAAAATACTTAACTACCTCTTTAACTCACTAATCCTCTGAAAATGCATGCCACAATACCATTTACAGCAGTAAGCACAAATTCAAACTTTTCTCCCAGCTCCAAACTCTGAATATGGCCAATAGTGGGTTTGTTTCGAAGCTCTCGATGAGATGCATCAATTGGTCCTATTTTCACTCAAATTTGACAAATGCTCTTCAAGTTATTTGCAAAATGGTGAATGGTAGGAACACCAACACTCGCTCCACAACTCGTGAGGGCTCACACACACACTACAGTAGTTCAAAAGTGACGAGAAGGGATAGAGAATAGTACTACACACACATTCCAAGCATTACTCATACACACACACAAAAGATCATGGAGAAGGAGGAAATCAGCAGGAAAGAAGCAAATTCGAATTTCTTCTCTACTTCTTCACAATGGCAAAAAGTATTTACAAAGAGTCACAAAATGACTTAAATACTTGTGCCCTAAAAATGGTCCTTTCACACAAGAGACCGGCACTTTATTGACTAAAAGACTAATTTCCTACTAGTTTACAAGAGTTATGTTACAAGGATTTGGGCTTATGCATCTAGAGGACTCCTCTAATGCATTTACATGGCTTTTTATGAGATTCCCATAAGCATTTGAAGAAGAAAATTTGTGCCCATAATTTTGAAATTTTTGGGGCTCCTTATTAGTACTCTATTTTCTCTGCAACACTCTCCCCCTCTTTGTCTCTGTCATCCCTTGGCAAGCTTTGTTTTTTTTCTGCAGCTTGTTTACTTCTTTCCACTGCATGCATCACTTGGTCGGCCTTGCCTCCCTTTCAAGCTGGCATTACATTTTAAAGGCCCTATTCTTGAATCTTTTTTCACATCCTCTCAGACCTGATGCATTTTTTAGCTTGTTCTTTTCTTTTCACCGCTCGTAACCCTTGGAGATGAACTACAATTGATTTGTAGTCTAGCTCACCAATAACCTCTTTAAATCTGGGTCGCTATGTTAATTCGGGCTACCATGCATGCAACCAGTGAAGATGGACTACAATAGCTTTGTAGTCTAATTTTCCAATCGCCTCTTTGTATTTGCATTGCAAGCACCATACGGAAGGTATGAAGGTCTGGATTTCTAGCCTTCGATATGGACCTCCCAAAGATCAAGAGGTTGAAGCACCTTCCTGGGGCTCGGGATCTGCTAGATATCTTCTTGCACTTCTTCATGGATAATTGTTGGCCTTGATCCGTCCTTGCCTGTTGCATACTTCCCATTGTTATGTGCCCGTGCGTGGCTCTCTACAGAGATGGATGTTGTGTGCCCCTGCGGGGCTTCCTACTGAGATATTTTCTTCATATATATTCTATTTAATGAGGCTTTTGTCTTCATCTTCTTCATCTTTTCTTTTTGCTTGCCTCTCCCTCAACAGTTGTTGACCTTGGTCTTGGTTCTTGTTTCCTCTTCCACTTTCAAAGCTTCTACCTATACCAGAGTAGAATACCTACTCAAAAGTAGGTATGAGTACTCAAGTGGAGAGAAATAATATTAAGCGGAGCTACACAATGATTATTATACATCTTAAAATGCCCAATACTATGGTCTAGAATAATATTGGAATCTTGATTCGGAGGTAAATTACTATAATGTGTGGTTCGCCCCAATTAGACCTTTTGCAAGGTAGACTAAAGCGTCACCAATGAGAGGGACTTGTTATTGATGTAATATGGACCACTTCATTGCCATCATCCTTCTAATTAACAATCAATGGCTAGAATTGAGTGTGGGTTTTGTCTCGGCTATGGGAAAGTGCACTCTGTTGGGATTTCTCTAAATCCAACCCATGGCAAGAGAAATGAAACTTAAGAAAATGTTGAAGCAAAGAATGAGCGACATCAAAGATAACTTACAAGAAGAGAATGAAGATAATAATTTAATACGTGAATCTCTCCATAGTTATATACAATCAATTATGCAAATTAGACAAGTTTCAGAAGAATCAAAGAGGAACAAAACAAAGAAACATGCAAGATCATTCCTAGTAAATCCAATGTCTAAAGACCTTCAAATGATCTTGAAAGTATATTGTGCAAGGTTGACCATAGGACCTAGCTTAGAGAACCATGAGAAATGCTACCCAAGAGGGGACTCAAAATGTGAAAGGTTAGAATTGTGCATGAAGATGGTAGAATTTGCTCAAGCTATGGTCGAGACAATGCATATCCCTATAACAAACATGAGAATTCTAGAACCTCAATTAGGAGTTCACACAAATAATGGAACATAAGGATACGCCTCAATGCAATTTTGGGTCTTGGTCCCATCACGACTCCATCTTTTGGGAAGCATTTATATTTTGTTACCTTCATTGATGATGCTACTTGCCATACATGGTTGTATCCTATGAAAGCAAAGAATGAGGTGTTTTCTTGCTTCAAAGCATTTTTAGCTATGAATGAAAATTTTTCTTCAAAAAAACTTTTGACTCTATGCACGGATCATGGTGGTGAATACATGTCAAATGAGTTTAATGCTTTTCTTTGTGAAAGATGAATTGCACACCAATGTACTGTATCATATACACCTTAGCAAAATGGTGTATATAAAAATAGAACTCTTCTTGAAGTGGCATGATGTATGGTGGAACGAAAGCATTTTCTTGATAAGTTCTAGATGGAAGCAGTCATGTGTGCAAAACTATGTGTTGAATCATTTCCCTACAAAAGCATTGAGAGTCATCACTCCTTATGAGGCTTGGAATGGACATAAGCTTATGTTTAGTCATATGCATGTGTTTGTTGTTTGGTATATGCTCTTGTGCCATCACAACGTCAGAAACTTGATGACAAGGCAAAGAAATGTATATTTGTTGGTTATAGTGTTGAAAGTAAGGGATATTATTTGTACCATCCATTGACGAACACAATTGTTGTGATTCGAGATGTGGTATTTGCTGAAAATTCAGTTTTCCCTTTACTTGAATGCAAAAAACAACCAACAGTCAGCTCACAAGATGTGTTTGATACACTCATGCCTTTGTTCCAAAGTGTTGTGATTGACTATGCTCATGTAGAGAAGCCAAATAAGGTTCAAAGGGTAGAAAAATTCCAGCAAAATAGAGCTGAAAATGTAGAGAATTTCCAGCCAAACATGGCTGAATTTTTCAGCCAAAATTTATCAGAACTATTGGAAATTTCGAGCTACATATGGCTGAAAATGAGCATGAGACTCAGGCCACGCATGATTTACATGTTGAACACATTTTACATGATGAACGCATGTCTATCAAGAGTGCACAAACTATGTCAAAGTGCCTAAAACAAACTTTGTAGGACAACCAATTGAGTGAAGCTTTACTTGGTACAACAAGATCAAGCTCTCGCCATGCATCAAGTAATTTTGTGGATTATTCTCTTATTGCAATAACATGTAATGAAGAGCCACTCACTTTTGAAGGTGCTTGTGATGATCCACAATGGATGAGTGCTATGCAATCAGAAATGGATTCTATACATAGGAATGGTACTTGGGAGTGATATTTCCAAAAGGAAAAAATGCCATTGGTACAAAGTGGATTTACAAGATTAAGAAAAAGTTTGATGGTTGCATTGATCACTACAAAGATAGATTGGTTGCCAAAGGATATGTGCAACAATATGGCATTGACTATGAGGAAACTTTTGCACCTACTTCACACATGACTACCATTCATACCATGGTTGCATTGGTTGCCCATCAAAGTTGGAAAGTACATCAGTTGGACATAAAAATAGCTTTCTTGAATGGTGATTTGCAAGAAGAAGTCTATGTGAATCAATCTCCTAGATTTTCCATGAAAGGGAAAGAGCATATGGTTTGTCACTTGCATAAATCTTTGTATGGTCTCAAGCAAGCTCCATGTGCATGGTATGAAAAAACACATAAGCATTTGATTGCTCTAGGCTTCACATGTAGTCTAATTGAAAGCACACTCTATGTACGCAAAGATGGGGCTGATCTTACAATGCTTGTTCTTTATGTCGATGACATACTCTTGACTGGCTCATGTGATGCAAACCTTGACATTCTTATGGCTGATTTGTAGTATACTTTTGATGTCACTTATCTTGGTCTTTTGAGCTACTATATTGGCATCCAGTTTGTATCCATTGAGGGGGGAATCATTATGCATTAAGAAAAGTATGTTGAGAAACTACTTCAACATTTTGACTTTGAGGATTGCAAGTCAGTTTCCACACCAGTTGAGACAGGATTTAGGTTCTCAATTGAGGATTTGAGTGATGCATTTGACACTTCTCTTTAACAGCAAGTTGTAGGATGTCTTATATATGCACGCAACACAAGGGAGGATATAAAATATGCAGTTTTCTAGTTGAGTCAATTCATGCATAGCCCTTGACACTAAGCATTGGCAAGCGGTGAAACATGTGTTTAGATATCTTAGAGGCACTTTGAGCTTAGGTCTCTTTTATGGAAGAGATATTCAACCATGCTTGCATGCTTTTACAGATAGTGATTGGGATGGTTGTTATGATACTCACATGTCCACTAGTCCTTGAATACTCAGGCATATCTTGGTTGAGTAAGAAGCAGCCTAGAGTGGTGACATCGGGTTGTGAAGTTGAGTGCAGGACAATTTTCATAGCTATAGTGGAGTGTATATGGCTGAAGTGCCTATTGATGGATCTTTGCATGGAGATTGATGCTGCTATGTATATTTTCACTGATAGTCAGAGTGCATTGGTTGTTGCATGAAACCGAGGTTTTCATGCATGAACCAAACATATTCAAGTGCATTATCATTATGTGAGAGAGCACTCTCATGTAGGAGATATTGATTTGGTATATGTGCCTACACAAGATAATGTGGCAGACATAGGTACCAAAGCTCTTCCATGGGAAAATTTTGAAGCTTTTTGCAAAGCTTTAGGCTTATTACCTTGTGGGGGCTCATCAATCAATCCCTGTACATGTTCACATCCTTCGATCCAAGGAGCTTTGTTACACTTATGTGTTCCTTGAGAAGCTTTGATGTGAACCTTTTCCCTATACATGGGCACTTTTTACTCTAGTGCTAGCTAGAGGTTTTTTTCCCATGTTACCACATACATGATTCACTCATATGTGGTGATACTTTGTACTTAGGGATATTCTTTAGCTCTATACTTGAGTTGTGTTCATCGTTCAGAGAGAGATCTATTCTAGCCATCCATCTTCTCCATGTGTCTTGCTGCATTTATGCTCCTTGTGTGTGCTCCTCATGTGTCTCTCGTACTTCTACACAAACCCAATAGCGTATTCTTGATGAAGATATCATGAGTATTTGAAATCTTCCTAACTATATAGGAAAATATGAAGTTAAGATGGAATACAAGAGAGCATCTATGGAGAGATGAAGATGTATCAAAGATAATGAGATAGAGCCATCCATAGTGGAAGATCTTAGAAAGATGAACATTTGGTATACACTCACACTAGGTGAATTATTAAAATTCAATGGGTGCATCCACATAAAGAATCCAACTTAGAGACTGCTTCCACCTAAGATAGCTCATGTGTAAAACAATCCTCTCCTTAAAAGATCGGGGATTTCAAAAAAGGGAATGAGGGAAGCACATGTTTGCCTATCTTATGCACTGATTACACAATAGAACCCATACTAGAATTAGGTAGAGCTAGAATTGCTACTAGGGAGTTGTGGGAGAAATGAGGGAAACCTACTTTGAGACCCACATGAGTTATAATTAAATAATGGCAATGTAGAGCATCCTCTTGGACTCTTGACAAGAAATTTTCTCACATAATGTGGAGTGAAGTTTGAGCACATGTGCTATACAATAGTTTAGAAAGGCAGGAAACTATGAGATGATATTAGGGACCATGTATAGATGCATGGATGAAGCTCAAAAAGCAATTAGAAAGACAAAAGTCAAAGTGGTTAGACTATTGTAACATTGTTTTCAACAATCCCCCCTTTAGTGTCATAATTGTACAAGGTGTAATAACCTACGAACTGCACCTTTTGCAAACATGGATGCATTCATTTCAAGAATTGTCACATTTAAGGTGAGCATCCTACCCACTTTTTCCTTTGGTGATCAATCTTCCATTCATTTGCACTCTTCTACATATAACGCATAAGTAATGAACCTAAGATGTAATCCCTAGTCAACCATTTGTCCAACCGAAACCAAATTATTTATTATATTCAAACATGTAGTACATTGGCAAGAAGTTTTACTTTCCCATCCTCTATGGATAGTGCTATGTTTCCTATATGCTCGATAGGATGTGATGTATCGTCATCTATTTCAACAAGTCCAAGAATTGGCAATTTTTGCAAACTATTGAACCAATTGTTCATGTGATTTGAAGCACCTAAATCAACATCCATTCGATTTTGAAACATTAACAGACATCATATTCATCATGTGATGGTGGACAATGAAAAACTTCTCTGAATCATCTACACTTGCTGATGCATAGTTGTTTTTTTTCCTCTATTATTTTGATTCTTCAACCTGCAATCACATGGCCTCTTTGTCTCCCCTTGCCTCAAATTTTTCCTTTACCTCTTACATGATTTTGCTGTTGACCTTGGTCTTGGTTACTATTTCCTCTTTTGCTTTCGAAGCCTCTACCTCTACTAGAGTAGAATACCTGCTCAGAAGTAGGTTTTCCTTGGGAGTTTGAGTCCTCACCAAGATTCTTTTCTTCAATTCAGCATGGATACTAGATCAAAAAAATTTGGAATATTTTTCCTAGTCTCAATAGAAGTTCTACTTATATGCAATTCCTAAACCACAAAGGCACACTTCCTCCTTATCATCATCATCTACATTGATGCCAATAGATGCAAGTGACTCACATACTCTTTTGATTTTTAGGGTGCATTCACTTACTGACATGCTCTTTTTCTCCATTGTATGCACCTCATTCTTGAGTTGCAATTTTTGTTCCTTTGTATTGGTCTCATACAATATGACCAAACTGTTCCAAGCCTCGTTCAGAGTTTTGGCATCCTGTATGT
This sequence comes from Ceratopteris richardii, assembly GCA_020310875.1. NCBI lineage: Eukaryota > Viridiplantae > Streptophyta > Polypodiopsida > Polypodiales > Pteridaceae > Ceratopteris > Ceratopteris richardii. The sequence goes on along the minus strand of CM035411.1, from coordinate 167,602,859 downwards.
GTCCAATCATGTTGTCTTGTATGCTAATAAATAGCCAATGCATTACCTTATGTGCTCCTTGATTCAATTCTTCATATGCTCTTAACTAGTCTGTAGTTCGATTCCTCTCTAGTAGTTGTGGAGTGCCTTCATTCTCCTTCAATGTACTTCTAATAGCTGTTTCCCATCAGGAGATTTGTCATTCTGAATCTCGAAGCATGAAAGTTGTTCTTGTCCAACTTATCACTCATAAGTTGATTCATTCCATCAGCATTTTCCATTTCTACAACAATTCACAACACTCCAAAAACAATAGAAGCAGTACCTCTTCTTGAACATTATCATACTATTATGTGAAATTTCGATATTAGAAAAACACAGTTTTTGTGTATCAACAATACACTCAATTGCTTGAAATTTTGGACCCAAAATACTTGAGTGTTGCCAAATAGAATGCAAGTTGCAGTTTTACAAACTGGCTTATTTTCTTTTTGGGCCCCACCTTCTAAGCTCAAAACGGATGTGGAGATGGCTTTGAAACTAAAATCTGAGAGAAATGAGTGACCTTAAAGGGATCACTCATGAAAATATTTTGATATCTTCTACCTTCATACCAAATTTCATAGCAATTTGAGATCGTTTATGAAGTGCACATTCTCCATGCCTTCTCATGTACTCTTCACTGTCGGCCTTCTTCACGAGCTCTCTATAGGCACACTGACTTTGATGCCATGTGAAGAGAAAGGAGATAAAGAAGAGAGCTCTATCTCTCTCTCTCTCTCTCTCACACACACACAGAAAGGAGCACACACATGTTGGGGCAAGGAAGAAAAAACTTCTTCTTCTTTTATTACATAAGGAAAATATTCAAGAATGACCTAATACAACAATACAACTAGTGCAATATATAAAGAAAAATACATAAGGAAAATCCTAATATCTATGAATGAGTGAGTTGACAAGAAAAAAATGTGCCATCACTCTTGGTAGATAAATCTAGTAAAGCTCACTAAAGTGTCCATGACATAGACTGGCATGACCACTATACATGTCAGAGAAATGAAAAGTGATACCTATCATCCTCAATCATCACACGTTGAGCTTGATATCTCAACACATATCACTCACTGTCTCACTAATCATACAACACAAGTAAAAAGGTTTCATGTTGGTATTGTAAAGGGAACAAGGAATCTTCAAGTTTCTCATACAATACTAATGTGATTCTTCTTCTTCTAGTAGATCTATAGAACATCAGTTACCTTAGTAATCATGGCTTAGACATGCACTCCCAAGCATGTGCTAGTAACCGACCCATAGGCAGTAACACCTTGTCTACCTCCAAAGGATTGAAGAAGAGGTCAGAAGCACTAGTGAACATGTAAAACATTCCCATCTAGGACCCTCCTATGGGACACATGACCAAAGTTAGCTCTCATTACCACAAGTTCAACAAGATGGCAGGATTCCTAGGTGACATTGCCTACATTTGGGAACCTGAGTATCAATTTAATAATGTCTAGGGGGATTATCATTTTTTTAACATGAGAATTTGAGAAATTGCAAAACACTGCAGAACTCCAAACCATTTGGCATAAGGTAGGGTTAGAGGCATATTTTAGTGCATAATTGCCCAAACCTAATTTTATGCACTGTTATTACCTGATCAATACCTTCTAATCGAGCAATTTCAAGAATGTGCCAAATACCTTTGTCATCCCTCCTTGATAGATAGAAATGAGTTAAAGAAGTTTAGGTTATCCCTTAACCTAGTTAGAGAGGCCCTTGACATGCAGGGCAGGCATGGTCCTATGGAAAAGGAGATACTAGTGCCAGAGAACATGAACAATAGGAACCTCACCAAGCTCAAGGATATGGTTTCCATGACCGCAAACATTGTATTGCTTGTTATAATTTGTATGCAACATTTTGCATTTCCATGGCATGATTGGCTCACTCAACTGCATAAGAAAGTTTGTTTTAACGTATACCTGGTAGAGACACAAAATATTACCATCAATATCCCCATCTGTATTATTGACCAAATCCACATAGCAAGTCATAAGTGGCCCCACAAAACTATTTTGAATGGTTATTGCACCCTTACTTGTATTATATACAGATGTTTGGCCTATGACATTCCCATTCAACATGCTTTATCTTGGAACATAATCGAATAGTTCAAAAGTAGAAAAGATTCAACACCCCTTACCAAGAGGATGAGAGGATCTATCCCATGTGCCCAACCGAGGGAAGCTACCTTGACTCGAGATATCTCATCAATAGGGGAATGTCTACTATGCCCCTTTATAGTTCGATTGTCAAGGAGAAGAATGGATGGAACCTCCATAGCTCAATAGGTGGTACCACATGTACCAATAGATTTTGAGTTTCTAGGGCCTATTGGCCTCAAGGACTTAGGCAATGTAGATTTTGAGTAGCTACTACAAGAGGTAGACTTTGGATCAGAATCAAAAGATGAAGAAGTAGGCACTGATCAACACCAACAATAGGAAGAAGTAGTGCTTGTAGATTACCTGACACAATAGAAAGTGTAGAAGCCCGAGGACATATCACCACCCATAGTACCTCTTGGAACATCAAGCTTACACTATGCTTGAGGTGGATTTGATCTACATCAAAGGCTATCGCGTCGAAAGAATATCCATTGGAGAGTTCTTTTTCTTATGCTCATTAATTGTATTTTTTTCAGAGATTTTTGATGGTTCATTTACCATTGTAAAATCCTTGAGCTTTACACATGTAAAGGTAGAAAGATAGATCCCAAATCCCACGAATTTTTGGTGGTTGAAGTTGCATTCAATCAACCTAAAAGTAGATCAAACTAGATCTTCACTTTTCCTAGATTCTAGGAAAGTGAATTGATTCCCTCCAACAACCATTCCCACCTTCATTTGAAATTCAAACTTCACTTGTAGAAGTCGTGGAACACTCCTAGAGTCTATATAAAGACTTGAAATCACTTGTAAATTACATGGAAGCAATATACACGATGGTCGCTATGGGCATTTGAAGTTCATTGTCTCTTCCATAGATAGTAAGTTTTTTGAGCTAGTCGACCCGTGAACCTATCTGTTTTGTATCGACTAATTCTCCTTGATGCTCCAAAGTACATAGTGTGTTTCTTTGCACTTATCACATGCTTATAAGGTCTATTTGAGTCTCTATAAGCTCAAGGGCTGGTCTTGTGCCGGTTGGCTTGACCAAACTTCGTCACCTCGAAACGCACTTTTGTACCTTCTACAAGCTTCTCCAAGTTCTTTCAGTGCCTCCCCATGGAAATATCAACACCCACGGTACCTCCGCCACCCCTCACACTTCCACCTTCTCTCGTTCCCCCTCCAACATCACCCACACTCACAACTCCATATACAAAACATCCACTCTTTCCCTTACCACCCCCATTCCCATGCATTCCCACTTGTACAAACATCATCTATGCATGTAAATAATGCTTTTAAAACTATGATTCAATGCACACATCAATTAAAGCACAAATATCAGCACCTAGAAGAGTGCCACACTACAATCATTGTTGAATATATGTGCTTACAAGAAAGAGTGATAGAAACAGAAGAAAGCAATCACAACTTATAGGACCAGTACAATACAATACAACATGCCCACAAAGAACTCGACCCCAAGCTTCTAAATATTGATCAAGAGGTGGTAAAGGAGATTGAAGGCCTCTTCCATGCACAAATGGAGTGGAATGCAAAGCTCCAATGCTATATATGGGGTTGTTATAAAGACACATGTTAGTTGCTCTAGAAGAAAATAAGTGTCACCAACAACAAAATTAAGATAATTTGGAGGTAGCCATGGAAAGCACCCCTGGCGCATAGATAATTCCATCTAGTTCTAAGCAGCACCATCGAATAATAGCTTAATAATACTTGAAGAACATGCCAATCTAGCGGACGCATATGATTAGTTGCAAGAAGAGATCAACCAACTACATAATCAACAAACCTCTACAAACACATAGGTTCGAGAAGCTATTGCTATTGGTGCAAACTCACAAGAGGTAGCAGCTTTACAACACCAAATAGAAGAATTACAAGCCAAGTTGTCACAATACAGAGGCCACTGTCTACAAGAGGTGCTTAACCAAGACGAATTAATGGAGATCCTAGTAGAAGAAACTTTGGAAGACTCTTATGAACCCCAACTAGTCGTAGGAGGTCTTTTGAGTGAGGAAGGCCAAGAAATGTATGAGGCACCTAGGTCCCAGTGGCTCAAATAGGCAGAAGAGAATGGAAGTTTTCGGTTAGTTTCACATCGGGTTCACCAAATGTCGAGGCATAAAAACGAGACCACCATGTGGATCAGGTCTAGATTTTCTATGGGTCTCTTCGTGGCTACACGTGGGGTGCTTGTGTGTTGCTTTAAGGCATGAGAAGTGAATTCAAAACTGATTGAGCTGAAAAAAAATGTAAATAGTGTCGTGTTCTACACAAATGTTATGAGATTGATGCAGTAAGATCATAAGAAGAATGAATATTAGAAAGTTGATCATGTTAATTAATATAGATAAAGTTAATTAATTAGGCTCATAATAGAAAGAATGAATTATTTTTCTTACCAAATTTGATGACTTATATTGTCCTCTTTATAAATAAGATCATGTAAAACCGTCAAGATTGTGTATAAGTATATTGTTTTCTGAATGTGGGATTACTTTGAAGTAAATTTCTAAATCAAATATGGAAATTCGGTGAATGATCTTAAGTGGTGTAGCTACTAGAATCTCAACGTTCTCACCAATATTCTTTAGAGAAAATCATCTTAAATACATACATAAGTTTCTATAAAAATGTATTTCTTAAAAAATAATTATTTGAATAGGTTATCGAATAGAAAGACTATTTGTTGATGTTTATATTTGTGCCTATTGAAGATATACACATCAATTCACATCTTCATATGTTTACATTTGATTTATGATAGCTAAAATGTCATCATCTAGAGGAGAATTTTACATCCCATCTCTAGATGGAGAAGGGGAAGAATATGTACCTTCATCCCAACAAGTGAATCATTCCAATTCATTCTCTTACATGCAAATGTTGTCCCAATCTTTTGATACACAAGTTGATGCAGCCCATGCTAGTTTTCAAGCACATCCTACTTCATCAAATTATGCTTGATTCCATTTAAGATGAAGCTCAACACAATCTTGCTTTTCAAAAGCTATAGGTATTGTGTTCTTTGATTTAGTACAAACAAAGCACGGAGACACATTATTAGAGCAACTATTTTTACGACATACTACATAGACATAGACATACTATTGTGAAGAAAGAATCAATATTGATTCAAAAAATCACAATAAATTTTTACTCACAATCATACACACACATGCATATACTATTGTGAAGTAAGAATCAATGTTGAGTCAAAGAATCACAATAATTTTTAACTCACAATTTAAAAAAATATATTTCTCTTTATTTTCTAAATCCTAAATGACTAAATATTTTTAACAAGGTCTTATACCTTGTTCTTTGTACGAAATTATAAGTTTGCAAAAAACAAAGTAACTCTGATGAGTTATAATTCTAAGGGCGTTCTTTTATAAAACATTATTCGAACGAATATTTTTTTATCAAAAAGTTTTTCGATCAAAAGCTATTCAATCAAGAAAGTTTTTTATCAGATTAATTCCAAATTTTTGTGCAAAAACTATTCACTCATGTCCAAATAAGTTGACATCGCACCAAATAATTTGATCGAACAATAAGGGTTCAATGTAAAATTTTGTAATTATTCATGAATAATCAAATTGTCAAATAACGAATAATGCAACCTAGATCGACTTTATTGGGCCCATTAATCCCCCAACAAGAGGATCTCATGTTGAGTATATCATAGTAGCAACCAATTACTTAAAAGAGTGGATGGAATCCAAAGCCACTAGAAAAAATGATGCCCACACAATAGCAAAGTTCTTATTTGAAAACATTTTCACTAGGTTTGGATTATCCATGAAGATAGTCAACGATAGAGGTAGGCATTTCATTAATGAAGTCACTGAGTCGCTGATGTATGAGTTCTTAACGATTCATAAAAATTTGGCACCCTATCAACCACAAGCTAATGGACAAGCTGAAAGTTCAAATAAGGTATTATGCACAATCCTCACCAAGGTAATCAACAACACAAGATTTGACTGGGATAAACAATTGCACCATGCAATTTCAGCATTCCTAGCAACCTATAAGAAAGCTATAGGAACCACACCTTTTAATCTAGTTTATGGGAAAAATGCAATCTTTCCAATTTATATTTTGATTCATAATCTTTGATTAGCTGAGAAATATGAATGGACAAGACATGAGTTGTCCAACCAATTGGATCAAATTGAGAAATTGCATGAATCTAGATTACAACTTGTAGCAGGCAATTATGCTACTAAGGGAAGACAAAAAGCCTAGTATGATGCCTGCATCAAAGATAAAGGTATGAGAGTTGAAGATCTAGTGTTAGTTTACACTTTGAAACAACATGCAAAGAAACTACAACAAAGAGGATATGGTCCTTTGATTATAAATTAAATTTACTCTAATGGACCTATTAGTATGGCATGTAAAAAAAGGGAAGTAGCATTAGAACCACACCAACCAACATTGAAGAAAGATACAAAGAGAGCTACAAAAACATATAGAATATGGAGACCAAAGACAACTCAAACAAAACAATAGCTAGAGAAGCAATGTCATGATTGTACTCATGCTGAGTTGAATGCACCTAGAGTATGCACAATGGTGCCACACTATAAGGCTTCACATTATTGGCACATGAGTTCTTTAAACTATTTATTGGTGCACATTTCCTTCAAAGGAAATAGTTCTTCACTTGTACTCTACTAGTAGAACTTTGACTAACCACAACAAACCCTTCGCTTCAGCTATCACTAACCTATTTGTGAATTTACTACTGCAAAAAATAAAAAACAAATGTGTTTGTATGTGTGTATGTGTGTGTATATATATATATATATATATATATATATATATATATATATATATATATATATATATATATATATATATATATATATATATATATATATATATATATATATATATATATATATATATATATATATACATATATATATATATAGGTATCAGTAATGAAAAGGCATGGATTCAACTTAGGCAAGAGGCGACTCACTCAAAGGGTGGAATGCAAATGCACAAGCATGATGGAACATTAATGTTTTCAAATTCTCTCATTTTGATCAAATCATTCGTTTAAGTGCAAATGGCTTCTGAGGACATTGAGGAAACACTACAAATGGAAATATAAGAATTTCCATTGGAATGCATAGTTAAGGCACATGTTCACTGGTTCACGGATGATCAGCCAGCTAGTGATCATCTTTTCTAAATTATAGTATGCATTATGGATCGTGAACATCTATTCCCAGTGATGAGTCAAGACTTCCATATTCTACATGATATGCCCAGACCCATTGAAACATGGATTAAAGCTAGAATAGAAGGTTATCTGAAGCTTCCAATTTACAAGCCCAACTTTGAAAGGTGTACCCAAGTTATAAATACTCTACATTTAGCAACAGATAAACCATAAGTCCTAGAAGCAAAAATTATGGACTTGCAAGGCAATTTGAGAACCATCCAATTTACATATGAACTTATCAAGGATGCTTTTGGATGGGTAAAAGACAGCATTGTGGAGTTAAAGGATGAAAGCCACAAAGCAAAAAAGAAAAATTTTATGGATATCAATAGATTAGACATAGAGGAGGAAGTGTGACTCATGCACCAACATTTTTGCTTTCCAAATATGCAAAAATATATAACTCCACAAAAAATAGTTGTTCAATTATTATCTCATGTTGTGAAGCAAAGTGGAAATCAAATCAACTTGACCCCTTATGTATAAGAAAGGCTATTTGAAGCTAAGAAGCAATGGGGCATAAAGAAGTTCATGAATGGTAGCATGGCTTTGACAATTCTGTTTTATCATGCTTTGGAAATTCGAGAGTATCTATGAGAAATGCCATGTACATTAGGAATGGAAAAATATATGAAATCAGATACTATCCCTAAGAAAAAGAGTCTTTATTTCGAGCAATGAGGTAGGCACAAGATCAATGCCTAGGATGAGAGGGTCAAAGTGGGATAGGGATGCTTATGAAGTATTGACAAATCCATCAACAAAAAGAATCCATATAGTACCAACATCAAGTCTCACTCAATCCCCACCTATTATAAAAGCAGAGTTAGGACAAGCCCTCCAAGATGTTGAGAGTTCCATGCTCCTCCCTTTTGTCCAAAGCTAGAATCATTCTCAAGCAAGTTTGTTTATCCCACATGCAAGGAGAATTGTCCCCAACTCCATATAAGGAGAGCACCTTGCTTCACTCCCCACAAGCTCATTCACTCTAGCTCATTGCCAAGAGTGTGTTTCTCTCCCCATGGAGTCTTCATGCTCATAGAGCATTGTATGTAAATCATTTTCATTTTAATTCATTCATCATGTTTTGTTATCTTTTGTTTCTTCCTCCATAGCTTGTTAGATGTGTGCATGTCAGTAGAGTAGGAGTAGTGCTTTGTTATTTCAACATGGTATCAGAGCATTCACAACATAGAGTGTTGTATAGGGAGTAGCTCCACATATGCTTTGTTGAAGGATACAAGATGCACACTAAGAGGATAAATTTTGATATCTCTTGAGCTTAAAGCATGCACAACTACATTCTTTAATGCAACAACAAATCCATTGCAATAGTATGTAGCAACAATGCTCTAGGATATGTGCTCTTAGTGGTAAAGCACTTGCAAGTGAGGTCCTCCTTATATGGAGTTGAGGGAAAATCTCCTTGCATGTGAGATAAATGAACTCGTTGGAGAATGATTCTAGCTTTGGAAAAAAGGGTGGAGCATGGAACTCTCAACACCCCCCCTCCATGTGATGACCCTTCTATTTTTAATATGTGAAATAAGTGACCATGATAGATCTTCTTGAGGCAAGAAGAGTGAACAAAATTTCAATTGGAGAAAGAGAAAATGGGAGCTTCGCTGCACAGTGAGCTGCCCAAGGTTGATGGGGCCTGCTCTTCAAAGGGCAGAACTCTGAGGGGCTATACTGTTCTTATCTCAATAGTTTGGTTTCATATTTTTGCACACGGAAAGATTATTAAGAGGAATTGTGTCAGACAAAGCATGAAGAGCATTGCATAGTTCAAATAGGAATTCATCCACACCATGCACGTTCATTGCTGCATTCATTCATTAGCTCTTTATACTTGTGTTGCTTCATCTTCCCAAATATCCTTCATTGGTTTGTTGAATGTGCATGCTTCGCGCTGTTGTAGCTATTAAAATCCCTTTTGATATCTAGGTGCAAGAGGCTATGGACAAGGGAGAGCTCTTGCATTTTTCTACACACACGTGCAGTAACTCAACACACCTATTTCTCAATTATGCTCCTACAAAGAAGGAATCATCATGGAAATCTGATGCAGCAACTTTTTTTTTCAGTGGGAAAGCTAGATCACAACATATAGTAATGATTGGAACCTTTGTTGATAGTCAGTCATACATTACGAAGCAAGTCACCTTGCTTAACAGGATGCTTAAGAGCATGCCTGCATTGCAGAAGGTAACTTATGAAAGAAAAAGCATGGGTTCATGGAAGAGAGATATGTGCACGACAAACTCTTAGCCTAAGAATATCGGAGAGAGAGAGAAACTAGAACAATCCTGAAGTAAAAACAAAGCAAAAATGTAATGCACCTTTTTGTATCAAAGAGAGAGAGAGAGAGAATCATGTTCTTCTACCACTTAATCTAGGTGCATGTGAGCACCTTCACCACCTTTGATAGAGTGGGCAGGTATGCAGTATTGTTGTGTCTTAATGATAGGTGCATACTCAGACTCTTCCTAGATCAACTCATGCTCAAACTATACCTAGAGCAAGAGAAAATAGGATGCTACACTGATTGAAAGAGAATTGAAGACAAAAAAAAGAACACACACAACAATGAATTCTGGAGATCGATGGAGGTTATGCTATGTTATCACTGATGCCATAAGTGCAATGGAAGCATGGTGGGCCCATAACCCACCACCATGGATCCCATATTTCCATGGAATAAAAAACCACATGGATGACATATGTCCATGAAAACCAAGGGATGCCATATGTCCCACACTTGGATGCCATATGTCCAAGCTATGTCTAAGGATCTTATATGTCCTTAGATCTAAAAACTCAATGGACTAAATGATCCCATATGTCACTTCCCTCGCCATTATTGTACATGGTTTGGCTAAAAATGCCAATTTATGGTTTGGAGTTTTTGGCAATGTCAAGGCAAATTTGAGTGAATTTTTGAGTCATTGGTGCTTTTGAGAGGCTCCTTAGCTCATGTTTGGACAAAACATGTCTACGAGTTTTAACCCCCCTAAAGCCTGAACGTCCATAACTTTTTCATACGGAATCTGTTTTTTGAGCTTTAGAGCTCGTTGGAAAGCTTGTTTCAAATCTTGTGTGGGCCCAAATCTTTTTCTTAAGAATAATGTGTTAAAATTTAGATAGTATAGATTGAAGTTGACCCTTCTATGGGATCAAGAAAGCAAGGGGATACTTAAGAATATTGCCAAAGGAAAAGGGACTTTTAAAGGTGTATACATGCAAGTGCCTGATCATCAAAGTCAAGGTCTAAACTTTAGATTTTTGCAAGACTATTGAGAGAAATCCAAAGGCATTCAAGGCAAGGCAAACAGTGAAGCAAGCAAGGCTTGAGAAGCACAACTTCTTGAGCACTAGAGCGATCAACGAAGTTGACTCCAGGTTGGAAGAACACTCAACCCCCTCAATCAATTGTTAGCTTAGGCTAAGCGCACCTAGCATTGTTGATTGAAATAGGATTGTGATAGGAACGATCCAGTTGCAAGTGCATTAATATCTCAAGTCCAAGAGTAAGATAAGAGACTTCGATATGAAAACCCTAAAGAAAAGAACTTAATTTTGACGGAATGAGAACTTAAAAATACAACAAAAAGTTGATTCCTGACATGTATAAAAAAACAAGACAAGAGTTTAAAAGAAATAAAAACAAAACAAGTAACTGAGAACAAGGAGGTATTGATGGCATGAACATGTATTGAGTGGTCGAGGAAGACAAATTAATGAACTTTAGGTCAAGAAAGCACATAGGTAAGTTAGATCAACAAAGACTTAGATCAACGAAAGCAAGTGTGGTGACTACTGCACATTCGTGGGGACAACAATTGAATAGCTACCCATACGAGTTGAGCCCAGTGACTAGTGAGTCAAAAATGGCTTATAGCATGGAGAGACCGGAAGGAGGGTTAAACATAGCTTATCAAAAAGACCTGAAGAACCTTACCGGACCCAATTAGAATGCATCCAAACCAACCGCTTAGGTGCTCACATCTATGAGGATGGTTTGAGAAGATCCATGGTTCAATTGCACAACCCTGACCAACCCATTGGATTGGAATGTCTAGTGGTGAAATTCGAGAGAGACGCATACCTAGATAAAGAAGGAACAATGTATATCATAACGAATCAACCTAATATCACTAATGAATTTGGTGTAGTGATTCTCGAGACGGAAATAGGAACCCAAGGAAAAGAACCATTAGGAGACGAACCTAGGACACCTAGAGGGATCACTATTTATGAATTCAAGGACTGTGATACACCTGGAAAGGTAGTATACTTGGACAACACTTTAGAGCGGATGCTTGTGGTGTCAGATCATGCGAGACATGCCTATACAAGGAGTGTTAAGTTGGTATTCTCCCATCACAAGCAAATGTAAACGCTAGTCATCAAGGCATTGGGACATCCTTAGCTCATGGTTCCCAAAGAGAGAAGAACAAAGAGAAGCCAGATGTGAGTTTCACTCATCCCATAGGGAGAGATAGACCAACCATGGACACTAATAGAGTGGAAAGATCGAGAGAACCAAGAATACCAGGTGGTAGAGATGACTTTCCTCTACCTAGACCACGTGAACATCCAAGAATATTGAGACCTACCCATTTAGTAAAGTCGATGAAAAATTACTTTCATGGGACAGGAGATCCCTATGACCATGTTGTGGAGTTTAAGCAAGTGTTGTGAGTGAAGCAAGTAGAAGACATGTTCACATAGTACAATGCATTTGGACTCATGTTGAAGAACACATCTTTAACTTGGTTCCAACCATTACTGCAAAGGCAATTTAGGGATATTCATCATTTGTTGGAATCATTCATTTCTGAATTCTCTAAAAGTGGAATTAGACATAACACTTCCTCATTGATCCACAGCTTCAAACAAACCCCCCAGGAAATAATTAGACTTACAGGACAAAGGTTTAGATAGTATATTGAGAGATTCCTGATGGCATAATTGTCATCACAAGTGAAGCAAGTGTCTTTGTTTTTAGATGGCCTCTTGAGCTCAAAACTACGCTTCTATGTATATTTGAAGGAACCCGAAACTTTAGAGCAATGTGTATGGATTTGTATAGACATTGAGGATAAGTTAGGAGATGAATTGGAACTTTCAAATGTCTATAAAGACGCAAATAGCTCATCTCAATTGTCCTCAACACTTTCTAACTAGATTGAAGACCTAGCAAAAAAAGTGGCCCAGAAACAAGGAGTTTCTAGCAAACAGATGCCCAGGTTAACACCCATAAAATGATGTTATACCTACGATGGTGATCACATGGCAAATGTGTGTCCCAATGTAACACAACCATTAGCCAACCCTAGTGGCGAATACTACACAATTGAGAGATGGTACACTAATCACATAACACAGGATTGCCCGTGCAATAAACAAGTAGTTCAATAGAACTACCCCAAAGCATAACCTCAACCACGTGGGTACCAAGTTCAATACAATGCGCAGCCCTATTACTACAGGCCCCCACAGAACTACCCTTATCAGACTCAACAGAGAGACCACAACCCATTTTAGCTCAGCAGCCATCTCCTCTAGCTAATGTAATTCTAGTCAAATATGCTACTGTAGAAGAGAACTTCATTAGGGCTTTAGTGCCTTCTTTGTTGGAACATCAAGCTTACACTATGCTTGAGGTGGATTTGATCTACATCAAAGGCTATCGCGTCGAAAGAATATCCGTTGGAGAGTTCTTTTTCATATGCTCATTTATTGTATTTTTTTGAGAGATTTTTGATGGTTCATTTACCATTGTAAAAGCCTTGAGCTATACACATGTAAAGGTAGAAAGATAGAGCCCAAATCCCACGAATTTGTGGTGGTTGAAGTTGCATTCAATCAAGCAAATCAAATCACCTAAAAGTAGATCAAACTAGATCTTCACTTTTCCTAGATTGTAGGAAAGTGAATTGATTCCCTCCAACAACCATTCCCACCTCCATTTGAATTCAAATTCAACTTGTAAAAGTCGTGGAACACTCCTAGAGTCTATATAAAGACTTGAAATCACTTGTACATTACATGGAAGCAATATACATACACTTGTGACCATCATTGTCTTGCTCCTTCAATTCTCTACATCATCTTCTTTGCCAATAGTAATCTTGCAGAGGCTGCTGCTCTCTCTCTAGAGCTTCAAATTGAGTGAAAGATGACTCATTGGAAAGATATAAATGTCTAGTTTATGCCTGTAAATTTTCAAAGCATTTAGTTCAATAGATTGGGAGAAATCGTAGTTTTTCTGTCTGGGGTCAATCTCTGCATATTCCTAAAAAATAGGAAGTACCACCGGTGAATGTCACATTTATTCCTATAGAATATTTTGCTTATTCCTTATAATTTTGTGCATTACATACACTAAACCCTATGTGTATCACTCCCATAAAAGGATTTTTTCTAATTGTAATCACGCTGGTCGCTATGGGCATTTGAAGTTTGTTGTCTCTTCCATAGATAGTAAGTTTTTGAGCTAGTCGACCCGCGAACCTATCTGTTTTGTATCAACTCATTCTCCTTGATGCTCCATAGTACATAGTGTGTTTCTTTGCACTTATAGCATGCCTATAAGGTCTATTTGAGTCTCCATAAGCTCAATGGCTGGTCTTGTGCCGGTTGGCTTGACCAAACTTCCTCGCTTCGAAACGCACTTTTCTACCTTCTACAAGCTTCTCCAAGTTCTTTCAGTGGTATTAGAGCTAGATCAAGATGGATGACAGCTTTCCTTCAATGATCGAGAAGCTTCATCGACGCAACTATGCGGCTTGGCAAATCAGAATGGAGGCCTATTTGCAAGGTAGAAATCTTTATGGAATTGTAGCAGGTGATGAAGCTATGCTCCAAAGGAGGACCAGAGGAGACAAATAAGCTCACACTTTGGTGCGCAAGGGATGCTCAAGCAAGGTCGTAAATACTAAACTCTATCTCTGACTTTCTATTACCACATATTAGAGGATGCAAGACATCTCAAGGGACTTGGGATGCCCTCGAGACTTTCTTTTCTGCTAGTACCAAAGCAAGAAAGAATCATCTTTGGAACGAGTTCAACCAAATGAAGAAGATGCCTAAACAAACCATCACAGAGTTTGTTACCAAGGTCAAAGAGGTTGCGGATCAGTTAGCATCGATTGGAGAGCTAATTGAAGAAGAGGTCATCATGAGGCAAATTCTCAACGGCATTCGAAGTGATAAGCAATGGCAATCCTTCACGACGGCTTATGATCTCATCATGGATGTGCAAACTCCAGACTTCAACATCTTTCTTGGACAACTCTTCAATCAAGAAGCCAACAATAGCATAAAGGAAGGTAACTCCTATCATGGTAATTCAACTAGTGCTCTATATGCAGATAATAAGGATAAGAAGCAGAAAGGCAAGAAGAAGGAAGAAGATAAAGAAGAGACTTCTCAAGCCAACTTCGCAAGCAAGAGTAAGTGGAAAGGGAAGAAGAAAGGACCAAAGCAAGACAAATCCAAAGGTCAGAATGTTCAACCTTGTGCCATATGCGATAAGACCAACCACACCACTCAGAATTATTGGTTCAATGGGAAGACCCAGAAAGGAAGTGGAAGAGGTGGATATGGCAGCAATAGAGGCAAAGGTGGACACAACTTCAACAATAACAATAGAAGCTATAATAGAAGGGACTACACCAATTATTCAGAAGATCAACCACATGAAGACTCATTGCTTCTTATGAATCTAAGCCACAAAGAAGGTAAAGAAGATGATCATTTGTTCTACATAGATTCAAGATGTTCGAATCATGTTGCAGGCAACATTGCTCTTCTATCTGACTTGGAAAGTCCAAAGCATAGACATGAAGTGCAAACAAGGGATGACATGAAGCACAATGTGGAGAAGATTGGTAATGTCAAAGCTTCCAATGGCAGGACAAACATTTTGAGTAAGGTTCTCTATGTACCCACTATCACTAAAAACCTAATAAGTGTAGGCCAAATAGTTGAAAAAGGCTTGCAAGTTAGGTTCACCCAACATGGAGCTTTTGTGGAAGATCCATGTCAAGGCTTCAAGAAGATAGCCAGAGGTGAGAAGCATGGTAGGCTCTTTACTTTTGAACTAGGAGAAACCAGGAACATAGCTCTATTCAACTTTGGGTCTCAAACCCTAAGTGAGCTTGAAGTGTGGCATAAGAGACTTGCTCATGTGAATGAAAGAACCTGCAGGGATCAAAGTGTTCTAGGACTGCCGAACATATCAAAGCAACACATGATCAATAGGTGTGATGCATGTCAGATTGGGAAGGCACAAAGACAACCATTCAACCACAGAGGCTACATCCACAACAACTTATTGGACTTAGTACATACAGATGTATGGGGACCAAGTCAAGAACCTTCATTGGCAGGACCAAGGTATTATGTCTCATTTATTGACGATGATAGTAGATGGACTGTTCTATACTTTATCAAGAGTAAGAATGAAGTGTTTGATTGCTTCAAGAAGTATCTTGCACATGTGGAGAATCATACAGGTAGATCACTAAAGATGCTCAGATCTGATGGAGGGGGAGAATACTTCTCCAAAGAGTTTGATGAGTTCTTGCAGGACAAAGGTATCAAAAGGGAAGTGACTACTAGGTACTCTTCTCAACTAAATGGAATTGCAGAGAGGAGAAACAAGACATTGGTTGGATCAGCCCGAACAATGCTTGAAGAGAAGAAGTTGCCACATTATCTATGGGCAGAAGCTATTTCAACTGCTGTGTACCTTGTCAATAGACTACCATCCAAATCACTTCAAGGTATGACTCCTTATGAAGCATGGCATGGAAGAAAACCTAGTCTTGGACATTGCAAGGTTTTTGGTTGTTTAGCTTATGTTCATGTACCATCACAAATAAGAGGTAAGCTAGATGAAAGGGCAACAAAGGCAGTGTTTATTGGATATGATTCAAATCAGATGGGTTACAGGTTCTTCAATCCTTCAACCAAGCAATTTACTACAAGTAGAGATGTGTTTGAAGAACACAGGTCTTGGTATGATGAAGACAAACAAAAGGTAACACTACCATATGATCTTGATTCTGAATCTCATCAATTAGGAAGAAGCATGATACACAGGTTCGGCTAGCGGAGGATTTGAAGACTCCCTCATTTAGGGTTTTAACAAACTAGTCAAGTCAATGGGGATTGTCGGGTCACTCATTTTTTGAAGAGGAAACCTCTACCTCAATTTGACCCTCGATGAATCCGTCTGATGTCTAAACCAGGCTAATACATTTGTGTGCCCATCAAAGCCCAGTCCTCCCAACATCCATAAGAAGCACGCTTAATCTCTGAACCCCCACTAGAATCACCTCCAACAAGAGCTATAATCATCATCGACTCCCCACCACAACCAGCACCCTCCATGCAGGAAACCACCATCAAAATCACCTCCACTTCCATTGAAACTCTTCCTTCTCCTGTACATCCAACTTCCCCTATAGATCCCAGCTCACCTCCAATATCCTCATTCATAGTAAGTGCTGCAGCAGAAGCCATAGCACCTCTAGTACCCGAAACCTTTACCCCTATTACATCAACCCTCATTACCTCCATTCTAATTATCCTATCTGTTCCTTCATTTTCCCTTCCTTCATGACCTCTTTTCCCCTTCCCTCAACCGATGACCTTCTCACCTGTATCCCCTCCCTATCCAACTACATCATTTCTCCCTTCTATTATACATCAAGCCATCTGCAAAACTCAACAGGTCATATATTCCTCCTCCTTTGAAAATCTTGTGTTCACATCCACTAACACACCCACAATCACACCACTATTCATGGTTAGTACACTCGATGCCACATCCAGTGACATGGATATTTCGCCACCTACAGCACCACCACTCACATCCACCATTTCACCACCACATCTCAGCACATCATAATTTTCTACGATCACTACTGCATTCACCTTCCCATTCCCCTTCCCCCTACATCAACAATCACACTAGCATCATCTTCACACACCACACCATTGTTATTATCACCCACTATCGACACCACATTTCATCAAATGTTTGCATGCATGACTCAAGTCAAAGATGAATTTTCATCTCTTGGAAGCAATTACCAGGCCCTACAACAGACTACCACACATCTGCAGGTGCAATTAAATTCTTTGACCATTGAGAATGCTTCTCTGAATGCACACAATCAGGAACTATGTGAGGCTTACCACTCCTTGGAGTTGGAATCCAAAAAAAAAGACTAAAGAAGCCTTCACCGATGTTGAGAATCTCCTACATGCTCATGTCAGAATGTCGAGAATCTCCTACATGTCGGAATGCCATAGGCTAACATGAAATATGGGACTTTTATGAAGACACCTCATAGCCACCAAAGAAGAGAACCAAAGGCTACAAGAGCATAATCATGAGAACTTCGAAGTTGCGATGAATCGACCTGATGAACCATTAAGTCCTAGCAGATTCAAAGCGGTCCCCTCTGAGACCATGCAAGTCCTATTGGACGATCACGCAGGACTATTTGATGATTATGATGGGATCAACGAAGAATATTAGAAGCTCCATATCAATTGCAAATCCTTACTACTACAAAACTTGCACAGCCACAAAGTGTCCTAGAAGTCACAACCCCAGAAATCCTAGACGAACTTACTACCTTACGAGCATGTTTACTCGATCTTCAGGCTCAGCTGGTAGCTCACTCAAAACCCCCCCAGGCTAGATTCCCTACCGAAGATTCTTGCTGATGAAGAGATAATCTGAATCCCGGTGGAGGACACATATGAAGAAGCACATGAACCACAACCAGTACCAAGGGGACATGTCATGGTAGAAGGGTAGGACACATTTGAACTTCCTATTCACATGTGGCTCAAATCAGTTGAAGAGCTAGGTAAGACTCACTTTGCATGCCTAGAAGCCCAACTACATGCTATGGCCCTAATCAAGGAACGAATTTTACAATCACCTATTTTGCTCAGTTGGCATCTCGACGGTATATCTCCATCAATGAGATTTAGTACAAACCCTACTTCCTATACATGGCAGAATACCAATTAGCTATTGAAAAGGAAATCGGGAAGAAATTGACTCATGCCACACAGTTTGAGCCCGAAGACCTACCCCCTAAAGCGAAGAAAGGAAAAATATTTCAATCAAACTAGCACAAGGAACTTCTTTAGGAATACCCTGAAATGATGCATACCTAAACCAAAGCATCATTGCACCTAAAGTACAATCCATGTTGGGGTCTGATACCACGATGTCGTTCCTGGATGGAACTTGCGATTAAAGATCAAAATAATAAGCAGTATCAGGATTCGCTGAACTATCCCTATCTAGCACCACACATGGCCCTCCAATTGTTGGATACATGATGGCAACCATCCACCACTGGCTCCCCCAACTACACTACATGGACAATATCATCGCACATATGACCATTAAAATCTTTTATATAATGCAAATAGTTTTTAAGATCTTTCACCACATCAAAGCACCACATGTCAATACCCCGAGCTTTGAGCATGGCAACCAAGACCTCGCATATGATATGAGCACCACGTCATCGCTCCAGGTTTTTTATGCATGGCACTACCGCATCAAGTATTTACCTGCATGTCACAAGATGACTTTTGAAGAAGTCTTCACGACAAGATTCTCAAAATACCATTCCAAAGTCTTCATCAGTCGGCCTACCCATTCCCTTCAGTTGTTTGCTTGCGAGCAACTTGTATATTCGACATACTACCAGCTTCTTCCTCCCGACGAACCTCAGGCTATAGACTGGGAAAAATTAAAATTTGATCTCACATGGGGAATTCGCATAACTGAGCACACCCTCGCATAGGACCTCTTGCAAAACTACATTATGCAAACCCCACAACAAGGATCTATGAGGGATGACAAATGCGAGAGGGAGAAGGGTGTTGGCAGTAGCCAAAGGCATCGACGCAGAGGAAGTATGTAGAGGTGGTCTAGAAAGAGTTGTGGGGGCCAGACATTCATTTTTTTCAAAGAAATATACTTGACATTACTTTTTCAAAACTCCAAATAGTGATTTTCATCACTTTTGTAATATATGTATCATAAAACACCCAATTTTGTATTTACTAGCTCCATTTTGTGCAAGCTGAGGAGTCCTTGAGCTTGAGGAGCTTAGATAGAACCATCATACCAATTTTGGTTATTTTTTAATCTCGTTTAGACCTCCAAATGACCTCGAGAACCTATTTTTTAACTATGTCAGATGTTAGATGTGAAAATGGTCAAAACTAGTCTAGAATCTATAAAAAGAGCTCAAGATCTCATTTTTTAGGTTAGCTTGTGTGAGTTGCGGAGAGATTAGAGCTAGATTGATCTTGTAATAGTGTTATTGAGCAATAGAGTCTACTTTCTACTTTCCATTGTGTCTCACTTGTCTCTTCCTTGTGTGTGCGGATGTGTGTGTGCACTTTCATGCTTCTCACCTTCACTTTCACTACTTCATGCATTCATGATCTTCATATCACTCCTATCTCTTTTGTAGGTGGACATTAAGGAGGTGGATCTTCTTAACGTGGTACTTACCATTGTGCTAGAGCAACACATAGGCAATGGGAAGATCCATATTACCTTCACCAGTAGGTTGTGCTAACACACATCCAATAGAGTAATTTGATGCATCCTTGTGAACATGGAATGGCTTGTGCCAATCTAGAGTGGTCAAGATTGAGCTCATTGAAAGAGTTCTTGCATTGGTTCCTCCACTCAAAGTTAGTCAAAAGGGTGTACAGAGGCTTTGCAATGATATCATACATGTGAATGAAATGTCGGTAATAACTACAATGCCCCATGAAAGCTTGTACCTCCTTGACATTCTTGTTGGTGCATTTTGCCCAAGCCTACATGCTTGATATATTTGATATCATCCTCATTTGTAAGTCACATGAGTAGTCATGTGAACACCTCTTGTAAAAGAGTTCATTTTTATCTCTTGTAATTGAAAAAAAGAAAAAGGAAAAGGATGGCTTACCTCATGCATGATGTAAAAGCAATTTCGTGGCTCTAACTACCAAAACCCACGACTTTTTGAGCTGAGGGAATATCTCCTAACTTTGGGGATCAGTTTTAGGTGGAGCCATTCGAATTCGAATTCAAAACTCCCTCCAAGAATAGCTATAAAAGGAGCAAGAAGGAAGAGGCGATTAGCAAGCCTTGTACGTGACCACTTGATGTCATTTTGTAGAGATTGAAGAGCTTACTCCACAGCTCTATCATTCTACTCCCATTGTGCAAAGATTCATTGCCAATGTGGTTGTAATCATATATGAATTTATACATTTATCATCATTCACTTCTCTGTTTTGTTCTCTGCTATACTCACTCAGAGCAGTACCTTCAGAAGGTCATATCTCAAGTTCTACTGAACCTTTTTCAGTGATTTAATGTGCGTTGGATAGCTCTTACTGTCTAGTTTCTTCATATCAATTTTCAAGGTCATTGGATTTAAAATTTTGGATTTCTACTCAACCTTTTTCAGTGATTTAATGTGCGTTGGATAGCTCTTACTGTCTTGTTTCTTCATATCAATTTTCAAGGTCATTGGATTTATAGTTTTGGAGATATTTGCATTTTACTGCTCACTGGTCTATCTCTGCAAAGCCCCGAGAATGGTGGGCATGTTCCAGAAATTGATAAATCTTGTTCTCAGTGCTCAGTCCATCGTTTGAAGTGTTTTAACTTGGATTGGGAAGCTTGCTAAGTCTATTTGCTATGCCCAAAAGGAATTTTTCTAATTCCTACTAGGTTGAGAGCACTGTTCATTTTTTCTAGCAGGTGTATGTCCAAAAATAGCAAGTTTTGGGAGCTAGTCATTTCGCAACTTGTCTGTCTTGACTTAAACTTTTGGGATACATGTTCCAAAGTACTTGGCTGATATTTTGGTGGATTTAGGAAGCTTAAAGGGTCTTCTAATCAACTCTGAAGTCTCAGTTGGCTGGTGTGAAGCTGGTTGTAGCAGCACCTACTCATCTTTGGATTGCATCCACCATCTCTCTTCACAATTCTTTGGCCTAGGTAGCTCTACAATAGCTCTCACTTTCTCTTCATCTGTGGATATGCCATTCTTTGACACTACGTGGCCTAGAATCTTGCCTTGCCTGACCATAAAAACACACTTTTCTAGGTTCAGGAAGATCTGATATTCCCTACATTTGTCAAATGGTTGTCTGAGTTTAGGCATATATGTTTGTCTAATGTTGGAATGAGTGCAGAGATCATCAACATAGACTTCCAGGTTTTTCCTCAAGAACTCTTTGAACACATGGCACATCAGCCTCTGAAAAGTAGTTGGCGCATTGGTGAGCCCAAATGGCATTACCCAAAATCCAAATATGCCCCACTCTGTGGCAAAAGCCATCTTATGCTGATCTTCCGGAGCAATGGCCACTTGATTGTAGCCAGAGAAGCCATCAAGGAAGTTGTACACTTCCTTGCATGCCACTCTTTCTAATAGATGCTCAGTGATAGGAAGCAAATAGCTATCTCTAATAGTGGTTGCATTAACTTTCTTCAAGTTAATGCATACACATAACTTTTCATTCTTTTTGGGCACCACTATTATGGGGGATACCCATTCAGTGTGCTCAATTTCATAGATATACAGCTTCTAAACGATCTATCTCTTCCTTCATCTTGGCAGCGTAATTATCATTATATGTGTATGGCTTCTGTTTAGAGGGTTTGGCTTTTGAGGTCTTGGGTATCGTATGTGACCATATGTCAGCGTCTACTCCTTTTAAGTCCTTTTAACTCTAAGCAAACACATCTTTGTATTCTCTTAACAAGGCTATCAACTCTTGTTCTTCATGATCTGTCAAATGATGTCCTATGTATGTGCATTGTTCTTCACCTTCCTCTATGGTCACAATAACTTCCTTTGTTGTTTCTTTGTTATCATAAGCCTCTCCTATCTATGCCTCTCATTTAGGCATTCTGATCATGACTCTCCTATCTTCTATCTCATACTTCTTGAAATTTTCAGGGACCTCAAACAAAGATTCCTCCTCATCTGGTGAGGCTTTTCTCTTCCTCCTCTTCTTGACTTCTTATTCTAATGCAAAAAAAGGGTCCATAATGATTGACTCTAGATCTAAGTCACTTGCTTCCTTAAGTACATCAGTGCTCGGCTCACATTCTTCAAGAACTGAATCACACATAAGTGGTTCTATAGTGAAAACTGAAATGTCATAGCCATGTTCATCACAATGTGGTGTCCATTGCTCCTCATTGATGGCTACATCCATTGTGGCTATAATTTGAGCCCAACCATGAGGTTCAAACTCCTCGTCTAGAAATACGATGGGTGCATAGGTTAGGTCTCTAATTGATCTAT
This sequence comes from Ceratopteris richardii, assembly GCA_020310875.1. NCBI lineage: Eukaryota > Viridiplantae > Streptophyta > Polypodiopsida > Polypodiales > Pteridaceae > Ceratopteris > Ceratopteris richardii. Next base: position 167,580,051 of record CM035411.1, on the reverse strand, counting down.
GAGTTTTGTTTGGACCTACCTCTCTAGCTTGTTCTCTTTTCTCTTCTGCTTCTGCAACTTTACACATCCATAGGTGGGTGTCTTCATGCATCCATGAGGATCTTGATCCTATGGAATGCACCGATTCTGTATCGTATGTGGCTCTATGGATGGAATTCCATTATATTGGGGGCATGTCTTTGTGAGAGTAATCATTGAGATTGACTTTGGTTGTCACACCTAAGTGTTGCAAATACAATGAATTGGTTCCCCAATCCTATAATACTTGCAACTCTCTCATGAATGGTCTTCCCAAAATCATCTCATAGGCCTAGTTCTTGCTAAAGTCATATATGGCAAAAGTATGCTCAAACTCTACACCACAATTAGTGAGAGTTATCCCTTCTAAGAGTCCTAAAGGTCTCTCTATGTGACCATCAGCCATTTGTGGTTTCATTCTCAACTCTAGGGTAACACTTTTCATGATCTATTACATTTGTCCCTTCTTGGATTCTGGCTTGATATGCTTTAAGCATCATGTCTAGGTCTTTGGGAGTGGGATCTGCAAGGATTGATCCTACTCTAGGTGGTGGATTAGAAGATGGTGGATTGGAGGGTGATGGGGATGGTGGTGGTGGTGGTAGAGATGTGTGAGAGTGTGTTTGAGAGGTGAGTTCAACTATCTTGGCTTTAGTTTCTTGTAAGCTTTCCTCCAACTCTCTCATCTTCTTAGAACATTGTCTTTTCATTCTCTCTCGACTATCCTTCCAAGATCTTGTCCTTTTCTTTGTTAGGCTCTCAGTCTCATTAACTTCTGAGCTCTTTTCTTGGCCTAAGCCTTGGTTTTGCTCTAACACCTGAGCTCTAGTAACTACCTACACTAGGGCAGTGGAAGTTACACTTCCAATGGAATCTACAAGTAACCCAATCACATTGATAGGAGTGATCTTTGGTCCATTGTTTGGGTTCTTAGGAAAATCCCATAAGAGGTGCTCTTTTCCACAATCTTGACAAAAACCTTGAATTGTCACTGATTGGGGCTGCATTGGTGCAGGTATGGCGCAATCACAAATAAGTGATCACCTTGGCATCTGTAGCATGGTCCTCTAGGTGCTTGGGGCCTTATCTATCTTGGTTGAGGCCTACTATTAGGATGTGCATACATGACATTAGCATGTTCGAGCTCCCCACTAGATTCACTAGGGTCTTCGTAATAGTGTGTTTCATTATGCTCAGATGACTGGATATAGTAAGCATGTGGACTATCCATATGATTCAATTCAAAACTATGATCATTTGGGTCACTTTCTGAGAGCAATAGTGATACTGGCACTAAGCTCTATTCAGATTTTCCTCAGTGGCTACATACTTCACTGGGATCACATTGGTCGGATTTGGAGGTTGGTGAGCTAACACAGGCTGAGGCCTTTGTTGAGCTTGATAGTGTGGCTGATAGGGTTGCTAGGGCCTACCATATTGCTATGGCTACTGGTTCTAGTATCTCCCTTGTTGTGGATATGGATGTGGATAATTTTGTATAACCGATTCCTTGTTATAAGGGCAGTCTTGTGTGGTGTGGTTAGTGTACCTCCTTTCTATGGTGCAGTATTGATTGTTTAGGTTCACTTGGGGTTGAGCCATATATGGACACACATTAGCCATGTGGTCTCCTCCACAGGTGTAGAATCTTTTCATTAGGGCAAATCTAGGTATCTGTTTGCTAGAGACTCCTAATTTTTGAGCTACCTTCTCTACAAGTTTCTCAATAGATGTGGATTATTTGGAAGTGATGCTAGTGGAGCTATTTGAATCTTTATAGATCTTTGAAAGCTCTAATTCCTCTCCTAGGTTATCCTCAATATCTATGCACATGCGTACACACTCTTCTATGGATCTAGGGTCCTTTAAGTACACATAAGATCTCAGCTTTGTACTTAATAATCCATCTAAGAATAAAGCCACTTGTTTGGCTGGAGTGGGTAGCTCTGGCACTTGGCATCTCTCTAGGTATTATCTGAACCTTCTTCCTGCAAGTCTAACCATTTCTTGAGGTGTTTTTTTTAAGCTATGTATCAGCGAGGAAGTATTTTGTCTGATGCCACTCTTAGAAAACTCCGTGATGAAGGCTTCTGAATTGCCTTTCATGTAGTGGTTGAAACCAAGTCAAGGCAGTATTCTTGAGTGTTAGACCAAAAGTGTTGTATTGTGTGAATAAATCATCAACTTGCTCAGCTCTCAAGACTTGCCTAAATTGTACCACATGATCATAAGGGTCTCTTGTACCATCGAAATAATTCTTCATGGACTTGACCAGTTGTGTAGGTCTCAAGGTCCTCGCGTTTTCTCTAGGCCTTCGCACGGGGAATTAATTTGCATTTCTTTGATTTTGTGGGTCTCTATGTCTCTCATTTTCCACTCTATCCATCTCTTTTCTCATTCTTTCTCTTCCTATTGGGTTAACAAAGATTAGCCCGGGCCGATCTCTACTCCTGTCTCTTTGAGCTCCATGAATTTGGGATGTTCCAGCTCCTTGGCGACCATAAGAGACATTAGATCTTGGTTGGGGAAAAACAAATTCACCCTTCCAAGTGTAGGCATGTCTAGCATTCACTGATACCACAAAGACCCTCTTTGAAGTATTGTCTAAGTAGGTCACTTTGCATGGGATATCAGGATCTTTGAATTCATATATGGTAAGCATTCCTAGTTCATTAGGCTACTAAGGTTTATACCTCCAAAAAGCCTCATTGGTTTCTTGGTTTAAGAGCAGATCTATGCTCTTTGTCCTAGGGAACCCACTCTAGAGTGATTATTCTAGTCAGGACTGATTTGCCTCGAGGGGTCTTTGGCTCTCTTCCTAATTTCCCTTGCTCTATGTCACCTATTTCAGCCTTCGAGATTATATTTCCGAATTCATCTATCCTATCTAGTTGGTTGGTGACCACATGCATGGTCCCTTCTTTATCTATGTATGCACCATTTTTGAATTTGACAACTAGATGTTCTAGTTCAATGGGTTGATCTAGGTTTTTAATCTAGACAACAGATCTTCTCAGAACGTCCTCATAGATGTGAGCACCTAGTTAGTTGGTTCTGATATATTCTAGTTGAGTCGTGTAAGGTCCTTCTGGATTATCTAGGTATGCCACTCTTAAGCTACCTATTAGTCTCCCCATGCTAAACAACATCTCAAAGGCACTCGTTTTTTAACTTAGAGTGTATGGGTAATCACTCAATTGTTGGGCCCAAGACCTAGCTATATGATTAACGCTAGTTTCAGATGATCTGAGACTTTGTCTATGTTACAAAGCTATCCTACTTATGCTTGCACTTGAGAAATTAGGGTTCTTGTACTTGATCGTGTTTAACATCCCCCTAATTAATCAAAACCTCTATCCATAATTAGCCTAAGCTAAAAATTGATAGAGGGGGTTCAGAATGTTCCAACCTCAAGCTACTTATCCCTCGCTCATTTCATTTTTACTATCTCAGGGTCTACCTCTGTGCAACCCTCAAAAATAGGGGTACCTTTGTTGAGTGTTAAGTTCATCCCAGAAGCATATCTTGCTTATTACTTGTAATCTTGTGCATTAAAGACACTAAACCTTATGTGTATCATTCCTTCTAAAGGAATTTTTTTAATTTTATTCATGTTGGTTGCTATGAGCATATGAAGTTGGTTGCTTCATCTAAAGATAGCAAGTTTTTTGAGCTAGTTAATGTGCAAACCTATCTATTTTGTATCAACTCTTTCTTGTTGATGATCTAAAGTACATAGTGGATTTTATTGCACAAATCACATGCTTATAAGGTCTTTTTTAGTCTCCATAAGTTCAAGGGCTAGTCGTGTGCTAGTTGGCTAGACCAAAGTTTGTCACTTCGCAACTCACTTTTCTACTCCTACAAGCTTCTCCAAGTTCTCTCAAGACATGCCAAATTATGAAATGAACCCTAATAAATGTAAGTCGCCAAAATTTGTACTGCCTATGGACAAAGTTGAACAAGATGATGATGTGACATAGTGGTCAAAGGAAATTCCTCTCATGGATTCCAAATGGGAAGAGTTCTATTTGATTTTAAAGGAACTATCCAATGATTTCGAACATGATGTTGTAGATACATGAGTATTATGAAGGTTGTAGCATAAGCTCCCTAAGTTGTTAGGCCCTTACCCACTTTGCTATAAGTTCATGCACATTATAGTTTTTGACATCATGGAACATACCATTTTAGAGCTAGAAGAGCTTGCAACTTCATGTTTGAACAATTCAAATATATATCCTTATAGTAGATTGAATAGGAAATTGTGGACCAAAATATATACGTTAGAATTTGACATATTCTCATGTTCCAAAGCATCCACATGGCCAGAATATGAAATAAAACATGCATCTCCAACCATGAATTTCCATTGGCTTAGCTTCTCAGTAACACTCATTGTGCCACCCAACAATGGAGAACTCGTACCACAATACATGTTGGATAACATTGCTCATTGGCAGAAGATTGTATGCAAGGTTCCAAATGTAGCATGTAGGAAATCATTCAATATTTTGAAAATGTTGAAATTATATTTATTGTTATTGGAAATATATTAGAAGAATTTTTGCATGATCCCATCGCCCGTCACCTAGAGAGAAACATGGTGGAACAAACTCATGATTTTCTTAGATGTGAAGCAATGCAAAAGAGACAACATTGCATGCGAATGAGCCCTTAAATTATGATCTCAAACAGCCCCATTACATGCCAATCAAAGATGAAGAGTCTAGAGCAGGTAGATTTTTTGGATGAAGGTGTAAGAAGGATCCCATTTTTTTTCAAAGTGTGCCAATACACTCTCATCAGGACATGAATGTGAGATTACTTGGAAAAGGGAATAAAGATGAAATATATTAAGCAAGCCTACGCTAACAAAGGGGTATCCAATTATTTATCCACCCTTAAAAAATATATTTATTGATTCATTTTATGTAACTATCATTCATATTGTAAAGGCCAACGAGTCCTTGAGCTTAATGTTCACTTACTCTAGCTACATAGTTATCCAATTTTTATAACTTATTTTGTAGTAGAAATAACCTTTAGAACTTAGTTTTTAAGTTTTCACCACTAGTGTAAAAAGGGCCAATTATCTTGGTATAAAAGATAACAAAACCCTATTGTAATTAGTTTTTTAAGTAATTTCAAAAAGAACTCGTCATTTTGTTTTCGTGCTTATTTTTCAGCTTCCATGGTATAGTGGAGATGTCTCAAAGCTATGCATACCTAAGGGGAGTGTCTTGGCACTTGTTTTCTACATGTTTCTTCTAATTAAACTCATGTTCTTTATGGTTTCTTCTCTTAAATACTTTGATTGGAATCCTTGTTCATATGAGGGAAAGTCTACGTGCACTTGATTGGGTCGTTACTCACATTGATTATTTGATTGTTGATCCAAGCCACTTTATGTTGGTGAACCTCTCATCGGCATTGTGTTTGTGGATCTATGTCAACATATATGTTACAATCCAACATATGGGTGTGTTACAAGGCATCACATGTGGTTGCAATATGAAATAAAATGTACATCCTTAGCCATGAATGACCACTTCATTAACTTCTTAGCACTCATTACACCATCTAATAATGGATAACCCGTCTGGATCTTCATCTATTTTACTATTAAACTAATTGAAATGCATACCATTGATGTGTTGGAACCACCCTTGGGTGTGGTAACAAGACTTGTTCTTTTGCTTCAGCCTCTACATTTACTCCATCATCAATTTGCAATTCCTGCAGCTGCTCTACCCTCGCAAAATCTCGAAGCTTGATCATTACATCAGTCCTACCCTGATTCTTCTACAAAACACAATCTTTAACAAGCTTTCACCCATGGTCTAGTTGCTTCAAATGTAGCCTTGACTTCCAATAACTGAGTAATTAATGGATATGGAATTACACCCCACTCTACCAATGAAAAATTTTTCTCTGGTATACAAACAGCTCGTGCTAGTCCTATAGTGGTTTCTTGTGTCGAATTCCAAATGGCGTCTTCAACAATTGTTGCATGTTTTAGACTCCTCATAAGTATGTGAATACTCATTTCTAGATCAATTTGGCATGGTCGACCTCCATCACTCTGAAACTCTATCACTTTGTTATAGAACCTAACGTAGTTTAGTGACACCCAATCCCATGGTGGTCGCCAAATGTTTGGTTGCTTATGGTGCAGTCAAAGGGTTCGGAGAATTGGCAGTATTGGAATACCAACGCATTTCTATTCTTTACTAAAATTAACATAAGAGATAAACAACACATACAAACAGTATAACACACATAGACATCAGGTGCAAGAAAAGAATATTTGTATTACTTCAATGAAACTACACAAATACATCACTCCTCTGGAACACTACCTGCACTTTTGCATTGATAAGGTCTCCCTTCTACTTCCGTCTCTTCAATTACTTACATACAAGGGGTGCATGAATTGTTAACGGTTGAGTTTCTTGGGAATTCTAAGAATTATGAAAAAATATTAATTACTTTCCAAGATTGTAATTTTGGTTGTACCGACGGCAATCTAACACATCATATTGACCATATGGCTCTTATGGCTGAGATTATGGGATCAATAAAAGAACCCACAACTTTAGATAATGCATTCAAAGACCCCACATGGGGAGTAGAAATGAAGGTTGAATATGATATCATACTAAAGAATTGTTGGTGCAAGTATACAAGCCTTCACATTTGGCTTAGCATGAAAAACATTATGTGGAAACATTTGATGGATCATGTGAATCCTAGCTTGTAACCTTTTGATCATTCACCATTGTAAAAGGTTTTAACCTTGGGAGAATCTTGTAAATCCATATATCTCGCGGAGTTAGGAGAAGTATGAGCTACGAATCAAATTAGATGGAATAACTCCTAAATTATTGGAAGTCACCCTTTTTAGATGGAGCCAAGTTTGGATTCAAATTCAAACTTGGAAGAAACTCTTATAAAAAGCCTTTGTAAAAAGTCGCGGCTAAGTGGCCTCATTTAGAGCTCTTCCATTGATCATTTGCACGATTTGAGTAGCTTATACTATAGCTTACTCATTGCGCTATCATTGAGCATCAATACAATGCCAATGATCTTGTATAATCATGCGCTATAATACATTTACTTCATTGAACATTTATGTCTACTTCTCTGTTATGACTACTTGAACTTTGTCTAGTCATATCGTAGTGATTTCTCAACCATTTTGCATGATCTATAGCTTATTGGGACCAGATTGAAGTCTATTTTATGCTACCAAAATCTCAAAGCATTTCATTTAGCCATCTGGGAAAGATCGACATCAAACTACTCACTGGTCATCTACTATTCAGTCCCTAAAAAGTCACGAGTAAGCTTTGGATTGCTAAATTTATTTCTTAGAGCATAGTCTATCATTTTAGATGATTCCACTTGTAATCATTAGCTATCTAAGCTAATTGAATTCCCTCAAAAGGAATTTAATCAATTGTTCTTGTACTATGAGCACAGAGCAAAAGAACCAGCAGGTGTCTAGAACAAAATAGCAAGTTTTTGTGACACTAGCAACTCATGAAGTAATTTGTTTTGATTCAATTGTTTCAAGCATCAACTTGAAAGTACATAGGTACTTTCTTGGTGTCATTTTCAAGCTAAAAGCGCCTACTATCAAACTCTAAAGTGATTTAGGGTAGGTACAAAGCAGGTTTTAGCAGTACCACCTCACTTCCTTGAGGTATCCATCCATCTCTTCCAACGGTGGTATCAGAGCAAGTTGAGGTAAAATGGGAGATGGTTTCCCTTATTTTATTGATAAATTGGACAGGAATAATTAGCCAGCATGGTCCTTGAAGATGAAGACCTATTTACAAGGAAGGATTCTCTATGGATACATATCAGGAGATGAGGAGATTCCCATATTTAGAAGCAAAGGTCAACCTACAAGAGAGGAGCTAGAAAGACTCAACTCATGGTGTGCCAAAGATGCTTTAGCAAGGTCATCTCTACTTAACTCTATTTTTGAATTTCTTCTTCCTCACATTAGGAATTGCAAAACTTCCCAAGAGACTTGGAATACTCTATCTGCATACTTTTCTTCCAATACAAGAGCTAGAAAAACCAATTGTGGATTGAGTTTACTACTCAAAGGAAGCAATCTAAGCAGAATGTTTCAGATTATGTGACCAAGGTAAAACATGTGGCTGATCAATTGGCAAGCATAGGAGAGGAGATTGAAGAGGAGCAAATAGTGAGACAAATAATCAATGGCATCAAGACAGATGATAAGTGGGAAGCTTTCACAACTGCTATGGACCTTTACATGGACATGCAAATCCCTGATCTTACCACACTCATGGGGCAACTCTTTACCCATGAAGCCAAGCTCAATAAAAATGGAGAACCATCAAGAGGTAACAATTCTTCTGCCCTCTATACAGATAAAGGAATGTCTAAGGATAAAGGAAAGAGCAAGAAAGTTGAAGATGAAGGTACTACTTCTCAAGATAACTATGCAGGGAGAGGTAGGAATTCAAGAGGAAGGCGTAGAGGAGGTAAGTAAGGTAGGGGGAGAACTTTCAAATCTTCCCCATGCAATATATGTGGATTGTCTAATCACACAATAGATGAGTGCTATAGGAACTTCAAGAACCAGAGAGGAAGAGGATTTCAAAGAGGTGGCTACTCACAATCAAGAGGAAGATTCAACCATAATCAAGGTTACAATCATGGCTACAACAACAATTATCAAGGAGGATACAAATCCAGAAAAGACTTCAACAACTAAATAGAGGATCAAGAGGATTCTCTTCTCATTATGAACATGACTTCAAAACAAGGTATGAATGATGAGGACCTCTTCTATATTGACTCAGGTTGTTCAAACCATGTAGCAGGCAATGTAGCTCTCCTTTTTTATCTTGAGGAGCCCAAGGGAAAGCACCAAGTGCAGACAGGTGATGACACCAAGCATTCAGTGGTCAAGGTAGGAAATGTCAAAAAGTCTGATGGGAATAGGAATTTGTTGAGCAGAGTTCTTTATGTACCTACTATCACAAAGAATCTGATGAGTGTTGGATGGATAGTGGAGAAGGGTTTGCAGGTTAGGTTCAATAAATTTGGAGCTTTTGTGGAGGACCCCCAACATGGATTCACAAGAATAGCAAAGGGTGAGAAAACGGGTAGATTATTTACATTTGAACTTGAGGACACTAGAAACATTGCACTTTACAATTATAAGGATCAAACCTTGTCTGAGTTAGAGATATGGCACAAAAGATTAGGGCACATTGGTGAGAGAACCTTGAAGTAGATATGTAGAGATCAATGTGTGCTTGGGATACCTAATGTATCCAAGCAACAGTCCCTTGATGGGATGACCCCCTATGAGGCATGGCATGGTAGGAGACCATCACTTGCAAATTGCAGAGTATTGGTTTTGTTGCTTATGTGCATGTTCCATCTCAAATTAGAGGTAATTTAGACCCTAAGGCAAAGAAATGCATCTTCATAGGGTATGATATAAATCAAAAAGGATACAGGTTTTATAATCCATCCAACAAAGGATTTATAGTCAGTAGAGATGTTGTGGTTGATGAGAATGACTCTTGGTTTGAAAGTGAATGCAGGAAGGTCAAATTGCCACATGACTTGGAAGAAGAATTTCCAAGCCTCACCAAGGAGAAGCCAAGCACAATTGAAGACATCAAACGAGATGATGAGGACACCATCAACTTGGAAGAATTCAAAGCATGGAAATCAAAAGGCAAGGCCAAGATGAAAAGCTTGGAGGACATACCTAAATCATCCAACCAAGCCTTAAGGAGATCACAAAGAGAGAGTAAGAAGCCAATCAGATATGGGTATGATACTTCATTAGTCACTAACCATTCTATTTATCTTGCTAAGGATTTATCACTTGAAGAAACTTCTTCATATGAAGAAGCAAGTACCAAAGCAAAATGGAAGGAGGCTATGGATGAAGAAATAGAAGCACTCCAAGAGAATGATACTTGGGAACTAGTACCCAAGAAAGCATCAATGAAGGTAACTGGTTCTAGATGGATTTAAAAAATCAAAAGAAACTGAGATGGATCCATAAACAGGTATAAAGCTAGACTTGTGGCTAAGTGCTTTGCTCAAACCCAAGGAGTAGATTATGAACAAACCTTTTCACCTATGGATAGGATGCCCATCAGGGTATTGGTAAGTGTAGCTGCATCTAGAAATTGGAATATGTATCAACTAGATGTGAAGAATGCTTTTCTCAATGGTTGGATTTCATAGGAGGTTTACATGGCACAACCTCCTGGCTATGAAGACCCAAACAAGGTAAATCATGTATGCAAATTGAACAAAGATCTTTATGGTTTGAAGCAGGCACCTAGGACATGGAACCATAGGTTAATCACCTATCTTCAAGACCAAGGATTCATGATGAGCAAGGCACATTCTTCTTTGTTTGTCAAGAGGAGTAATTCATAGATGATATATTTATGTATATATGTTGATGACATCATTATCACAGGTAGTGATGCCAATGGCATCAAACAAATCAAAAACTAGATGATGCAAGAGTTCAAAATTAGTGACCTAGGGTTTTTGAAGTATTTTCTTGGACTTGAGTTAGTCTACACTAACTCTGGAATTTACATCACTCAAAGGAAATATGTGCAGGACATGTTGAAGAAGTTCCACTTGGAAAATGCAAAGATAGCTAGCACCCCTATGGAGGTAAATCATAAATTGAGTGCTCATGAAGGTGATTTGCTTGAAGACATTGCAGGTTATCAAAGCATAATTGAAAGTCTAAACTATGCAGTCTTAACAAGGATTGACATATGTTATGGAGTAAGTGTTTCGAGTCAGTTCATGTATAAACCTAGAGAAGCTCACTTGGAAGCAGCTAAAAGAATCTTGAAGTATCTCAAAGGTACTAAAAACCAAGGACTTTACTTCCCATACACATCATATTTGGATATTAAGTTATACTCAGATGCAGATTGGGTAGGATGTAAGGATGACAGAAGGAGTACTTCTGGATATTTATCTTTTGCAGGTGATAAGCTCATCTCATGGTCTTCAAAGATGCAACCTACTTTTGCTCTATCTTCAATAGAGGTTGAATACAGGGGATTATCAAATGTTACACAAGAAGCCATTTGGATCAAAGTACTCTACTCAGATTTGGGACTTCACACTCATTCACCTATGATCTTTGGTACACTAGTTCTTTGCATCTTGCAGCCAATCCCATTTACCATGCAAGAACCAAGCATATAGAAGTGCACTATCACTATGTTAGAGAGAAACTCTTGAGCAAAGAGATACAATTAGCATATGTATCTACAAATATGCAATGTGCTGAGTTATTAACCAAAGCACTTGATGGTACTAAGTTTGCAGGTTTAAAACCATGATTGGATTGAGGGATATTCAAGAGGATTGATGAAGCCATACAAGCCAAGATGTTTGGCTTGAAGGGGAGCTCTTGGTGCAATTATACAAGCCTTCACATTTGGCTTAGCATGAAAAACATTATGTGGAAACATTTGATGGATCATGTGAATCCTAGCTTGTAACCTTTTGATCATTCACCATTGTAAAAGGTTTTAACCTTGGGAGAATCTTGTAAATCCATATATCTCGTGGAGTTAGGAGAATTATGAGCTATGAATCAAATTAGATTGGAAGTCACCCTTTTTAGATGGAGGCAAGTTTGAATTCAAATTCAAACTTGGAAGAAACTCTTATAAAAAGCCTTTGTAAAAACTTGCAGCTAAGTGGCCTCATTAAGAGATCTTCCATTGATCATTTGCATGATTTGAGTAGCTTACACCATAGCTTACTCATTCCACTATCATTGAGCATCAATACAATGCCAATGATCTTGTATAATCATGTGCTATAATACATTTACTTCATTAAACATTTTTTTCTACTTCTTTGTTATGACTACTCAATATAGTGAACTTTGTCTGGGCATATCTCACTGATTTCTCAACCATTTTGCATCATCTATAGCTTCTTGGAACCCACTTGAAGTCTATTTTATGCTACTAAAATCTCAAAGCATTTGGTTCAGCCATCTAAGAGAAATCACCATCGAACTACTCACTAGTCATCTACTATTCAATCCCTAAAAAGTCGGGGGTACGCTTTGGATTGTTAAATTCATTTCTCAGAGCATAGTCTATCATTTTAGATGATTTCACTTGTAACCATTAGCTATCTAAGCTAATTGAATTCCCTCAAAAGGAATTAAATCAGATGTTATTGTACTGTGATCATTGAGCAAAAGAACCAGCACATGTCTAGACCAAAATAGCAAGTTTTTGTGACACTAGCAACTCATGAAGTAATCTTTTTTTATTCAATTGTTTCAAGCATCAATTCCAAAGTACATAGGTAATTTCTTGGTGTCATTTTCAAGCTAAAAGGGTCTAGTATCAAACTCTGAAGTGATTTAGGGAAGGTACAAAGCAAGTTTTAGTACCACCTCACTTCCTTGAGGTATCCATCCATCTCTTCCAACAAGAATGACACTTGGGAATTGGTTAATTTAGTGCCAAAAAAGGGTAATTATAGCTAAGTGGATTTGGAAAGAGAAATAAAAAGAAAATGGTACTTTAAAGAAGTAAAAAACTCAGCTTGTTGCATTAGAAGTCTCATAAGTGGAAGGATTTGATATCCAAAAGGCATTTTCATCAACAACCCAAATGACTACAATTCACATGGTACTTGCAATCATTGCACATAAAAGCTCACCTAGATTCCAGATGGATGAAAAATCAACAACTTTTAATGGATACCTCAAGTAGGAGGTATATATGTATCTCATCCATCACATTTTGAGGTACCTCATCCAGAATACAAGGTTTGTAGAGTTAAGAAGGCATTATATGGCCTTAAGAAAGCTCGTGGTATGACCATTGCAAAGAACCCAATATTTCATGCTTGCACCAAGCATACAAAAGTACAATACTATTATTTTTGTGAGCTAATAGAAGATGATATTGTGGAGCTTGAATATTGTCCAACAAAGGAAGATTGTGTTGATATATTCACTAAAGTGCTTGAAGAAGAGCAGGCCAACACTGTTAGTCGGCCGCCGGATTGGCGATTGTAAAAACGAAACTGAATCTTGTTCGCACGAACGAAAGGTTGTTACACAAATACGTTGTAATCTTTATATAAAGCAATGAAAAAGAGACGCTCAGGGACGTTTTTGCGCGTCTAATAAAATAAGTCTGTAATTATCCGCGTTTTGATACCTAATTATGACTAACAGCCACCCTGCCTTATTGGATCCGCTCATGGATGCCCACCGAAGTTATGAAGTTATCATCTCAACGTCGCACGATGATTAGTGATTTTGATTGCTCTCCACTGCAAAGCATCTACTTAACCTTTTCCGTTTCGCCGAAAATTGCTATTGTGTTTGCGTAATTTGTATGATCGTGTAAACCCTGTGCTTTGTGCCTTATGCTTGCATTTACTGTGTGCACCATGGAAGCTCTGGCAAACTTCACTGCTTTCCGTGACGGACTCCCTGCCGACGTGGGAGAGTTCCTGCGCATCCGTGGGTTATCCAATTTTGCTGAACTGCCTTGGCATTCAGTGGAATCCCACCCGTTTTATGCCCCTATAATCGCTGCCATCGCTGCCACACCTACCACCGAGCGGAGTTGGCCGATAACGTCATTACGATCCCGCGTAGTTATCACTATGCAAGCCTTCTCTAATGCATTCCGACTTGCTCCAGTAGGTCAGGAAAATGGCCCAAATCTACCAATTGCAACAATGAATCAGTTAATCCCTAGGAGCTCCTCAAATGAATACGCCATCCTCTGCCGTCCTGAACCTGAGAGATCCGCGCTACAATTCCTAGTAGCCATTCTTAACCTGTAAAAGCGAACCTATGAAATCTCTCGTCCTTTTTACTCTGCTATAGATTTAGTTGCCCGAGAACCCGTCAATTTTGCATCATATTTCTTCCGGCGAATACACAAAGAATGCGTCTCCATCATCAAGCAGGTAAATAAGGGTGATATGCCAAGATCCAGGCTACCGCACATCCTCAGCTTCTTATTTCCGGCCATCCAAGCAGCGCAACCCCCACCCCGAGGACCCATCCTGCGCCATGAAGAGTCTGCACAGATTTTAGAGGACGATGAAGAAGATGAAGAGGAATTATTCCAACTCTTCCGACGAAAAAGAATTAGAATCAGTTCATCCGAGAGCGAAGTACAGGGTTCAACCGCAAATGATAAGGCCGACGACAAAGAAGAAGAAGCAAACAAAGACGAAACTTTTCACGACACCACAACTACCATGCATCATGAATCTTCAGCACAGTCATCTTCAGAACAACATCAAGAACAGGAGGCTCCCACCCAATCTGACACAAGCTCATCACAAGGAGCATCACAGCAACAATCGGAGTAGGAAAAGCAAAGAGATGAAGAACATATATTCAAAGAAGTCTTCGAGGAACTGCTTAAAGCAGTAGAGTCCACAGCTGCCGACACCGCTGACACACAACAAACCACAAAAAAGGTAACAGAATCTGACTCTATTTTTCCCACTCCCCCACCGGAACGTCCACTCAACCCAATTATCCCTACTCCACCCATTCTTCCCGAAGAACCCACTGCCTCTTCTTCCTCATCCCCAAACTACTCTCCACCGAACTCTCAGCAACTACTCACCGCATCCTCATCTCAACCTCGTCCTCATGTTCCACTTCCTTCGATTCCCATGATCTCTGAGCTTGCAAATATGGGTCAATTGCTAATTCAGCTATCGCAGTAATTACCAGTACAGATGAAACAGGTCACTGATAGCATCCGAGAAGAATTCCAACATAAAGTGGATGTGCTGGAGGCAGATATTAGTCCTCTACAAGAAGAATTGGTGGTGGCTAAGGCAGAAAATCAAGCCCTACAAGAACAACTGAAGGAGTTACAATCCCGAACGGCCGAACAGGTAGAAATTACAACTCAAAGGGATGCGGCACTGGCTGATCTCAGAAAGAAAGACGAGTTACTAAATGATGCAAATACAGAAATCATCCAGTTGAAGCAAGAGATACAGGACAAAGAAGATGCAAGAGTCGCTTTAGGAAATCTATTAGAAGAAACAAGACAGCAGCTAGATGAAGTGGTACAAAAAGGCCAAGAACAGTACGATCTGGCGATGAAAACAACCAAAGAGCTCCAGAAATGTAAGATAGAATTTGACGAGGTAAACAACATTCTATGGCAAAAACTGACATTAGAAGCACAATTACAAAAAGTAATAACAGATCTCCGAAGAGAAAGGGATGCATATTCCAAAACCATACAGTTTCAGAATCAAGAGATCGAAAGAAGGGAGAATCAGCTGGACAATCAGAAAGAAAGAGTAAGCAAGATGGAGAAACAAGTGGCAGAAATGAAAGTTTCCAGAGATGCGGCCCTATCGAACGATTTCTACCTACAAGAGGCCTTTCTGCAGACGCAGACAGAAATTTTGATGACCGAAGTAATTTCCCTAAGTTCTGTAAGAACCGATGCACAATTAGTAGAACCCGATACTTTGAAACAGATGTTAGAAGCTTTAAAAAAGAAAATCGCCGGAACCTTTAGATTAGCCAGAGCCATGTATTTAGAAGGCATTATAGATGAACTGTAGTTTTGTTAGACCTGCGGGTTCGAGTCCACCGTGCATGCCAATGTTAGTCGACCGCCGGATTGGCGATTGTAAAAACGAAGCTGAATCTTGTTCGCACGAACGAAAGGTTGTTACACAAATACGTTGTAATCTTTATATAAAGCAATGAAAAAGAGACGCTCAGGGACGTTCCGTGAGATCACCAGACTGTCTGTCTGGGTGATTTGTCTGTGACGTTACTGTGTGTCGAGTTGGTTAATTTAGAGTATCTTGTCTAATTTCTGTGGTGTTGATTCGACATTTGTTCGGGTTGTAATTTATAGTGACGATGTTCCGTGAGATCACCAGACTGTCTGTCTGAGCGAGTTGTTCTGCGGTATTCGGTTGCGATTGTTCTGCTGATTAAGTGTATCATGGTGTTGCTATTTCTTGTAAGGTGCTGTAACACGTTGGATGAAATATGTGTAGTTGCGGTAGTGTTCAGAGAACTCTGAGTCGTATTGTGTTGTCTTCGGTGTTGCAGTCTGTCCTCATACGGCAAAGGTTAAGCTACAGTAAGGGTTGTCTTAAGTTGCACACTGGACTTCCCCCCTAGTACTGTGTGTGTGAGACTCTTGAGTTCTTCTGTATCTTCGGTTTTGTTTGATTGTTTGTACCCATTCGGTGAAGGTTGAATTACTGATGTTGTCTCTAGTGCTACAGTATTCTGTATTCGGAAAAAGTCTTGAGTTCATCAAGTAACTCTATGTCACGATATTGCATAAGCGGAAGCAGTGTGTTCGGTCAACATTGGGGAAATTTGGGCTGAGTGCTGTAAGGTTGTAGGTGTAACGAAGTCTTGATAGAGTTTTGAGCATCAGTGTATTGTTGTGTGTAAGTGGTTAGTTTGGGAACTAAGTATAGGGCCTCTGTCTAACAGACCCCTTCCACTCCCAAGAACCCAATAAATGTTTAAACGCGCTACTGACAGTTAGTCCCGCATTTAGACGTTTAACAACACACATCTTCAATAGATGGGCATAGGACCCAGACCTACTTAATTCATGATTCAATAAACATTAAGGTGGGGTGTTAGTATATGAGCAATGTCTATCCCTCATGATTGTATGTACTAATGTACGTTTTGTAAGACCCCATTGTGAGAATCCAATTGTGCATTAGTCAATTGATGGGAATCCCAAACAACATGTTGGATGAAGGTCAATTTGGATAGCCCAGTGCCTGTTCAAATGAGGAAATTTCTCAATCTTTACACGTTCCACATGATCATGTAGATAATTCCATTTTTTATGCAGATTTACATGATGGTTTTGTTGATGAGATGGATGATATAGAGGAGGAAAAAACTATGCCTAAATGGCTGGTGGAGACTTTGAGAGATGATAAATTAGATGCACCTTTGTCATATCATACTCATTTAGGTGATGATAGTTCTTCTTTTGCATCAAATTTCTATGCAAGCCTCTAGTCTTTGTGATGAGAATGAGTCTATTTCTTTTGATGAAGCATAAAGTTCATAAAATTGGATGGTTGTTGTGCAATCAGAATATGATGCTATTATGAAAAAAAGTACCTCATCTTTATGTGATTTTCCTTCAAAAAAAAGGCCATTGGCACTAAATGGATGTACAAGTTGAAGTGTAAGCATGATGGAACAATTGATAGGTATAAAGATAGGCTTGTTGCAAAAGGTTATGCTCAAGAGAGACAAAATGTTTTTTATGAGACCTTTGCACCCACTTGTTGAATGACCATTATTTGTAGCATATGTGCACTTACAGCTCATCATGGTTGGATTGTACATCAGTTGGACATTAAAACTACACTTTTAAATGGTGACTTACATAAAGAATTGTATGTATTCAGCCCCGTGGTTTTGTGCAAAAAGACCATGAAAACAAAGTGTGCAGGTTGAAAAGGCATTATAAGGTTTGAAGCATGCACCATGTTCTTGGTATCAAAAAATACATGCCTACTTGATTGCACATGGTTTTGAGATTAGTCCAACTAAGAGCACCTTATATGTTAAGTGTGCAAATGATAGCAGAGAGCCATCAATCTCAGGGTCAAGGTATTATGTTTCATTCATAGATGACTATAGTAGATGGAAAGTACTTTACTTTATGAAACATAAAGATGAAGACTTCACGTGTTTCAAGAAGTGTTTGGCATTGGTTGAGAATCAAACATGTAGAATTCTGAAAAGACTCAGATCTGATGGAGGTGGTGAGTACTTCTCACATGAATTTGACTCCTTCTTACAGGACAGAGGCATAAAATAAGAGATTACAACAAGATATACTACTGAACAGAATGGAGTGGAAGAGAAAAGAAATAGACTAATAGTAGAAGCTGCAAGATCAATGTTGAATGAGAAAAAAATTCCAAATTACTTATGGGCAGAGGTTGTTTCCACAGCCACTTACCTTATTAATAGGCTTCCATCTAAGTCTCTAAATGGAATGACACCTTATGAGGCATGGAATGGTAAGAGACCTTCCTTATATCATTGTAAGATCTTTGGATGCATTGCTTATGCACATATACCCTCACATATTAGAGGAAAACTTGATCCAAAGGCTGAAAGATGCATATTCATTGGCTATGCTCAAAATCAAAAAGGATATAGGTTGTATAATCCCACTAACAAATGATTTACAGTTAATAGGGATGTGGTGTTTGATGAAAATAACTCCTAGTTTGAAGATGATTGCAAAAAAATAAAGCTACCTTATGATTTGGAAAATGAATTTCCAAATCTAACCAAGGAAGAACCACATACATCAGAGGATGTCAACTCAGAAGATGAAGAATAGATCAACCTTGAAGAATTCAAATCTTGGAATTCCAAGGGCAAAGCAAAATTCAAACAATTGGAAGACATTCCAGAGTCATCCAATCAAGTACTTAGAAGATCTCAAAGGGAAAGCAAGAAACCTATAAGGTATGGCTATGACACATCACTAGTCACCAAGCATTCTATATACATGGCTAAAGATTCTATGTCATAGGAGCCTTCTTCATTTGAAGAAGCCAATAAGAAGGAAGACTAGAGAGAAGCTATGCAGGAAGAAATTGAAGCACTTCAAGAGAATAACACTTGGGATTTGGTCCCCAAGAAATCATTCATGAAAGTAATAGGATCCAGATGGATTTACAAAGTGAAAAAGAATTCAGATGGGACAATCAACAGGTATAAAGCAAGGCTAATAGAAAAGGGATTTGCTCAAAAACATGGAGTGAATTATGAGGAGACCTTCTCACATGTAGCTAAGATGCCAACTATCAGAGTTTTAGTAAGTGTTTTAGGCATATATACATACACTCCGATGATCTTTGGAGATAACACTAGCTCAATTCATTTGGATGCTAATCATGTATATCATGCAAGGACTAAGCACATTGAAGTGCATTATCATTATGTGAGAGAGAAGCTACTTAGAAAAGACATACAATTGTCATATTTATCAACCAATTTGCAATGTGCAAATATGCTAACCAAATCTTTGAATGGAACTAAGTTAAACAGGTTCAAAATGATTATTGGATTGCAAAAGATTAAAAAGAATTAAAGTCCAAGCATATTAGGCTTGAGGGGGAGCTAATGGTGCAATTACTCCAAGCCTAAATGCTTGATCACTTATCCAAAGGCTCATATATACATTCATGTATTTGCACATGAATCATCTCTTGTACAATCATGATTTTTACTACTTGTAAAAGTGCATAGAAGGAATCACTTCCAATGACGAGTTCTTAAGAGAATCTTTCCACGAACCATTTGATAAGAATTCATGGCAAATCTAGTCCTAAAACTTTGGATCACTTTTAGGTGAAATTTCAACTTCAAATTTAAAACTTGGCTCCAACCCAAGATGCTATAAAAGAAGCTCATCTAGTCACGTGAAATATAGCCCGATTGGAAGAGATATTTAGAGGGATCTTATGTTGATATTGAACTCATACCATAGCTCTATCATTGCCCTCACATTGTACAATGTTTAATTGCCATGACATTGTAACCTATGTACATTAATATATACATGTTGATTATATGTCACTCTCTCTTCTCTGTCATGTACCACTCAGAATAGTGAACTTCTTTGACTTGATTCTCACAGTATACTTGATCATTTGATGTGATTTAAGTTGATATAGGTGCAGTATACTATGTGTTCTCTTGTTACAAAGATTCATATTCATTGCCTTAGCCAATCTTGCGATATATGCAAAACACTACTAGTACCTGAAAATATCGGGGCTCACCTCTAAATTGCTGAACATCATTCTCTGAGCATGGTCCATTATTTTAAGTGAAATTTCTTGCAAAAGGTAGCTATACTAGTTAGTTAGTTATGCCCAAAAGCATTTAATTCAATTGCTAGCAGAGAGGGAGTGTTGTTCATTTCTTTGAGCAAGTGTAGTGACCAAAATAGCAAGTTTTGGTTCATGGTTGAAACTTCTACTCATCTATTTTGATCCAATGATTTGAGCATCATACTCCAAAGTACTTGGGTGATTATTTGTGCTTCCTCAAAGGCTCAAGAGGTCCACTTTGCACTTCTCAATTCAATCTTGGCTTGTATGAAGCAGGAATTTGTAGTAACATCTCATCTCTAGAAAGTGTCCACCATCTCCTCCAACAGAGGCCTCTACACCAAAAATAGAGTCTGCTAATCTAGTGTAGAATGAAGAATGGGTGTTTACTACTCTTTGTAGTTTTGACCCATCTTCTCCTAAATAGTATCTGTTTGCAAGTAGACTCACATGTTTGGTACTTTGATAGTGGGTCAAGCAAACATATTACCTTGCAACGCAGTCTCTTCACTTCAGTCGAGCCTGCCCCTATAGGGAATACTATCACATGAGCCAACAACTCCACTTGTCCTATCATGGGAGTTGGTAAGATCATTCTGACTATTGTTGATGGTAGTTCTTTCACATTGTCGGATGCTCTATTTAGGCTAGGGATCAAGAAGAATTTGTTATCAGTTTCAGCTTTAGCCAAGATTGGCTTGGTTGTGAAATTTATTGATGAGAGATGTACAGTTCATGATCTTTGAAATGGTGACGTGATTATTGCTTCTGAAATTTTATGTCATGGGCAATATAAGCTCATAGACTATGAAAAATCTATGAATGATTTAGCATGTGCAGTACATGATTCTTAGGCTATGTCAAATGCAAAGCTTTGGCATGAACGCTTTGGTCATCTAAATTTTGCTAGTTTGTTATGCCTGTAGAAATTTGATTTTTTAATGCATTTTTTGTTGAACCTCGGATAAAAAATTGGTATACAGTTCTAGATAAACCTCAAAAAAATGGAGTTTTTGAACAAAAGAACAGGTCACCCATGGAAATGGCGAGGTGCATGGTCAAGAGTCAGACTTTACCATATAGTTTTTGGCTTGAAACTGTCATGTGTGCAGCATATGTACTTAACAAGTGTCCCACTAAAGCGCTATAGTCTATCACTCCATATGAGGCTTGGCATGGTCACAAGCCATCTGTTGCTCATTTATGTGTTTTTGGTTGTTTGACAGATGCATTACTGCCTAAACAACATTGTAGGAAATTGAATGATAAAGCAATGAAATGTATTTTTGTTGGGTACAGATCTAAAAGCAAAGGCTATTGTCTGTATCATCCACAAACTAAACACATTCTGGTTAGCCGTGATGTTGTTTTTGTTGGAGTTTATTAACCTCCAAAGTATAGCAGGAAGTAGGTGGAAACCCCTATGAACAAGTTGACCTTCTCACAAACTTCATCATAGAAAACCAGTCATGCTTGCAGAGCTTACTACTCTCTAGTCACTCAAAAGTTTTTAAAATTGTTTTAACCACATATACTAGAGACCAAGAGCTTTCCAATGAGCCAAAGAACACTCAATTTGGATAAATACTCAATGAGCTATGACCTCTGCAATATGCAGCTTTAATGGAGACCTTGAAACAGAGATGAACCTGAGGACATACATCACTTGCAGAGACTACTGCTCTTAACTCACAACTCCAATGAATCTGAAAATTTCCAGAATACAAATAGACTTGGAGAGCTTTCTAACAAGCCAAAGAACACATGATTTGAACACATACACAAGGAGATATGACCTCTGCAAGTTGGATGTTTAATGGAGACCTTCAACAGGGATAAAAAACAGAGAACACACACTACTTGCAGAGAGTGTTGCTCTCAGCTCACAAATCCAATGATTATGAAAATTGGTACTATGAAAGTAGACAAGAAGAGCTTTCAAATGAGCTATCAAACATGTAATTTGGATATATAATGAGGGAGATACAAGCTCTGCAAGCTCTGCATACAAAAACTAGAGTAGCATAGAGATACTCTCTTGGACATCCCACAAGATCACGACTTTTCTCCTCTTTTTATAGCATGGGAAACTAATCTAAAACCTTCCTAATACATCTAAATTCGTGGTAGACACTTGGATGGAGGTATTACATGACTCAAGTGCTCAAATAAGCAAAGTATTGATGGACTTTGAGAACTAGCCACATCGACCTTCCACTAGGACACCACTGAAGCTCCCTTGTGACTCACTAATTTGACTCACCATGTTCTAGAACTCACGTGGTATTTTTGCTAAATTTTATGAATAATATGAGCCTTCTTGAAGTATTTGAAGACTTCCCAAAGGTATTTACATAATTTGAAACTTGTACCCTACATAAAACAAATGTTCACAACATTCTCCCTCTCAAGTTTCAAAGGGTATTTCCTTCATGCCAAGAATATAGTTGAATCTTTGAAGCTTTGGTCCATCCAAGGATTTGGTGAAGATATCTACAACTTGATCCTTTGTTCCAACAAAAGAAACCTGCACTTCATTGTTCATGGCCTTCTCTCGAACATAATGATAGTGAACCTCTATATGCTTTGTTCTAGCATGAAAAATAGGATTTGAGGTCATATGAATGCTGCTCAAGTTATCCCCATATATCAGTGGTACATCAACCTGCACATTCAAGTCATGAAACAACTTTTTAAACCACATAACCTCAGTAGTAGCCAATGCTAAACCTCTATAGCCAATGCTAAACCTCTATACTCAGCCTCTGTAGAAGATAAAGCAACTGTAGGCTGTTTCTTTGAACTCCATGTTAATGTCTTGTTTCCTGCTATTACCACATATCCACTTGTGGATCTTCTGTCATCTTTGCTTCCAGCCCAATCTGCATCACTAAAGACTTTAAGAGTTAGATCAACATCACGACTATAAAATAATCCTTCGTTCATGGTACCTTTCAAATACCTAAGCACTCTTTTCGCTGCATGCATATGAGGTACTCTAGGTTCATGCATAAACTGTGACAATACTCCCACTGCATAACATATATCAGGTCTAGTTTTTGTTGCATAAATCAAAGATCCTACCATGGATCTATATACATTCATATCATGCAACTCATCACCTTCCTTTGCACTCAGCTCTACATTACATTCCATTGGAGTAGAAACAAATTTACATTCCTGCATACTAAACCTTTTCAGCATATCACATATATACTTTCTTTGTATCAACCACATACCTTCATCGCTATACACAATTTCAATCCCAAGAAAGTATCTGAGCAAACCAAGATCTGAAATTTTAAATTCCTTTCCCAAATTACCTTTTATCTCATCAATTGCTTTTGCATCATTCCCTGTAATCAACAAGTCATCCACATAAATGCATACATAGACACACATGCCATCTACATGTTTTACATAAAGTGAAGGATCAGCATGACTCGCTGTGTATCCTTGCAGCATAAGATACTTTACCAACCTTGCATTCCATGCCCTTGGTGCCTGCTTAAGACCATACAATGCCTTCTTTAACCTGCATACATGATTAGGATATTTTGCATCCACATAACCATCTGATTATGACATATACACTTCTTCATTTAACTCACCATTAAGAAAGGCATTCTTTATATCGAGTTGATATATATTCCACCTTTTACTTGCAGCTAAAGCCAACAAAGTTCTCACCGTTGCCATATTTGCTACTGGACTAAATGTTTCCTCATAGTCCACACCTTGAGTTTGATTATATCCTTTTGCTACAAGTCTAGCCTTATATCTAGACACACTACCATCACTATTTCTTTTAATCTTAAAAACCCACTTGCAACCAATTACCTTTTGCTTTGGTGTACTTGGAACTAAATTCCAAGTCTTGTTATCCTGAAGTGCTTCCATTTCTTCTCTTATTGCTTTCTCCCACTTTTCATCTCCTTTGGCCTCATCATAACATGTGGGTTCATTTTCTTGCTCAACTTTTGTCATAAAAGCATAATGAGTATTCATGAAAGATTCATAAGTATACCTTTGAGGTTGCTTACTTACTCTTGAAGTTCTTCTTACCTCCAATGTAGATGCTCTTCCTTTCTTATTAGGAACCTTTGATGATTCTCCATACTCACATACATCACTAATTTCCTCTCCTTCATCATTAACTTCAACAAGTTTGAGTTTACCTTTACTTTTAACACTTGGAGGTGACTCTTGCCTTAATCTTCCATTGAAAGGTGATCCTCTTTCTTCATCTAGACCACTCCTTTCATCATTTAAACTTCCTGATGGCTGAACTATGCATTCATCTCCTTCAACCACACCTTCTTCATTTTCATCCATGACCTGCAAACAATTCTTATCTGCATACCATGAAAGTGATTCATCAAAGTTTACATCTCTTGACACAACAACCTTATTGGTATGAGGATTATAGCATCTATATCCTCTTTGAGTATCTGCATAACCAATAAATATATATTTTTCTGATTTTGCATCAAGTTTAGATCTCACCTCATTAGGTACATGTACATAACATACACAACCAAATACTTTCAAATGACTTACACTTGGTTTCCTTCCATGCCATACCTCATATGGTGTCAAATGATGAACTCCAGCAGTCGGAACTCTATTCATAATGTAAACACTTGTGCTAACAGCTTCAGCCCAAAAATAATTAGGCAAACACATATCATTAAGCATACTTCTAGATGCTTCTGCTATGATTCTGTTTCTTCTTTCTGCGACTCCATTTTGTTGTGGAGTATACCTGCATGTAACTTCTCTTTTGATACCTTCATCATACAAAAAATCAGTAAAAACTTGAGAGAAATACTCTCCCCCTCCATCAGACCTTAGCTTCTTAATATACCTTCCTGTTTGCTTTTCAACATATGATTTGAACTTCTTGAAACAATCAAAGACCTCACTCTTATGTTTAATGAAATACACAAATGTCATTCTACTATGATCATCAATGAATGATACATAGTACTTATTACCAATCAAGGATGCCTCTTTAGTAGGTCCCCACACATCTGTGTGTATGAGATCTAGCAAACCATCACTTACATAACTTGAATGCTTGAAAGGTTGTCTACTTTGCTTACCCATTTGACATGCTTCACAAAGATGCACCATATGTTGCTTAGTAAGATCAGGTAATCCTTCAACAATCCTCTTCTTTGATAGCTCCTTTAACCTGTGTACATTCATGTGTCCAATCCTTTTGTGCCATAGATCAAGCTCTGCTATTCGATGCATACCATAAGAGAAATAGTTTGTATGATTTGGGTTTACCTTGAATGTAAACAATCTACCTTGTTTTTGACCTCTAGCAATTAGCCTCCTTTGCTTTGGATCCTCAATGAAGCAACCTGCATGATTAAATCTCACTTGTAGACCTTTTTCTACCATTTGACCAACCGACATCAAATTCTTAGTGATCGTTGGCACATAAAGTACATCCTTCAAGCAATTTTTCTTGCTCTTATCCTGCATAACAACATCTCCAACCTGCATAATCTTATGTGTTGTATCATCTCCTGTTTCAACATGACCTTTACATGACAGATTATGCATATTAGAAAACCATGAAGCATCATGAGACATGTGATTAGAACAACCACTATCTACATACCATACATCACTATTGGAATTCATCTTAGTTTCTACATTCATCATAAGAAGAGAATCATAATCATCACTTTTACCTTCAACTGCATAATTTCCTTGTTGTTTACCTCTTCTTGAATAGCCTCCTCTTTGATTACCACCTTGATTATTTTCATTTTGATAACAATCTTTGGCATAGTGTCCATACCTTCCACATATATAGCAATTGTTCTTATTATCTTCACTCCTTTGTCTTTGGTTGTAGTTGTAGTAGCCTCTCGTACCTCTAGAGCTTGATCTTCCTCTTCCTCTTGTGTTGAAGAAGCCACTTGAAGTCCTTTGATCATCGATCCTTCTTCCTCGACCTCTATTTGAACCTCTTCCACCTCTGTTTCCACCTCTTGATGATCCTACATAAAGAGCTTGTCCTTGAGATCCTTTTTGATTTGAAGTAGAACCATTTAGATTCATCTCCTCCGTGACCATGAGGGCAATAAGTTGATCAAAATCTGGTAATTCTCCTCTAACATAAACTGAAGTAATGAAGGGTTTCCATCTCTCATCATCTTTGAGTCCGTTGAGAGTATGTGCAACCAAGTCGTCGTCCTCCACATGAGCTTGAATTGATCCTAGTTGATCTGCAATCTCTTTAACTTTCAATATGTAATCATTGACCGATGTCCTTGTATCTTTCTTTATGTTATTCAACTCATTTTTGAGTTGAATCTTCCTTGCTCTTGTACCTGTAGCATACAACCTTTCCAATGCAAGCCAAACATCTCTACTTGTGTCTAGATCTTGTATGTGTCCTACCATTGAATCTTGAATATTTTGTGATAAAATGAATATAACCCTTTTATCTCTCTCATTCCAAAGTCTAAACTCCCTCAATTGTTGCTGATTTGGGTCCTCTGGTAATGTGGGTTTGATATCTGTGCCGTCAATCAAACCATACAAGCCTCTACCTTGCAAGTATGCTGTGATTCTAAACTTCCATGCCTGATAATTGGTCTTATCAAGCTTCTCTATTTGTGCATGTTGGTCTCCCATAATACAAATGCTAAGCTTCCTCCTTTAAGCCTCCTTTCCAATGTGTGTGATGAGAAGAAATATAATATTTACCTTGTAAATGAGGTATGTGCACCTTTCTTTGCTTGGATGTTGCTTCAGATGCCTCCTTGCAATCTTCTTCTACCTTTGTGTAGTGTTGATGATGAACTGCTTCTTTGATAGCTTCAAATTCTTCGTCAAGGTATGATAACCTTCTCCAAGCCTCCAAGTACTTGCTCTGATACCAATGTTGGAGTTTATTAACCTCCAAAGTATAGCAGGAAGTAGGTGGAACCCCCTAGGAACAAGTTGACCTTCTCACAAACTTCATCATAGAAAACCAGTCATGCTTGCAGAGCTTACTACTCTCTAGTCACTCAAAAGTTTTTAAAACTGTTTTAACCACATATACTAGAGACCAAGAGCTTTCCAATGAGCCAAAGAACACTCAATTTGGATAAATACTCAATGAGCTATGACCTCTGCAATATGCAGCTTTAATGGAGACCTTGAAACAGAGATGAACCTGAGGACATACATCACTTGCAGAGACTACTGCTCTTAACTCACAACTCCAATGAATCTGAAAATTTCCAGAATACAAATAGACTTGGAGAGCTTTCTAACAAGCCAAAGAAAACATGATTTGAATACATACACAAGGAGATATGACCTCTGCAAGTTGGATGTTTAATGGAGACCTTCAACAGGGATAAAAAACAGAGAAAACACACTACTTGCAGAGAGTGTTGCTCTCAGCTCACAAATCCAATGATTATGAAAATTGGTACTATGAAAGTAGACAAGAAGAGCTTTCAAATGAGCTATCAAACATGTAATTTGGATATATAATGAGGGAGATACAAGCTCTGCAAGCTCTGCATACAAAAACTAGAGTAGCATAGAGATACTCTCTTGGACATCCCACAAGATCACGACTTTTCTCCTCTTTTTATAGCATGGGAAACTAATCTAAAACCTTCCTAATACATCTAAATTCGTGGTAGACACTTGGATGGAGGTATTACATGACTCAAGTGCTCAAATAAGCAAAGTATTGATGGACTTTGAGAACTAGCCACATCGACCTTCCACTAGGACACCAATGAAGCTCCCTTGTGACTCACTAATTTGACTCACCATGTTCTAGAACTCACGTGGTATTTTTGCTAAATTTTATGAATAATATGAGCCTTCTTGAAGTATTTGAAGACTTCCCAAAGGTATTTACATAATTTGAAACTTGTACCCTACATAAAACAAATGTTCACAACATTCTCCCCCTCAAGTTTCAAAGGGTATTTCCTTCATGCCAAGAATATAGTTGAATCTTTGAAGCTTTGGTCCATCCAAGGATTTGGTGAAGATATCTGCAACTTGATCCTTTGTTCCAACAAAAGAAACCTGCACTTCATTGTTCATGGCCTTCTCTCGAACATAATGATAGTGAACCTCTATATGCTTTGTTCTAGCATGAAAAATAGGATTTGAGGTCATATGAATGCTGCTCAAGTTATCCCCATATATCAGTGGTACATCAACCTGCACATTCAAGTCATGAAACAACTTTTTAAACCACATAACCTCAGTAGTAGCCAATGCTAAACCTCTATACTCAGCCTCTGTAGAAGATAAAGCAACTGTAGGCTGTTTCTTTGAACTCCATGTTAATGTCTTGTTTCCTGCTATTACCACATATCCACTTGTGGATCTTCTGTCATCTTTGCTTCCAGCCCAATCTGCATCACTAAAGACTTTAAGAGTTAGATCAACATCATGACTATAAAATAATCCTTCGTTCATGGTACCTTTCAAATACCTAAGCACTCTTTTCGCTGCATGCATATGAGGTACTCTAGGTTCATGCATAAACTGTGACAATACTCCCACTGCATAACATATATCAGGTCTAGTTTTTGTTGCATAAATCAAAGATCCTACCATGGATCTATATACATTCATATCATGCAACTCATCACCTTCCTTTGCACTCAGCTCTACATTACATTCCATTGGAGTAGAAACAAATTTACATTCCTGCATACTAAACCTTTTCAGCATATCACATATATACTTTCTTTGTATCAACCACATACCTCCATCGCTATACACAATTTCAATCCCAAGAAAGTATCTGAGCAAACCAAGATCTGAAATTTTAAATTCCTTTCCCAAATTACCTTTTATCTCATCAATTGCTTTTGCATCATTCCCTGTAATCAACAAGTCATCCACATAAATGCATACATAGACACACATGCCATCTACATGTTTTACATAAAGTGAAGGATCAGCATGACTCGCTGTGTATCCTTGCAGCATAAGATACTTTACCAACCTTGCATTCCATGCCCTTGGTGCCTGCTTAAGACCATACAATGCCTTCTTTAACCTGCATACATGATTAGGATATTTTGCATCCACATAACCATCTGGTTGTGACATATACACTTCTTCATTTAACTCACCATTAAGAAAGGCATTCTTTATATCGAGTTGATATATATTCCATCTTTTACTTGCAGCTAAAGCCAACAAAGTTCTCACCGTTGCCATATTTGCTACTGGACTAAATGTTTCCTCATAGTCCACACCTTGAGTTTGATTATATCCTTTTGCTACAAGTCTAGCCTTATATCTAGACACACTACCATCACTATTTCTTTTAATCTTAAAAACCCACTTGCAACCAATTACCTTTTGCTTTGGTGTACTTGGAACTAAATTCCAAGTCTTGTTATCCTGAAGTGCTTCCATTTCTTCTCTTATTGCTTTCTCCCACTTTTCATCTCCTTTGGCCTCATCATAACATGTGGGTTCATTTTCTTGCTCAACTTTTGTCATAAAAGCATAATGAGTATTCATGAAAGATTCATAAGTATACCTTTGAGGTTGCTTACTTACTCTTGAAGTTCTTCTTACCTCCAATGTAGATGCTCTTCCTTTCTTATTAGGAACCTTTGATGATTCTCCATACTCACATACATCACTAATTTCCTCTCCTTCATCATTAACTTCAACAAGTTTGAGTTTACCTTTACTTTTAACACTTGGAGGTGACTCTTGCCTTAATCTTCCATTGAAAGGTGATCCTCTTTCTTCATCTAGACCACTCCTTTCATCATTTAAACTTCCTGATGGCTGAACTATGCATTCATCTCCTTCAACCACACCTTCTTCATTTTCATCCATGACCTGCAAACAATTCTTATCTGCATACCATGAAAGTGATTCATCAAAGTTTACATCTCTTGACACAACAACCTTATTGGTATGAGGATTATAGCATCTATATCCTCTTTGAGTATCTGCATAACCAATAAATATACATTTTTCTGATTTTGCATCAAGTTTAGATCTCACCTCATTAGGTACATGTACATAACATACACAACCAAATACTTTCAAATGACTTACACTTGGTTTCCTTCCATGCCATACCTCATATGGTGTCAAATGATGAACTCCAGCAGTCGGAACTCTATTCATAATGTAAACACTTGTGCTAACAGCTTCAGCCCAAAAATAATTAGGCAAACACATATCATTAAGCATACTTCTAGATGCTTCTGCTATGATTCTGTTTCTTCTTTCTGCGACTCCATTTTGTTGTGGAGTATACCTGCATGTAACTTCTCTTTTGATACCTTCATCATACAAAAAATCAGTAAAAACTTGAGAGAAATACTCTCCCCCTCCATCAGACCTTAGCTTCTTAATATACCTTCCTGTTTGCTTTTCAACATATGATTTGAACTTCTTGAAACAATCAAAGACATCACTCTTATGTTTAATGAAATACACAAATGTCATTCTACTATGATCATCAATGAATGATACATAGTACTTATTACCAATCAAGGATGCCTCTTTAGTAGGTCCCCACACATCTGTGTGTATGAGATCTAGCAAACCATCACTTACATAACTTGAATGCTTGAAAGGTTGTCTACTTTGCTTACCCATTTGACATGCTTCACAAAGATGCACCATATGTTGCTTAGTAAGATCAGGTAATCCTTCAACAATCCTCTTCTTTGATAGCTCCTTTAACCTGTGTACATTCATGTGTCCAATCCTTTTGTGCCATAGATCAAGCTCTGTATTCGATGCATACCATAAGAGAAATAGTTTGTATGATTTGGGTTTACCTTGAATGTAAACAATCTACCTTGTTTTTGACCTCTAGCAATCAGCCTCCTTTGCTTTGGATCCTCAATGAAGCAACCTGCATGATTAAATCTCACTTGTAGACCTTTTTCTACCATTTGACCAACCGACATCAAATTCTTAGTGATCGTTGGCACATAAAGTACATCCTTCAAGCAATTTTTCTTGCTCTTATCCTGCATAACAACATCTCCAACCTGCATAATCTTATGTGTTGTATCATCTCCTGTTTCAACATGACCTTTACATGACGGATTATGCATATTAGAAAACCATGAAGCATCATGAGACATGTGATTAGAACAACCACTATCTACATACCATACATCACTATTGGAATTCATCTTAGTTTCTACATTCATCATAAGAAGAGAATCATAATCATCACTTTTACCTTCAACTGCATAATTTCCTTGTTGTTTACCTCTTCTTGAATAGCCTCCTCTTTGATTACCACCTTGATTATTTTCATTTTGATAACAATCTTTGGCATAGTGTCCATACCTTCCACATATATAGCAATTGTTCTTATTATCTTCACTCCTTTGTCTTTGGTTGTAGTTGTAGTAGCCTCTCGTACCTCTAGAGCTTGATCTTCCTCTTCCTCTTGTGTTGAAGAAGCCACTTGAAGTCCTTTGATCATCGATCCTTCTTCCTCGACCTCTATTTGAACCTCTTCCACCTCTGTTTCCACCTCTTGATGATCCTACATAAAGAGCTTGTCCTTGAGATCCTTTTTGATTTGAAGTAGAACCATTTAGATTCATCTCCTCCGTGACCATGAGGGCAATAAGTTGATCAAAATCTGGTAATTCTCCTCTGACATAAACTGAAGTAATGAAGGGTTTCCATCTCTCATCATCTTTGAGTCCGTTGAGAGTATGTGCAACCAAGTCGTCGTCCTCCACATGAGCTTGAATTGATCCTAGTTGATCTGCAATCTCTTTAACTTTCAATATGTAATCATTGACCGATGTCCTTGTATCTTTCTTTATGTTATTCCATTCATTTTTGAGTTGAATCTTCCTTGCTCTTGTACCTGTAGCATACAACCTTTCCAATGCAAGCCAAACATCTCTACTTGTGTCTAGATCTTGTATGTGTCCTACCATTGAATCTTGAATATTTTGTGATAAAATGAATATAACCCTTTTATCTCTCTCATTCCAAAGTCTAAACTCCCTCAATTGTTGCTGATTTGGGTCCTCTGGTAATGTGGGTTTGATATCTGTGCCGTCAATCAAACCATACAAGCCTCTACCTTGCAAGTATGCTGTGATTCTAAACTTCCATGCCTGATAATTGGTCTTATCAAGCTTCTCTATTTGTGCATGTTGGTCTCCCATAATACAAATGCTAAGCTTCCTCCTTTAAGCCTCCTTTCCAATGTGTGTGATGAGAAGAAATATAATATTTACCTTGTAAATGAGGTATGTGCACCTTTCTTTGCTTGGATGTTGCTTCAGATGCCTCCTTGCAATCTTCTTCTACCTTTGTGTAGTGTTGATGATGAACTGCTTCTTTGATAGCTTCAAATTCTTCGTCAAGGTATGATAACCTTCTCCAAGCCTCCAAGTACTTGCTCTGATACCAATGTTGGAGTTTATTAACCTCCAAAGTATAGCAGGAAGTAGGTGGAACCCCCTAGGAACAAGTTGACCTTCTCACAAACTTCATCATAGAAAACCAGTCATGCTTGCAGAGCTTACTTCTCTCTAGTCACTCAAAAGTTTTTAAAACTGTTTTAACCACATATACTAGAGACCAAGAGCTTTCCAATGAGCCAAAGAACACTCAATTTGGATAAATACTCAATGAGCTATGACCTCTGCAATATGCAGCTTTAATGGAGACCTTGAAACAGAGATGAACCTGAGGACATACATCACTTGCAGAGACTACTGCTCTTAACTCACAACTCCAATGAATCTGAAAATTTCCAGAATACAAATAGACTTGGAGAGCTTTCTAACAAGCCAAAGAACACATGATTTGAATACATACACAAGGAGATATGACCTCTGCAAGTTGGATGTTTAATGGAGACCTTCAACAGGGATAAAAAACAGAGAACACACACTACTTGCAGAGAGTGTTGCTCTCAGCTCACATATCCAATGATTATGAAAATTGGTACTATGAAAGTAGACAAGAAGAGCTTTCAAATGAGCTATCAAACATGTAATTTGGATATATAATGAGGGAGATACAAGCTCTGCAAGCTCTGCATACAAAAACTAGAGTAGCATAGAGATACTCTCTTGGACATCCCACAAGATCACGACTTTTCTCCTCTTTTTATAGCATGGGAAACTAATCTAAAACCTTCCTAATACATCTAAATTCGTGGTAGACACTTGGATGGAGGTATTACATGACTCAAGTGCTCAAATAAGCAAAGTATTGATGGACTTTGAGAACTAGCCACATCGACCTTCCACTAGGACACCACTGAAGCTCCCTTGTGACTCACTAATTTGACTCACCATGTTCTAGAACTCACGTGGTATTTTTGCTAAATTTTATGAATAATATGAGCCTTCTTGAAGTATTTGAAGACTTCCCAAAGGTATTTACATAATTTGAAACTTGTACCCTACATAAAACAAATGTTCACAACAGTTTTTGTGAAAGATGCTATTCAGCCACTACTTTCATGTACTAAGGAGACATCTGTTAGCTCCAAGGACATGTATGATATTTTGCTGCCTCTTTTTATAGATGGACAGTCTAGTGCTGGTCCTAATGAGGCAACTTCTCAGCCTTTACAGGTTTCATGTGATGATGCAGATCATTCAATTTCTTATGCAAATTTGGATGATGCACTTGTTGTGAGAGAGCTGATATTGAGGAGGCAAAAATTATGCCAAAATGGCTAGCGCAAACTTTCTGTGATAGCAAATTAGATGCACCTCTGTCATATCGTACTTGATCGGGCTATTGTGAAATCAGAATATGATGCTATCATGAAAAATGGTACCTTGCCTTTATGTGACTTGCCTCAAATAGATATAAGTTCATCTACAATTGGAGCAGTATTAAGCCAAGATGGTCGGCCAATAGCTTTCAAAAGTAGAACGTTAAGTCCTACTCAACAAAACTATTCTACCTATGAACGAGAAATGTTAGCTATAATAAATGCTCTTAAAAAGTGGCTCCATTACTTATATGGGTCAAAGATAAAAATTTCGTTTGAGCAAGAGAGCATAAAGTGGTTTGCAGATCAGCCAAACTTAAGAGTTAGAAAAGCTAAGTGATCTTAATAACTTCAAGGGTTTCAATAGGAAGGGAAAGTTCAATGCAATGAAAGATGCCTTAAATTGAATGTCCATGTTGAACACATTGAGTTTTGCATAAATTCAAAGTGAATTTATTTCAACTTTGAAAGGAAGCTACAGATATTATCCATGCTATAGTCAAGCATGGAAAGCTATCAAGAAATCATAGACAAATGAAGAAAGTACTTGTGAAAGAAAGTTCAAGAACTATTCTATCACAAATGAATATTTTATTTATAATGATAAGGTTTGTGTCCCAAGTAAATTGGACATATAAAATCAAGTACTTTTTGAGTTCCACTATGAATCTAGTGTAGGATATTCAGGCATTAACCAAACCTATGAATAAATTAAAAGAAATTTTTATTCGCCAAATTCATCAAAATGTATAGAAGTGTGTACATAAATGCCATAAATGTCAAATGAATAAAGCTAAAGGCTAAAAAGTAGACGGTTGTCGCATCCTTTGGAGATTCCCAAAGGAAAATAGAAAAATGGATTTTATTACAAGATTACTCCTACACTCAGAAAGGCAATGATTCAATTTGGGTAGTTGTAGATAGGGTGACTAAGTCAGCTCATTTTATACTATCAAGACTACTTATAGGACTCCATTATTGGCAAAGATATTTATAAATCAACTTTACTGACTTGTGAATGGACAGTTTCTAATAGAGATGCTAGGTTTATAAGTCACTTTTAATGACAAGTCTTTAGTAGACTTGAAACTAAATTGAGTATGAGTATAGTTAAATATTCCCAATGGATGAAAAAGCTAAAAAATTCAACAAATCTTGGAAGATATATTAAGATTCTATGTAAGTTCCAAACAAATTGATTGGGAAGCTTATCTTCCCCCTAGATTAGCTTTCTTATAATAGTACCAAGAATGTGTCCGTTGAATTTCAGTTCATTCATATTGATGTATGGGTTCCAACTTAGATCTCCATATATTATTGTTGGAGTTAGACGTCTGCGGAAGCACGCAAACAGCACAAGGAAGAAGAAGAAGCTTGGAGCACAACACACAATACTGAATGTATTACTAGAGAATGTACAAAGATAAGTAGCCCATTAGGGCAATAGGCGTATATACAAGCCGGGGGAAAAAAACCTCCTGAAGAGGGAAAAAAGTGCCCTGGTGGTCCTAGTGTGTTCACACACATCACTACCTAAATATATCAACAAATCCCCCTTGGGAGTGATGCGGTGAACAAGGAGCTGGCACTCATGTATAAGGAAGTGCCAAGCTATGTGGAAATCACTCCACAAAAGGAAGTAAGCCCAAAGCTTTGCAGAAAGCTTCAAACTTCTCCCTAGGCAGAGCCTTCGTGAAAAGGTCTGCAATGTTCTCCTGCATGGGCACATATGCCAAGCTGATCTCCCCAGCAGAGAACCTCTCCCTCACATAGTGATAATGCACCTCAATGTGCTTAGTGCGAGCAAGGAACACAAGGTTCCTCGCAACTGCCAATGCGCTCTGACTGTCAGTGAAGATGGTGGTGGCAGAAGACTGGCCAACACCCAAATCAGCTATAAGGCGTCTGAGCCACACACACTCAACAGTCGCTGTGAAAGCTGCCCTATACTCAGCCTCACAACTGCAAGTGGCCATAGTAGGATGCTTCTTGCTCAACCAAGATATACATGAACTACCAAGCATGAAGCAAAAACCACTGGTGGACACACGAGTGTCATAGCAACCAGCCCAATCTGAGTCAGAAAAAGCATGCAAATCTGGCGATAGTGATCCCCCCTTGGGATAAAACAACTCAAGTAGCCGCGTACCACTCAAGTAGTGAAACATGCACTTAACCGCCTTCCAATGCGTGACTCCTGGGCAATGCATAAACCTGCTCATCTGTGAGACAGCAAACTGAATATCTTGTCGAGTAATGCATAAGTAAATCAAGCATCCAACAGCCTGCTGATAGAGAACAGCATCAAATGCATCTCCAACATCATGAAGACTCAATCGTTAACCTATCTCCATAGGAGTGGCAATAGGCTTACAGTCTTCAAGGCCAAAACGCTGCAATAATGTGTCAATATATTTCGTTTGACACAAAGCCATTCCACCATCAACTTGCATGAACTGAATGCCCAAATAGTGATGCAAATGCCCCAAATCAGACATCTCAAATGAGGCATGCAAATCAGCCTTGAAATCAGCAATATGCTTCTCAATAGGACCAGTGAGCAGCATGTCGTCAACATAGACAACAATGATCAGAAGCACATCATTAGCACGCTTAACATATAAGGTGCTTTCAGTTGGATTGTTCTCAAAACTATGTGCAATCAGATAGGCATGTATCTTCTCATACCAAGCACGTGGTGCTTGCTTTAAACCATATAATGCCTTCTTTAACCTGCACACCTGGTTTTCATGCCCTTTCTGCACAAAGCCACGAGGCTGAAAAACATACACTTCTTCATGCAAGTCACCATTAAAAAATGTTGTTTTAATGTCCAACTGATGTACATTCCAACCATGATGGACTGCAAGTGCACAGATGCTCCGAACAGTAGTCATACGGCATGTAGGTGCAAAGGTCTCATCAAAATCAATGCCTCTTTCCTGCGCGTAACCCTTTGCAACAAGCCTAGCCTTATACCTGTCAACTGTACCATTAGGTTCACGCTTCAGCTTGTATACCCACTTAGTGCCAATGGCCTTCTTGCTAGGAGGCAAGTCACATAAAGACCATGTACCATTTTTCATTATAGCATCATATTCAGATTGCATAGCAGCCATCCAATTTTCTGAATTCTGTGCTTCATCAAAAGAAACAGGCGCCTTCTCATCAGAGAGACTAGACGCAGTCATAGCATAGCAATCTGATGCAAAGGAGGCACTATGAGAGCCTGAACGAGTACGATATGACAAAGGTGAATCTAATTTGTTGTCACGCAAAGTCTGCACCAGCCATTTTGGCATAGTTTTTGCCTGCTCAATATCAGCTCTCTCATCAACAAGTGCATCATGTAAATCTGCATCAGAAATGGAATGATCTGCATCATCAAATGAAACCTGCAAAGGTTGAGAAGTTGCCTCATTAGGACCAGCACTAGACTGTCCACCTGTAAAAAGAGGCATCAAAGTATCATACATGTCTTTGGAGCTAACAGATGTCTCCTTAGTACATGAAAGCAATGGTTGAATAGCATCTTCCACAAAGACAACATCATAGCTAACCAAAATGTGTTTAGTTTGTGGATGATACAAACGATAGCCTTTACTTTCAGAATTGTACCCAACAAAAATACATTTTACTGCCTTATCATCCAATTTTCTGCGATGTTGTTCAAGCACTAGTGCATATGCCAAACAACCAAAAACATGCAGATGAGAAACAGATGACTTGCGGTCATGCCAAGCCTCATATGGAGTGATAGACTGTAGCTCTTTAGTGGGATACCTGTTCAGTACATATGTTGCACACATGACAGCCTCAAGCCAGAAACTATGTGGTAAAGCCTGACTCTTGACCATGCACCTCGCCATCTCCATGGGTGACCTGTTCTTTCTTCAGCAACTCCATTCGGTTGAGGTGTATACGGCACTGTACACTGGTGTTTTATCCCACGTTCAGCCAGAAATGCATTAAAATCAAAAGACATGTATTCCCCCCCTCGATCAGAACGGAGGGTGCCCATTTTACATGCTGACAGATTTTCAACCAAAACCAAAAACTGTTTAAAGCACATGAACACTTCGGACTTTGCTTTGAGTGGATATACCCATGCATGCCTGGAATAATCATCAATGAAAGTCACGAAGTAAAGGTAATTTCCAAAAGAGGGTGTCTACATAGGACCACAGACATCACTATGTACAAGCTGTGATTTCTGTGTAGCCCGAACTGAACCATCTTTTGGAAAGGAGGAACGCTGCATTTTGCCCAAAATACAGCCTTCACAAATATGTTTTCCAGGTGCCTCAAGTTTGGGCAAAGAGGACACCATTTCAGATTTCTGCAGGCATAGCAAACTAGCAAAATTCAGATGACCAAAGCATGCATGCCAAAGCTTTGCATCTGACATAGCCTGAGAATCATTTACAGCACATGCCAAATCATTTTCAGATCTTTCATAGTCTATGAGCTTATACAGCCCACGACATAAAATGCCAGAAGCAATAGTAACATCGCCATTTGACAGATCATGAACTGTACATCTGTCATCAACAAATTTCACAACCAAGCCAATCTTGGCTAATGCAGAAACTGATAACAATTTCTTCT
Source organism: Ceratopteris richardii (assembly GCA_020310875.1). Classification (NCBI taxonomy): domain Eukaryota; kingdom Viridiplantae; phylum Streptophyta; class Polypodiopsida; order Polypodiales; family Pteridaceae; genus Ceratopteris; species Ceratopteris richardii. Next base: position 167,541,737 of record CM035411.1, on the reverse strand, counting down.
TGATCCCTGGCACAAATAAAGCATCTGACAAAGTGAAAGAACTACCATCAGCAGTAGTCAAAATGATCTTACCAACTCCCATAACAGGATAAGAGGAGTTGTTGGCACATGTAACAGTATTCCCTGTAGGGGCAGGCTCGAGTGAAGAGAAGAAACTGCGCTGCGAGGTAATATGTTTAGTCGCCCCACTGTCAAAGTACCAAACATCTGAGTCTACTCCAGACATGCACTGCTCATGAGAAGATGGGTCAAAACTGCAAACAGTAGTGAACACCCATTCTTCTTCCTGCACAAGATTAGCAGACTCTGTTTTTGGTGTAGAGGCTTCTGCAACAACCATTCCAGCCTCTTTCTTCTTTGCCTCTTTTGCAGCCAGTTTTGGACAGTTCTTTATGATATGATCATTCCCTTTATAGTACTTACAAAACAATTTCTACTTTTCTAATTTTTTCTCATCTTTGTCTTGGTTCTTCGAATATGCAGCATTTGCAGATTTCTGCTTACTAGTTGAAGAACTCCATTTTCCTTTGCCCTTCTGACTAGCCAGGAAAGCTTGATCTGCAACACGCATAATGGACCTGTTCTGCCTGGACTGATCTTCGTGCAACAAAACAGAGACTAACTCCTCAAATGACAAGGCATTTGGATTGCCTTTCATCATCAACCAAAGAGTAGAAGCAAAACTCTGATATGAATCAGGAAGACCATTCAGAACGGTCTGCACAAGTGAGCTATCTAGTATAACCTCATCAGCAGAAATCAATTGTTCCTTCAAGTCTTTGATCTTTGTTAGGAAACTGTCCATAGAATCACCTTCATTCATGTGCTCACTCTCCAACTTTTTTCGGAGGTAAGCAACACGAGCCTCATTCCTAGCTTGGTACAATGTGGTAAGTGTATCCCAAGCATCCTTAGTTGTTCTGCAAGAGCGAATATGAGGAATAATGGCACGTTTGACAGAAAAAGCTATCAATGCATGTGCCTGGGCATCTCTGCCATCCCAACGAATCTGCTCTACAGTAGGTGCAGCAGAAACAACAGTACAAACAGGAATCTGCACAATATCATCTTCGACACCATCTCCATCAGCTCCAACACCTGTATTTGCAGTACTTGTTGTTACAGGTGTAACAGGACGTCTTTCAACACCCTGCACAATGTTCCACAATCCTTTTGCAACCAATACATGTCGCATCATATAAGCCCATAATGGGTAGTTGGTACCATCCAACTTATCATCAACAGCCAACATATGGAATACATCACTGCTTTCAGCCATGGCCGGTGAGTAAAATACCTTGATGCAAAAAATTGACTCTATCTCAAAAAGTTGAACAGAACTGCCTAGACGAATTCTGCTAGACTTGTACCAGACTTCGAGACGCTTATACTGGCAAACAGAAATTGGTATATACCTTTGGCACAAAAAGACGAAATAGCCTGCACAAGCGCAGCGAAAGTGCGTTCTGAGGCCGAAACAAGCTCAAACCGCGATTTCAGTACCACAAAGCAAAGCTGTTTTGATCTCTGAAACACCCTGAGTCTGCTCACCAAATTTCATGTGAATCTGAGACTGCAAACGGAGGAGTGTCGACGGCGCCCTAGATGAAGCGACGACCTGCTCTGATACCAATTGTTGGAGTTAGACGTCTGCGGAAGCACGTGAACAGCACAAGCAAGAAGAAGCTTGAAGCACAACACACAATACTGAATGTATTACTAGAGAATGTACAAAGATAAGTAGCCCATTAGGGCAATAGGCGTATATACAAGCCGAGGGAAAAAAACCTCCTAAAGAGTGAAAAAAGTGTCCCGACGGTCCTAGTGTGTTCACAAACATCACTACCTAAATATATCAACAATTATTGGAATCCAAAATGAAAAGATATAGGCAGCTCAAGAATTCCTTCAAGACATGAACTTTAAACTCAAGTTAGTTAAAGAAAACTTGAAAAGAGATCAAGATCGAGTAAAAGGATATGTTGATCCAAAAAGACGTGAACTCTCTTTTCAAGTTGGGGAACAAGTTTATCTCCGAGTTCCTAAAAGATCTAAAACGTTAAAATCTGATAAATTTGCTTAGCTATCACCAAGATATTGTGCTCCTTTTCTAATTATAGGAAAAGTTGGCATATGGGCATATAAATTACAACTTCCAAAAGAAATTTAGATTCATCCAATATTCCATGTTATCTGACTTAGAAAGAGTTTGACAAAGTCAAATAATCTTTTTGGGCAACAGATATTGCTTCCACTTCAGAGTAAGAGAAACATTTTCACATGAACCTGAAAGGATACTTCGCATTCAAGAAGAACATAGAAGAAATCATTTGTACAAAGAGTACCTAGTAAAATGGAAGTAAGAAACTTGGAAATTTTCACGTGGGAATGAGTTTCCACAATTAAGCAAAATTTTTCTACTTTTTTGTTTTAACTCTTAATAACTCCCAGCAAAGGTTTTCTACTTTCTAGAACTGAGGAAAATTCCACTTAGGGAAGAATTTTCCGCAATCCAACAAAGGTTTCCTACTTTTTGGAATTGAGGAAAATTCCACTTGGGAACAAGTTTCCACAATCCAAGAGAAAGGTTTCCTACTTTTTGGTTTCCTCACGTGTGGACTTCTGTGTGTTTCTTTCTTGATCCCTAGCATCTACAAAGCATTTGATAATGTGAAAGAGCTATAATCAACAATCGTCAGAATGATCTTACCAAACAAGAGCATGATCTTACCAAACAAGAGCATGAATTCTTGTCTGAATAAAGATCGTCACACTTAATCGTCAGAATGATCTTACCAAACAAGAGCATGAATTCTTGTCTGAATAAAGATCGTCACACTTAATCATTCTTGGAAAATTTGGTAGAATGAAGGATAATGGAACAAATAATGGTAGGTCGACTATGACCAGACATGCTAGAGCAACTATAAGAAAGGGTGTTTAGAGCGACTATAAGAAAGGTTGTTTGGACTTAGGCATACCATCTAAGCTTAAATTACTACTGAAGTTGCAAGTGAATGGGCCTTTGGGTTACAAACAATTGAACTTTTGATCTGCAAATTGATGGGGCTTTTGTGCCACCCACTTGGGTCTTCGGGCAGTTCCTACCCTGAAAGGGCCTTTTAAGCAACTATAAGAAAGGGTGTTTAGAGCGACTATAAGAAAGGTTGTTTGGACTTAGGCATACCATCTAAGCTTAAATTACTACTGAAGATGCAAGTGAATGGGCCTTTGATGCAAGTGAATGGGCCTTTGGGTTGCAAACAATTGGACTTTCAATCTGCAAATCGATGGGGCTTTTGTGCCACCCACTTGGGTCTTCGGGCAGTTCCTACCCTGAAAGGGCCTTTTAAGCAAGTTAGCCTTTGGTCCCTTGTATGCTTCTGCTCTATGAGATTGCTTGAAGGATTACAAAAGCACCATTCTTCAGCCTTTAGACTGCAATGGTATTCCTTTTCACCACTAATTTGCATCATCAATATGGAACACAGAGGTGTATCAGGATATAAAGCCTGATCTTTTAAAGCTAACCATTAATGCACCTCTCTAGTTCCTCTCCTTTTCATATGAGGAATTCCGCGTATATGATCAGATGCCACCTAATCTTTCCATTCTAAACTTTCCTATTCTGCCTTCTCATATGAGGGATTCCGCTTGCATGATGAGACGATCATCTTTATTTCTAAACTTTCCTATTCTCCCAGCAGCAACTCTAGTGGGCACTTGAATCGTGGGGGCTCTATTTGTAACACCAGGCTGTGGCGTTACACTCATACTCTGCGTTCTACTTCGCTTCAGGTCCCAAAAGAAAGAGCGTCTGCTCTCTACTCCGTATCCATGCAGAGATGCTACTGCGTACAATAACACAGTTATCCAACAGCAGAACCAATTAAACTCAATTTTAACAAAATGATGATTTTAGACAGACTCTATCTGATTTGATTATCCTCATTCAATTCAAGTTCCTTAGATGTTAGCTTTTTTTTTTTCTTTTTTTGAACGTACAATGAATTGGAAAGACACACAACCAGAGTCTGATTTGATTGTCCTTATTCAATTCAAGTTCCTTAGATGTTAGCTTTTTTTTTTATTTGAACGCATAATGAATTGGAAAGACACACAACCTAGTAAGGTAGAGACACCTATCTTATACATCTCATGGACATGTCCAGCTAAGAATTGAACTCAGGACTTTTTTGGCATCCATCTTAGAGATCTCATGGACAGGTCCAGGCTAAAAATTGAACTCGGGACTTATTCCGATGTTAGCTTTTGGGTTTAACCTTGTTTTTAAAACTGGAATACTTTTGAAGCATGGCGCATCTTTGGTAACATATCCAAATTAGCTGCAGTACTGGTGGCAGATAAATTGAAGTATGAAGTAGGCAGAGTTCAGAGAACACGGTGGAACAAGAGAAATATTGCTCTCTTCTGTTACCAGAATATTCAAATGACTTTCGCAGAGCAGTTTCATGTCTCATAGATTAACGTGACTCGATTGGTCTCGCCAGCCAACGAATTAGAAACAAACACTTGGATGTGTAACCTTCTTTTTCAAGCCAGTGTACGTGTAGCCTAGTGGTTAGATGCCTTCTTTTCCAGTCTCTGGGAGGAAGTCCTGAGTTCAAGTCTTGGCTAAACATATCTATGAGTTCCTCAAAGATGGGTGCCTCTACCTTATGAGGTTGGGTGTGTGAGTGTGTTTCCGTTTCATTGTACTATCAAAAATAAAATCGTGGCCCACATATGGAAAACTTTGAGACCCCGAATATGGAGACACCTGTGAACTCACTTGTGTGAATCTAGCCTGAGCTTTGCAATCGTATGCTCTCGGTAGAGCAAATCTATCATGTAGTACTACATCTTTTTTTCTTTCGGGGCACATTCCAATTGAAATAAAACAACTAGTGCATCTCCAGCATTTTCCAGCAGGGATTGTCACATTATAGGTACTGATTAGTTTATCTTCAGCAACATGACATTGACGGATCCGCAACCATATGAAACTAAATGATTTCGTTCCATGTAAGTAGAAACTCGGGGTCCTCTTCATCTATGTCTGCATATCCTTGAATCAACTTTAACTTATGGCAAACGACTCATCTATTGATCTTCTGACAAAGTCCTAGATCTTTGAGTACATATGCCAATTCACTTCTTCTATAATACAGAACGCAGGTTGCAGCAAGTTAAAAGCCCATATGTATACCTGTTCAAGAGATTCTAAAACCTCCAAATGTTATAGTTTTAGCAGATGAACTCCAATGCAATTAAGGTTTTTGTTGGCATCGATTTGGAATCGGTGCCCAAAATGGGTATCGAAATGGCCTTTCGGAGAAGCTAGGATTTTCTTAAATATCATTTTCTTGGCAACACCTAGGATGCCCTAACGTATTTTCTTTTTTTAATGGAGGTTCGGCCGAGGCCTACTCCCCCGGGCTTTAACTTTGAAATTGCAACTGTACAAGGAAGGGCATAGTACCCATGGGACCCCCCTTATCCCACAAGACTGGGTTGAATGGCAATCACAACTACCGCAGGGCTAGTCAAACGATGGCACATCAGCCATATGCTTCATCATTCCAGGTTATACATGTCCCTTACATGTGGCCGGCAGGGAGTGAAACCTCGCCCCCGCTTCAAGAGACGAGAGGCCCAACCAACTGCCTTAACGGCCTGGGACATGCCCTAACGTATTATAATATAGGTTTATATAATCATAAATGGACGCCCGCGCATGATTCTCAAGGCATGGAACCTGGTTACATACGCTTGAAGCCATTGAGGAACTCGGTTAAGGCTCTAAATTGTGGGTATCAAACATGACTTTGAGCAGCACCCTTTGATGTCCACAAAGCGTGAAAGAACAACGCTAGCATGCCTTAATTGGACATAGACATAGACAATCGCACCGAGAAAAGTCACTCAGAACATGATCCTTAATGCATGGAACCTAATCACCTACATATGAAGTCCTCTGGGAACTGATGAAGGCCTTTGGCACTGTAGTAAGTCTCTAGCTGCTGTTTTTTTAATAGTCAACGCATTTCACAGGAGCATATTATATTAAGAATGGTTAATTGCTATTCTAGATTTGCAAACGTTCCAGACACTTGTTATAGCATTCTCCTAACTCTCAAAAAACACCAGAACATCACAAAAAATAAATATTATGGATATTTATGCTATATGTTTTCTCGAGATACTAAGGGAAATTTTGAGAAACGAAGCACTTCAGGGACATGATGACAATACTGACTGATACGCCTCGCACATAAGGCTTGACCACAAAACTCTTCTGGTGACCACAAAACTCTTAGGGCCATTTCAGACTGAGCGGCGGCACTCACGCCGCGCGCGTTCAATCCAATAGAGATTAGCCATTTGTCGGAATTCCAGGTATGACTTTTCACATAGAGCGGCGGTACAATGCATAATCATGCTGACCTGGCGGTACAAAAAGGCTCGTGCAGTTCCGACCCCCTCCTCCCCTCCGCCCCAAGGCTCGCGCTTGCATACGTGGAGGAAAAAAACAATAAAATATCGATCAGCCTGCTCTGAACGTGTATTTTCAGAAATAAACTTTTTGAGCGTATAATTCCAAAATTAAATCAATTTCTAATGTACTTGATATGCAAGAGATGAATGGTTTGGCATGTATTTGATGCTTATCAACAAAAACACTTCTTTATCATATGCTTTATTTTCATTTACATGTGGTCAAATTATTCAAACTATTCTAATTGTGAAAAAAAAATGTGTATTACCTCATGTCATTTGTTGTTAGTTCCGTCGCCCTTTGTATTCACACTAGCAGCACAAAAGTAAAAGATCCTTGTTCCACCCTTAAGTGTGAATAGATGAGCGGCGGAACAGTCTAGTTTTCTAGTTTTCTCTAGTTCCAGATGGAACTTGAGGATTTTATACCCTTGTTCCACCACCCCAGTGTGAAGCCACCCTTAAACCATCAGACTGATGTTAACCAGCACCAATTTGTTCGGGTCACCCAAAATGGGGTGAAACATTTTTTATTAATATTTTAGTGAAAAAGTATAACGGTCAAACATGGACTTCTTTTTTTTTTTTTTTTACAAACACATTTTTTTTGTGATTTACGTTTTCTTGCTTTTTTGTACAAACATTCCAAATTTTCAACATACATACCACATTTTTTATGCCTAAATTTGATGGTCTAAATTTTTGTGCGCACTTAAGTTTGATACTTTGAAGTATATTTTGACCACCTAGAATTTGAATACAAGAATTATACACATCTTAAATTCCATGACCCAAAGTTCGTAGTTCGTCACTTGAAAACCGATTATCAAACTTTCATGTGCACTTAAATCTGATTATCTAAAGTCCATTTCTCTGATCATCCAAAATCCAGTCACCAAATTCTCATGTGCACCTAAATCCAATGACCCAAAAGTCCATCTCCGACCACCCAAAATCTAACCACCAAACATCCATATGCTCCTGGTACACTTTTTGGGTGACCCAGAAAGCGATTTCCGACCACCCAAAAACATGTCCATGTGCTACCCTTATGAGTTGGAAGATTGTTCTTTCTATTCCAGAGCTTTTATGGTTTTTTGGGGCTTGCATCTTAAGCTTCATCTCCTCAAAGAGTAATATAACAATTCTTTAAATTGAAGTGCTCGTGAATTTTATTGATTTGATTTGAGACGTGCTATTTACTGATCGTTTCCTAACTATATACAAATATAGTCTCTGTCTTGGATCTTTACTTTATCTTTACTTCTATAGTCTCTGTCTTGGATCTTTACTTTATCTTTACTTCTGTATAAGAATAACTAAAGAACATCGATGCAGTATTTATTTTCAATAAGTCGCGGCCCAAATTTGACATTTCGATATAAGTGTGCCCAATATTATGTGCTGCCCAAGATGAACAAAGATTTTACTCAAGGTGGGCATGGGTTATTGTCCATATATATAATGTATTTCACATTCCATAGGTCAGGCTGCCTTCATGTTTGCATCATGCAGACTCGTAGTCTGAAGTATTTCCAAGGACTGGCATATTTAAGCACCAACTGGTTTTAAATCAACAATATCTTATCGATGCATGAATTACTGTTGACCACAGTGCATGCTGGTCTTAGACATTTCCAACAACGAAGGATATATCGTCTTTTCCTCGAGTTCGACATAATTCTTCTTCAACCGACAAACCTCCAAATATTTCATGGTTGGATGAATTTTATTCCTCTTCATTGCTATCATCTTCGCACAAATTCAACATTGTTCTTCCTTCTCTTCAATCAAGAGGTGGCCAGCAATCTATCCTGAAACTCAAAACAAAAGCGTGGAACGCATTCTACTTAAGAATGCATAGATAACTGTTATGCCAGCAGTAAATAATGGTCTTTCACATTTTCTTTCTCGTCATTGCCATCATCTTTGCATAAATTTGACTATTCTTCCTTCTGTTCAATCAAACGAGGTGACCACCAACCTATCCTGAACCCAAAGTCCAGAGTGGAATGCACCACTCAAGTCGCACAGATATTGTTCATGACAGCAGTGAATGCTGGTCTTCAACCTTTCCAGCAAGGATTGACCGGTTGAAAGCACACTACCACGTTTTCCCCCAAGAATTGCTGTGAATGCTGGAAATCCGCACTCCCAGCAAGGATTGACACACTGTCGTGTTTCCTCATGGATATATGGATTTTCTTTTTCATTATTGCTAGGAATGACACATTGTAAGCACACTACCGTCTTTTCACCAAATTTCTCATGGCCAGATGGATTTCTTTTCTCGTCATTGCTATCACCTTCCAGAAATTTAACATTATCTTCTATTAATCAATAGGCACTCGCAACAGCATATCCTGGATCCAAACATATTTATGTCCGCAGCTATGCTCAGTTCAACAACTCTCCATGCCTGATTACATGCTTGTGGCTCCCAATTTCCTGTCCTCTTATATCTCAGTTGAACATAAAAGAACGTGGGCTCAGAGCTGAGCATTAAGTGTTCCACCACCATGTTTTCGATGCAAATTAATCCCAATCGGAGAGGGAAGGTATCTAACAACAGAGCCTTTTTCTGGACAGCTTCTGGTCACTATCCTTGACAGTGCTGCTCAGTTACACAAACCAGTTGCCTGAAGGTGCCAAATTTCTGTTCTTTACCCTAGTTGAGCATGTAGACAGCTGTCACTGTGCCTTTGCATTGGTAATATCACAGCACCTCTCAAAATCAAAAGCACATTCAATGTGCTTATTGGTGAGCATTGCGGAAGGACAAAAGATCACGTCAATCTGATTTGAACTGCTCAGTGAAGAGTGACAATATCATGTGCAACTCTGGCGGCGCATCCTTAGAACAGCTTAATTGACAGGGTTGGACCAAGCTTGGCACTAAGCCAAGTAACAATAAATTCTAGATATGTAATCTGCAGACAAAGGAAAGACACAAGTTAGTAAACTACAGAGGACATTCAAACCCCAAAAATTGCCTCTAATCTTTGAGCTGATTCCCCTTGAATCCCTCTGCCATCATCAGCTATAGTTTCCAAAGTCAATTCATGCAAGACTAACACTAACCGTGTCATAAAGTACACCTTATCTTGCATCACATCAAGGCTGCTCACGTTCAAATATTACCTGTCACTCCACCCTCAAACAAGACCACTTTCAGTTCTGTTCACACAGACTTTGGTGCTTTGTATGCAAATTATTTGAACCACAGCTGCATAAAATCAAGCAACTACTTCAGTAAATAATAACGAATAAATATGAGCCTAGAAAGAAGGATCAAACTTTAAATCATAAACAAGAAAAATATTACAAGAAGATTAGGGAGAATTACGAAGAAGGTTAATAACAATCAAGGACTTGTACACAAAAGCATATCAAAACAAAAATGACACCAGAAAAACAAGCTCCAAATCAAAACTCAACAACAGGTCAATATCCCTGGAAGATCTATTTTACAGCACTCGCACTAAAAAATAACATTCACTGCCTACTTTAGACATCACTGCTAGAGCACAATACCCAAGCAAATCTAACACAGATCACGTGCCCAAGGCACACACTGACCATACAATCTAATTATGCATACGATAACACAATGTAAGATAATGTTATCAAATCTGTACAATTCCCTTTAACCAGGGAAGCTTTATGTTTGCAGCCAATATGATGATAAACACAATATTGATCCCTGAGAAGACAAAAAATGCAGAAATTCTCTCACCTTCAGCAACCAAATTGACTTCAAACAACCCTTCAATATATTGCACTCGATTTCTCTGATGATAAGGATGAAATACCCGCATCGGATGAGGGGAGGATTTGAACACAAAGTCAGAAGCAATAAGATTTCATTGCACGAGTATAATACGACTTACCCCAGGCATACTTCTCCCATTACACGATCATCGACTTTAGATGTGTTGTATACAAATTTCAGTAAGATTCACCGATTTCACTGATGCATTCACTTTCACCCCCTGCTCGACCTAATAGTAACAAAAGATCGCTGAATTGGAAACACGAAGCTGCTTTGACACTTTAAATTGGACAAGTTAAAGGAATCGCAAATCAAATCCAAAGAAATAAGCCGCTTAACACTAGAACTTCAAATGAAAACCACGTGTAACTGTGAAAAAGCCAGAAAAACCAGTGCATCTCCCCATAGTTAGCGTTGTACCACTCACAAATGTCAAGATATCACAATGAGAACTACATCGCATAAGAATAAACACTTCGTTCTCTCCTATATACCGGATGAACCCAGTTATCCACGCTACACTTTAGACTCATAAACCGGAGAACAACACAATAGACTTTGATCCATTCCGAGAATCCTGATATGTCCGATATCCATTCGAATTTCGTAGATGTGACTATTTACAACTTAAAATAGGAAGCACCAAAGCCTGCATGGGCATGCTACGCAATCGGATAAATAAGCAGAATTACTACTTCATAGCCAATAATAGGTTGCGTATGTTATAGCCAAAATGCCCTGGTCCTGAACGAACCTTACGGTCCCTCATAATTGACTCTGCTTGTAAGTTTAGTGTAGCTATGATATTTTTTTCTCTCTACGGGCGGAAGACGTCGAGGGAGATGCCGTCTTGGAAAAGGAGCTGCTACGGTGTAGACGACACCGGAAGGACCCCGGATGTGTAGTGGGTGCACATAGACAAACCTTGGAATTACATGCCGTCACAGGAGATGAGGATGGAGAAGGGGGCATCTCTGCTGAAAAAGAGTAGAATGTTGGATATGGGGCAAATGTGATGTGTCTTCCCGGTATTCTTCGTTGCTTCGTTTTCACCATAGCAGACTTCTTTGGCATCTTCAGGTCGCCAGCGTCTGCCGGAGCCGTTGTAAAAGACACCCTCATTTTCTGTTGAACTGCAAAGATTCAAACGCTAATGAGTACAACATGCGAAAGTGCCAATATAAGACAAGCCCGAGGCAAGTTGCACTTGGGTGCCCATAGCCGAAGCTAGAATTAATTGGATCATGAGAATCAGGATCGAAAGATGGAAAACCAGTGGACGAAGCGAGAATGACAACGGGGATACAACATAAGCACACCATGGAACGGAAATTTTGGAACCATAAGAATCATATAGGACGGGCCTGGACGGCCACACGCATAGGGAAGAACGCAACCAGCATGAACCAAACATTACCTTACAAGAACGGGAGAAAGCTACCAAATGCCTAAGTCAAGAAGGGAACGAACGCGGCAAAGACACTTGAAAGCGGGGCGCCTGCTTCGAACGCCACAGACAGGCAGAACAGGGAGAACTTAGAAGTGAGGCAAAGCGATTTGCAGAGTAGAGGAATCATTCTTTTAAAGGCGACGAAGCAGATCAAGCTCGCCATGGTTTTGAAACCCTTCCTCCTGAAAAGCAGTTTCTGGTTAATGGTTTCTCGTTTTACTCAGCCGCATGTTACGGCTTGCCCTTTCGCACATGCACAGTGCGAACTCCAGTAGGCAAAAGAAAATGATCGTGCCCGTCATGGGGAGCATCGTGCAGGTGCCAGTGGATGAATCACGACAAAAAAGTGTCGTCACTCTTCGTCACTGCCGTGGAAACCTCATCTTAGAGTTTCAATGGCCGATTTTACAATGTTGATGTGGTTAGAATAGTCCTCTACACGGTAAGGTATTGCGTACCACATGGTAAGGTATTATTATGAGTTCGGTTCGGTTCACATGATAAGGTACGTAGAGTTCGTGGCCAACAGCTAAGTTGAAGATTTGGAGTGTTTGAAATGGGGACTCGAGTCCTCGAAGTTATTTCGAAATTCATGCCCTTCGCAGTTCGACATGTTTGCTTCTGACTGTCCACTACCTACCTCTATCGACTCCGTCTTCTCGTAACTCGAGTATGTTTGAAGCTTGAGTGTGAGTGTGTTTGAAGCCCGAGTGAGAGTGAGTTGGATTATTGCTCTACCCGAGTTGAGTGTTGGAGTATTGCTTTGCCCGAGTTGAGTATTTGCTAGTGCTCGAGTTTGAGTCTCTAATCTGCCCGAGTTTGAGTCTCAACTTTGAAGTTTGAGCACTTCTATCCTCTATCCAGGTGTATTATGAAGCTTGGCAGAGTGTATTGTGGTCCCTAAGTGCTCATGCTCACTCCTTGAGGTTAGTGTCATTGATACTTTGCATAGAGTGACAAGTCCTAAGCCCTTGAGTATCGAAAAGCCTAGTACCTACTAAAGTTGAGCACTCTTCCATCATTTGAGCCCTTTGAGCATTAAAAAAATTTATCCATCAGCCACCATTTGAATTGTGAATCCATTTTGATCCTTAAGTATCAAGAGTCCACTTTCAAGCCTCTTAGCCATCATGCCTCATGGTGTGTCCAATGTATCATGTGAATTGTGAATCCATTTTGATCC